>CM036318.1:1534304-1998692 GCA_020567845.1 Rhododendron henanense subsp. lingbaoense
TTCTTTGCATGAAATGGATCTTGGGTTATGCTCAAAGATGGATCTGGGCAGTTTATATGAATCAATTGCTTCACCTTGGGAACTGCTCGATTGGTGTGACTGTAATTAATTTTCCAATTGAGCAAAAATCCAAATTAGCTCCATGATAATTCATTTATCCACAGAATTCATCTTCACCGGACTAATCGATTGTGCTCAATTGTCTTTATTTGATTGTAATACGCATAGTGGTACGAATCCTATATAGAACAGATCCTGTAGAAGACTTCGCGATGCTGACCGTATTCTTGTAGTTACCTCATAAAGTTTTATCATTGGAATAGCTTCCTCATCTAAGCGCATGACTGCTAGTTTCACCTTCCGTGCATCCTCAATTTGATCATACTCAAAAAAAATCGTTCACACTTATAGATCCATCCCGTTGGATCCTCACCAGTGAAATGGGGGAAAACGATCTTGGTATACCTGGTTTGGACAGAATTAGAGTTCAGGAGGGGTTGATTTTTGTTCAGCGTTGGATGATTCTACCAATTCGACTTCGGGAGGTACGTTTTTGGAAGCGATTTGACCGCATTTCAGGCTCAGGGATGTGGTCATCTTGGCCATGTCACGGTCACAGTACTCTGAACGTTTCTCATATGCTGATGCATTGCTCCTAGCCTTGTCTATATATTCTGTCATCTCATCATATGCAGCTTTGCGCTGATATTTTAGATGGTATACACGGGCCAGCCCCTAATGTGCTTGTGTATGCTTGATATTGAGAGCATTCATGTAGCAGTCAGCAGCAAGATCCAGCTTGTCACAGTCTACGTACACGCTCCCGAAATTGTTTAATGCCTGCAAGAGAGCAGTGTAAATCAAATCCACTCAACCAAAAAAGAGTTTGAACTATCTAAACCAAAACAGATGATTTTTTCTCTTTATAGAATTTAGCTTCGTTTTGGTCAAAATTTTATACTTCTCTGAATCATCTTCACGATTGGAATCCTAATAAGAGTAAGAGGTTTGACCAGAAGCTCAACAAAGTTCATTAGAAGACCAAACTACGCCAAAAGCCAACTTTCTTTGCTTATTTTTCCTTTTCTGAATTATTTTCAGAATCGGTAAAGTTTATTTACATTTTTGACACATCTCGTCTAGACAAATAAAAAATAGAAAGTTTTGTACCGGAAGATTGGAAATAAGCAAAGTACCCAAAAGAAAAAAAGAGAGTTAAGAAAGTCCAAATTTTAATCACACTATAGAAAGTGAACATGCTTTATATTCTTTTGTATAAGTATGCCGGAGAGAATACATACTTGTCCTTTTCTAAGGCCATCTAAGAGCTTCTTCAAGAAGTTGGATAACAA
The DNA here is from genome assembly GCA_020567845.1 of Rhododendron henanense subsp. lingbaoense. Classification (NCBI taxonomy): domain Eukaryota; kingdom Viridiplantae; phylum Streptophyta; class Magnoliopsida; order Ericales; family Ericaceae; genus Rhododendron; species Rhododendron henanense. The sequence continues at coordinate 1,535,657 of CM036318.1, forward strand.
ACAATGACGACTCCGTATCAAGATTTGAATCAGCTAAAGCATATGCCTTTAGGAAAAAAGCTTCAAAGGATCTCTGGATAGAAATGGAATGCTTCTTCACGATGGCCTGTGTCATATAACAACCATCCTTCATAGACAAACCTTTCTTGCTCAGAGGTAGAATGATTCGAGGTGCAAGCTACACATTGCAGCTTTTTGACAGTTCATCCTGTAACGATGAAATACATCAAGCTCATATAGAACACAAAATATCTACTACTGACGGAGACCATGAAAGTCTTTCCTCTTTTGCATCTTAGAAGTGTACCACAAAATTTTCAGCACTTCAGATAACTGGGAGGCCCTATGTTATGCGGATCCTTCTAAACGTACAGAATAACCGCGTTGGACACTCGGTAATCCAACAAGAGTATGAGATACGTGCCTGACATGTTTAGTTGGACATTAATCAAGCAAACATATTTGTAATTGGATTTCACCATGAACCAGGCATAGGACTCCTATAATATAAACGAAATGCCCTAAGGTAACTTCTAAACACCATTAAACCAATTAAATAAACGAAATATACAAATAAAACTCAAATATTTTGGCATGTTTTCGTGTCCTTGAGATATAAATGAGATAAATCTGACGGACCGACGCTTAGACCTACACCCACACCAGGCACACATGATGTAACAAGTGGAAGCTAATGTCCCGAAAATTTCATAATGATGGACATTACGCAACTACCCTGACCCTAATCTGAAGTGGAAATGCCCGCAATTGTGTCTGGTCACAGTACCAAGGAGAAAGTTGACTAAAAAGTCCACATTTATACGAAATCTCGACAGGGTAGAAATTCTATTGGAAAATAGCTGGGAGTTGACCTTCATTAGGGTTTATGCTCTTGTTTCAAACTTAAAGGCACCATATTACACTTGGATTGTACTGCCATAAAAGAAACTTCTAATCTGAATTTGGCAATGACAATGTGCTACTTTTGATCATGTATTTAGCAAGTTCCACTCATACTGTGTTTCAGGTACTCACAATATCTCTATCTTAATTCCACTTGCTGAAGGTATATCTAGAAAATGGAAATCAAGATATGATACCAGGGACTTTACTCTTCTGCTTCTCCCTTAGGACAATTGAAAGGGTTAATCTTTCCATGTCATTAATTCTTTATGGCAGAGTCCATGTGTTTCATGCACGAGTGTCTAGAAACCTACCTCATTAAATTCTCTTGAGAAGCTGATGACTACACATAACACAGAACACAAAGGCAGATACCGATTCTTCGTAGGTGAGCCGTCAGTGGCATTGATCACAATCAATAGCAATTTCTTGTCATTTAAACCCCATCTGAACCAAAGAAAGAAAGAAAGTAAACCAACCAAAAAAAAAAAAAAACCAAGTTCATAACTGTCGGTGCAGTTCATAATTATCTCTTTTCTACCACAAATGAATATCATTGATGCTTCACTTGTAGCAGTAAGGATCATAGTTCTGCATCATTAGTTGATAATCTCCCCAAAAGTCCAAATTAAAATGAGTGACTTTAAAACATGCACTGTAGTGATTCCCAATTTTTGCTGAAACATAAATTGAGAGAGAATCATATGGCATCAAAAGTTTCTCTTAAGCTAAAGCATCCCACTGAAAAACAGAAAGTTAATTATCCAAGAGCAGAAAGAATATGCTTGTCACAGAACCACTTGGAGTTGAAAACATAGCTGAAGAATTAAGTTGTGTAACGCATCACAAATTTGAGCTAGCCATACTTATCGTAATAGGAGGAGATACTGACGGAGGCGTACGAGGCTTTTCCCCGGATCTTTTGCTAACACGTAGTGCACAACAGCTAGAGAACCAATATCATCAACGCAGGACCACCGATCATAAAGCTGCATCCAGCAATCAGCTTGACTCCACTGCTAAACATGGTGGCGGAGGAGCTCTACCAAGTGGTCCCCATGCAACTTTCCATGGAACATCATGTAATTAGGCTCAAAGGTCAGAATTGCCCAGACATCTATCAAGGCACGTTCATAATCCCCCGTTGAAATAGAAAACCAAGCACGTAGTTCAAGACAGTCAGAAGAGACCCTATAACCAATTATTCTGTTGATCTCTTGGATGGCGGCATCAACATTACTTTCCTCCATCATCAAAACAGCCCTACACTTATACGGGTAAGGAAGAGTGGGGTCCAATTCAGTTGCCGTATCCAAGTCCATCATCTTCTCTTTCCCACTACAGTATAGAGATCGCTCTTGATACATCCATCCGGCTGGTGAATAATCAGAAACGAGTGAGTTCATCATTTTGTAAGCTTCATATTTATGACCGCGCTCATACTTAGTCCTTGCAACCCCTAATAATGAATAAACATGACCGGCCTCGACTGCTTCTTCAAACCACTTTTTGGGCATCCTGTATTCTTGCCTTTCAAGCATTACACAACCCAACTGGTGAAATGCAAGTTGTTTTTGCCAGCTTTCAGATGCACACTCTCCCAACCTCTCAAATAGCATAACAGTCATATTCGATTGCATATCATCGTCCAAAGCAATTTAGCTTAAAAAGTAGAACAATGAAAATGAAGCATGCCCAGCTAAAGCTAACCTTTCCCTAGCCTCTGCACTACAAAAGAATCTCGTCACATTTGGGTTGTGTACTGAACTCGTCAAAAAAAGGATGAGACATTTCGATCCTTCCACATTTAGCGTACATGTCAACCAATGCACTGCCCACGTACACATCACCAGAGATCCCACTTCTGATAGAAAAACCATGAGTTGCCTTCCCATGCATCAATGCTGCAGTGTGGTAAAATACAAGGGATTCTTACTGAATTTGGCTTTACCCCAGCAATCTGCATCTCTCTGAATAGGTCCAAAAGCCTCCATGTCTTTGCCATTTTGACAAGAAGGAGCGATCACTGACGTACAAGACATGACATTCAAATCTATCCCTTTGTCCTCGAATTGCCTAAATACCATCAGTGCCTCATCCACAAAGCCTTTTCTCTAAAGCACTAGTGTGCTACAAGCGCCTATATGTAACGCTCCAAGAAACCACGTCTGGTTCAGACATTACATCGAGCAGTTTACGGGCATCCTTTAATAGACTGCATTCGACATATATACAAACCAAGGACAACTGGACAAAGGGATCTGAATCGATCCCGGATACCGACGCAAAGCCATGAACCTGTCATCCAAGCTTTAACGTTGGTGGATAAAGGCATCGGAGGAAAGCCCTTGATAAAGCATTCGTGAAAATAAACTGAGGACTTGTATGAGTGAATTGAGGAGGAGGTTGTTTTGCATCAGTGAAATCAGAGTAGAGCGAGAGGAAAATCTTGAGAAACGAAATAAAACGATCAAGTATTGATAAATGTTCTATTGAAAACCGTAATCGCGAGTTCCGTATTGGCCTAAGCTCGATTGTGTATTGTGAAGAAATCGTGTTCAGGAAACACGCTTTATGAAAGAATAAAACAAGTCCGGGAAATAAGTAAGCGGGCTTGAGAAACGCGAGTTCCGTTGTAAACATACTTCTCAGCTTCCACCTGCGAAGTATCAAGAACAAGGCATCTCCCCTTCTCTGGCAATTTTCAACCTTGTTTTGGAAATAATTTGATGATCCAATTCGTCTTTATTGTATAAATTGTCGATTATAATGTTAATGAAAAGTATGAGTTCAATCAAGTACCAAATGGTTATTAATCGGAGAAGAAAAATCCCGAGAAAAAATGAAAAAAAATCAGCTGGGTACACTTGATTACAACCCTTATAAAAGAAGAAGGCTTCTCCTCAGTTTTTTGAAATTTTCGACCACATTTTGGAATCAGTTTTACGATCTGATTTGTCCACATTGTAGAACTTGTCAATTAAAATGAATTCGTTAGATTTCAAGTCAATCGGATACTTCTTAGCATCTAATCGGAGAAGATATATGTCGAAAAAAAATAGAAAAAAATGAGCCGGGAACACTTGATTACAACCTTAAAAGACTTTTTTCCTCCCGCCTTCGTCCATTATAACATCGTCGCCCGTCCAAGTCGACCTTGTCGCCGTTCCTACCACTGAGTCAGCCGGCAGAGGTGTGTTTGCGACTCGGGCGATCGGAGCTGGTGAACTCATCCACGCGGCCACACCCATCGTCTCTTTCTCTCTCTACAACAACGGGTGCATGTTTGCTATTTGTGGCTCAGAAGACTCAGAAACAGAACCACTTCTGCAGCCAAGAATGTGAGGATTAATCTAAGGTACAATGAGTGGTTGTTGCGTCTAATTCAATTTCTATTGGCGCACATTCTATAATAGCTTTTTGGGTTTTGATTTTATATGGCTTACGGCATTAGAAATCGATGCAAGTTATATGCCTCCCACGTGTTTGACATTTGGCTTCTGAAGAAGTCCTTTTCCGGCCTATGGTTTTTGTAAAGTCTTTTGATTCAATATTGTTACTTAGAAAAGCATTGAAAGATGTGTTGGACAGATGTGGAAAGCACAAGATGCCTCTTATAAACTTGAACTCCATTTTTGAATTCATAGCTTTCGCGGTTGGTTGTGCATGGTAAGGCTTCTACTAGAACCTCGTATTCGAAATGTGAGGTTAGACCAATCTTTATGTCGTATAAATCTACCAGACTCAATGTAGACTTAGCTCTACATAGCTTCAAGTCATTTATTGGTTGCTTGTAATGGTTTCGCGTATTGCAATGCTGGAGAAAGATATTTCACTACAGAGAGGAAGAAGATGGCTTCACTTTGACAGGGTTGGCAACAAGCCTAGTTAAACTAAGTAGTGGGTTTATTCACATAATTTTGGGACTTTGCATATCCACGCACAGGGTAGGTTGCAGTTGCACACGAGCCAGGGTGTTGGATAGCATTTAGTCTGAATACCTAGTGCAAGAGTCTGTATTTCTGAAAATGGGAGATTTTATTTCTCTAGGTGTTGGTTCAATTCTGTTGATTATTTCTAGCTTTGGCTCTCCAACTGTTACTTTATTACTTGGTTTGAGTCCTGCACGTACGTCACAGGCTTCTTACAAGTATGCCATAGCAAGAGAGAAGTGGACTGTATTTTCCTATCTAAACGTACGGAAGAGGAAGGCTAGTGTGAGTGTTGAAGGTCTTATGGTCCTTGCAAGGGCCACCTTACTAGAATTTTGGGGGTGGGTAGTTTCTTTACCTTGGAGGATTAAGGGCCATTTCACTCGCCCTCGGCCCCTGATCCTTTGGAGTCTAGTTTTATAGGTAAAAGAATAATGTTCTGAAGCATGGTCATGAAAATACTAACTGTTTGGAAGTTATGGAACGGTATTTTCTGAAGAAACTTTGGTTTTCCTATGTCGAAGTAGTTTTAACGCTAATAGTCAAATGAAAATGATGATTTCTGCCTAATTAGAATGCAGACTTCCATGGTTATGTGGTTGATGGGTTTGGTTCAGAGATCTGGTGATTAAAATTCTTGGGCAATGGTTGGCTGGTTACCATAACTAACCAACCAATCACGATTCTCAAGCCACTATACATTACAGAGCTTCTAGATTACCTATTTTCCTTTTCCAAAACATTTTTTTGAATAATTTGCTAATTTTTTTGAATTAGTTCCTGTGCTGAATTGGATGGTTCTTCTCCATGAGATTAGTACTGTCCAGACTGGAACTTCTCCGGAAGTAGCACGCAATAAAAGATTGTTCATCTGCAGCAATGTTACTTGGCCGATGAATTCCGAGTGACTAACTTACTTGACAAAAGACTGTTGAGTGGGGCTTGCAATCATTTTCTACTGACCTCGTGTTAGTTGTTTGGCTGGAAGCTGAAAGCTTGAAATCTGTACGATAATGGGAACCTCGCGAGGAATATATAAATAAGGGTACATCCACTTATTTCCTTGCTTAAATGACCTAACCACTATGCCAATTAAGTATATGAGACGCCTGCAGTTTTTTTGCTTGCTTTTTTACCCGATTAAGTGTTCAGGTAATTGGTTTTGACACGGTGATTATCTATTCGAAGAACCTCATGGACACTCATCTCTGTAGGGAAAGGAACTTATCCAGGGGCAAGAGCGAGGAATCTCTAACAGTGGGGTTCAATATTTAGAAAAGCTAGTTGCCATATCTAGTAGCATTTGATCTTATTTTCTAGGCGAATATGTTTTACTACTAATAACTTATTAGTGATTGATTGCCCTTAGGGAAGCAATATTATGCAAAAAATATTTCGATATTCATGAATTATGCATGGAAGTTTGCAAATGTGTATTCTTAATAGAGAAATGTGTATCGAAAGTAGCTTTTTAGGATGGAATGAATATTATCTACTCTTATGACCGATGGTTAGTGAAATTCTAGTGTTAAAAAGAGGGTAAAGTCATAGCTTCAGTGGGATTGCTTCATACTTTAGGCTTAGGCAATTTCATTTACGTTATGGGGTCGAATTTGCAAAATTCTAAAGTTCATAGAGAAAACTTGACCCATGGTAGCTCCATCCTTGAACTTAGCTTTTTTTTGTAGTTCTGTAAGGAGCTCATGGAAAATGTATTCGAAGTTCTCTGTTATCTTTCATAACCATCACAGACACGGGCTTGTGGATTTTCTTATATTGATTTTCTGTATTTGCTTGTGAGACCTTTTTTCCCCTTTGGTTTTTTTTCCTGTTCGAGTTAACATACTGGAGACAGATCTTATGCTGGTATACTCATTTTCTGTCATGAAGCTGCTTTTCACATACATGCACTTTTGTGCCCAAGCTTTGTGCTGTCACTTAATTATTGCCAGATTTGGTTACTTTTTCTGTATTACTTAACTATATTTTTTGAGCTCATGCAGGAGTTGGAAGGAAGAGTTGGCAACATTCCCTACTAGCTCATCTGCTGGTGCATTAGCTTTATCGTTGCAACATTTAAGGATTGCAAAATTGCTGGCAAAGATATGGCTGCACATTATCTCCCCAAGAAAGCTTTGCCCTTACAGAATGGGCGAGTTGGGTCTTTTACTGGGAAGCTGGACACTACTGTTGTGAAAGAGTGAGTGGCAACTGTGTTGCTTTAGTAAACAGTGTCATGGTAGACGCCTGCTCCGCAATACCAACCAGCTCCCCCCGCCCAAAACATCCATCACCACTATACTAGCCAAAGCCTTTAAGTGGGAGTTCATTGTGCAGCCAACCCCTACTGCAATCCGTACCCAGCCCAGGCATGCCCTTCTCGGATGGAACTCAATGTTGATGGGAGTGGTAGCGCTACAGATTCAGAGGCAAGCGCTGGAGGCATAGTTAGGGATTGGAAAGGAAATTGGATCACCATGTTTTCGTGCAAACTGGGCTCTGTCCCGGGTCTCTCATATGAGCTTTGGGCTATTTATCATGGACTCAAACTTTTCAAACAGATTCACATATCCTTGGTGGAAATCGAATTAGATGCCGCAAGTGCTATCAACGTAATCAATTTATTGCAAGCAATCACCAACTTCACATCATCACTGTTTGCAGGCCCCTTCTCCAAGAGCTGGGCAATCCTCCGGTTATAAGCATGTAATGCGCGAATGCAACAAGTGCGCTAGCCCAAGAAGCAAAAGTGCACCGTTTTCCTTAGTTAGTTTATCTTGCAATTCTGTATATCTATTAAATTCTAAATGTTGAGGACCAGAGGGGTGCTTCTTATTCCCGAACCATGTACTCTTAATTTTATTTATGCCAAGTTTATGTTTACCCAAAAAAAACAAAAACAGTGTCACGATGAAAAAAATAACCATCTGTTTTTCATGTTGAAAACCTCTGGGCCAGGTGGTCAGCCTATTGGCAAATGACAAGAAGCTGAGTTCTTGATTATGTTGAACCATATTCCCCAATACCTGCTACATGCTGACTTCCAACTCTTAAAATAATGGGCAATATAGCAGTTTAAAATTTCAGAAAATGGCAATTCCATTTTCTCCTCCGAAGCTTTCAGTTTCCTGGGTTTTAAGACAATAAAAACATGTCTGAATGCGATCGCACGAGATATTGTTATGTCCACGTATCGGACGATGTCTGTTTGAACTAATGCCAAACCAAATTCCTCCTTAAACCTATAGAACATATCTTCTCTAAGTGGGGTTACTGAGACTTTTCCTGAATTGCCTCCCACAACAGTCATCAAAGCAAGCATATCTGAGATCAAATATTCCTTTTAATGTCGATACAACTCCATATTAGCTTATCTTCCAAACAAAATATCATGCTGTGTAAAATGAAAGATAGAGTGCTTAAAGGAAGCGATGAACCTTATATACATAGTCTAGTGTTCCGGCTGCATAGAGAGAACTAGGGATGTGATGTCTGGAGGAAATCAAAGTGATAAAATTGGCAAAATGACTAGAAAACCTACTCTAACACCGGGTGATAGAAATAAATAAAATGGCACCAGCTTGGACTCCTCATTACTGCTAAGGATTGCTTAAAAAATCCATCAACAAAAAAGGTAAACAAGGTCATTGGACTTACTTTATTGTCAAATATTTTCTTTTGCATATCTCACATGTTGAAGGTTTTGCGCATGGCAAAAACATACAAGGTTAGCTTGACCAGAGAATGACAGGTTTGAGATTCTTTTGGAATACACCCCAAAGTGCAGACAGTCTCCCATAAGGGGGCAAGAGGTTCCTCATCATCAACATACCCACAAGGGTTGAACAGCTCAAACCAGATGTGGGTGGCAAGACCATATGCATAAAAGTTCAACTTACCAGAGAGAAAAAAGAACCAGCTGCAGAGATTTCTGACATCATGAGTATGATCTAGTTCTCTACTTCACAACGATAATGATAAGGAGCATGGGCACGACCTACGTTTCCAAATAACTAAAACACTCAACACTCGGACAAGGATATGGACTCTATATCCAACATATTTCGTGGAACATTCACCTAGCAAGCATATATTCACATTCGGATTTACCATGAACTTTGTGTGAAACTCCTATATGATGTATGAAATGCCCTAAGAGAATTAGCAAACGCTAATTAATCGAGAAAAAAAAGAGAAAAGAAATATGCTACCAAATCTGAACTTTTGGCCTTCTCCCCATCTACTTAAGACAGAAATTAATTGAAACCGATACTTAGACACATACTCGCACTCGACACTTGTACCCAAGTCCATGACAACAGGAAGTTATAAACTGGTCAACAGAGATTGCCAACGCTAATTATGACCATCCTCCACAGAGGACCAAACTCCTATTGCAAAGCCGAACCAGACATGACGGACACTTAACCTTTGCACCAAACTGGTCCTTTGTAAAGGTATAAATGGCAACTGAAGTGTGAATTTGAAAGGATAAAAAGGAGGAGACATGACTTCCCTTGGACAAGAATTGATTAAATATGACCCAGTGCAACTTTCTAACGAGTGTAGTAAGTGATAAGCGACAATATCTCCTCAAACCAATGAAAACAACAAACCATAAGTCAGCAAGCAAAGGAAATTCCTAGACGGGCCAGACCTAAAGCATGAACCCTGAGTATACAACATCACGACCATTCTCTTTCACAAGATTAATACGGTATTTAGAAGGTGTACCCATTCCGTCCGAAGTTAGAGCCCTGTGGAAGGGGAAAATAACCAAAAGAGAAGAAGAAAGAGTCAGCACCATAAGAAATTGAAGGAGATAACTGTGGGCATTCTCTAATAGAGAGGGCATAACATAAATTCTTTCTATGGGTAAAAGAAAACCATAGATGCTGAAATCTTAAGAAGTAGAGATACCAACAAAAGCACTATCCATTGTTCTGAACAATAAGGGCTTATTTACATTATCTAGGACTGGTGTAAAGCATGTAGACACCGTGTATATTGTTGACTTTGATGGGCCTAAACAAGCAGGAAGAACGCAATGAGAAACACGAGTGTGTGGCATTTCACACATTCTCAGGGATAGTTAAAAGCCGTGATATAGCTTGCCTTGGTGTCATAGAACTTCATAAAGAATTGTGACTTCGGAACAGACAACTTGGTTTCAAGTATCGCGGAAATTGCAGCACTAAGGTTCTTAATTCACATCTGGAGTGAGGCTAGCTCCCAATGGAAACCAACTAGCTGCTGGCTGCTCAGTCCCACCAAAAGCCATGGGTACTGAACCCTTCAACACAATCATCACATACTTTAAATAAAGAAACAAAACCTTCCTTTTTAAACCAGGTTGTGGGAAAAAGTGGTGTTCCAAAACACGTCCGACAAATAAGTAATGCGGTTGTACAAAACGCGAGTTCGGTAGTGAATAGACTTGGCATCTTCCGGCTTCATAACTGACTATGTCAATGTTATTCTACCTCTAAATGATGAGACTTTCTTCCTCGAAGATGTTAGTCTTTTCTGAATTTCTCCAGCCTTGGGTTAGCTCCTAGTGGCAGTTCCAAATAATTAGGGCGTGGTTTAACTTTGCACCTCATCAACACTGCAGCAAAATCTCTTGTAGACACCTCATTTACCCCCACACCACTGACCAAACTTTTATGATAATTAATTTTTAACCCAGACATGATCTCAAAACTCCTTAGTAGCCCCTTGATAGCAGTAATTTCTTCGATATTTGCATTTCCGAATAGTATGGTATCATCAGCAAATTGTGGATAAGTTAATGGCATCTCCCCATTGCCCAATTCCACACCCTTCATGCTTTTTTGAACAAGATATTTAATCCTTCTGCTGCTATGACAAAGAGAAATAGGGATAAGGGGTCTCCTAACCTAAGCCTTAGGATTGAAGGTAGACATGTCACTGCCCTTCTTCTGTTAAGCCACTTTGGCTACAGGCGGATAATATACTGGTGAAACTAACCAAGTCGGGCTGCCCAATCCTCTATATCAACTGAAAGATCTCAATAGCTTAGCTTTTCCATGCATTGCATGCCCACCAAATATCGCATTTCAACTAACCAAATTTCTAGTGCATCCTATCAAAAAAAGGACAAGACTTTTCGATCCTTCCACATTTAGCGTACATGTCAATCAATGCACTGCCCACGTACACATCACCAGAGATCCCACTTTTGATAGAAAAACCATGTGTTGCCTTCCCATGCATCAATGCTGCAGTGTGGTAAAATACAAGGGATTCTTACTAAATTTGGCTTTTCCCCAGCAATCTGCATCTCTCTGAATAGGTCCAAAAGCCTCCATGTCTTTGCCATTTTGACAACAAGGAGTGGTCACTGACGTACAAGACACGACATTCAAATCTATCCATTTGTCCTTGAATTGCCTAAATACCATCAGTCCCTCATCCACAAAGCATTTTCTCTAAAGCACTAGTGTACTACAAGTGCCTATACGTAACGCGTCCACTTCATCAAACACTTGTGGCATCTGTGAACTACCACCGCACTTCCCATACATATCAATAAGGGCACTAACAATGCATTTGTCCGATTTCATTCCCATCTTGATCACAAACCCAGGGATTTGACTGCCCAAAATCGACTCAGTTTTGTTTGATCTCTTTATTCACCATGTCCTCAAAGACCTCTTTTGCCTCACTTCCATGTCCAAGTTGAGCACACTCCGAAAACTAAAGCACTCCAAGAAACCACGTCTGGTTCAGACATTGCATCGAGCAGTTTACGGGCATCCTTTAATAGACTGCATTCGACATATATATAAACCAAGGACGACTGGACAAAGGGATCTGAATCGATCCCGGATACCGACGCAAAGCCATGAACCTGTCATCCAAGCTTTGACGTTGGAGGATTAAGCATTCGTGAAAATAAAATAAACTGAGGACTTGTATGAGTGAAATGAGGAGGAGGTTGTTTTGCATCAGTGAAATCAGAGTAGAGCGAGAGGAAAATCTTGAGAAACGAAATAAAACTATCAAGTATTGATAAATGTTCTATTGAAAACCGTAATCGCGAGTTCCGTATTGGGCTAAGCTCGATGCGTATTGTGAAGAAATCGTGTTCAGGAAACACGCTTTATGGAAGAATAAAAATAAACAAGTAAAGCGGGCTTGAGAAACGCGAGTTCGGTTGTAAACATACTTCTCATCTTCTACCTGCGAAGTATCAAGAAGAAGGCTTCTCCCTTTTTTTGGCAATTTTCAACCTTGTTTTGGAATTAATTTGATGATCCAATTCGTCCTTATTGTATAACTTTTCGATTATAATGTTTATGAAAAGTATGAGTTCAATCAAGTACCAAATGGTTATTAATCGGAGAAGAAAAATCCCTGAAAAAAATGAAAAAAAGTTGGCTGGGTACACTTGATTACAACCCTTATAAAAGAAGAAGGCTTCTCCTCAGTTTTTTGAAATTTTCGACCATATTTTGGAATCAATTTTACGATCTGATTTGTCCACATTGTAGAACTTGTCAATTAAAATGAATTCGTTTGATTTCAAGACAATCGGATACTTCTTGGTATCTAATCGGAGAAGATATATCTCGAAAAAAATTAGAAAAAAATGAGCCGGTAGCACTTGATTACAACCTTAAAAGACCTTTTTTCCCTCCCGCCTTCGTCCATTATAACATCGTCGCCCGGGCGATCGGAGCTGGTGAACTCATCCACGCGGCCACACCCATCGTCTCTTTCTCTCTCTACAACAACGGGTGCATGTTTGCTATTTGTGGCTCAGAAGACTCAGAAACAGAACCACATCTTTAACCAAGAATGCGAGGGCAATCTAAGGTACAATGGGTTTGGGTAGTTGGTGCATCTAATTCAATTTCTATTGGCGCACATTCTATAATAGCTTTTCGGGTTTTGATTTTATATGGCTTACGGCATTAGAAATCGTTGCAAGGTATATGCCTCTCACGTGTTTGACATTTCGCTTCTGAAGGAAGTCCTATTTCGGCCTATGGTTTTTGTGAAGTCTTTTGATTCAATATTATTTCTTGGAAAAAGACTTGCATAAAATCTCAACTTCAGGAGCTTTCGTTTGCCAGTGCATTGAAAGATGTGTTGTTGAAAGCACAAGATGCCTCTTTATAAACTTGTACTCCATTTCTGAATTCATAGCTTTCGCGGTTGGTTGTCCATGGTAAGGCTTCTACTAGAACCTCGCATTCGAAATGTGAGGTTAGACCAATCTTTATGTCGTATAAATCTACCAGATTGTAGACTTAGCTCTTTATAGCTTCAGATCATTTATTGGTTGCTTGTAATGGTTTCGCATATTGCAATGCATGAGAGAGACATTTCACTACAGAGAGGAAGAAGATGAATGGGGGATCTTAAAGGTGAAGGGCCAGAAATACGAGGACGGAGATGAGGGAGTACATAGTAGTATACATGGTAATATGGGTGGGTGGGACCGAATCTTGCTGCTGGTGTGGAAAACAGTGGGGCTTTCCTTTTTATTTATAGCCTAAGGGCTTCTTTTGGTCTTCATTTGGGAAGGAAAATGCTAATTAGCATAAGTTTTTGCCAACTATGCGCGTATGGCACATGAACTGTTAAAATGGATGGAGATTTATAAACCAAGTGGGGATTATGTGGTCAAGTTTAAACCTCAGGGGTAAAGCACCGGTAAAATGGACTTTTCCCAAATTGATATGTATTGTGGTCTAGTATTTTTGTACAAGTACATTTTTTGTGCATCATTCGCTGGTTGCTTTTGATTCAGGCTACTTGTTTCATTTTTCTGCTTTGATATGCTTCATGGCGAACTACCATGTCCTATAAATCTTGACTTGGGTATACTTTAGGGTTACACCATCTTGAATTATTGTCCAATTGGCGAAATTGGTGAGAAAAGGAAAGAGTCTAGGAGGTAAACGAAAACAAACTGAAGGGTTAAGTTTGGGATGAAAGAAAAGACAAACAAAAAACAAAACATGCATAGGGTTAAGAACTATGGTCACCATCTAATTCATGTATTTTGAATCCCCTTTTCTGGACTAATCTCTTACAATCATGCGTAGGTCACGTTCCGTTTATAAATGTAACCTGTCCCCTTCTTTGATGTGTAGTTTTAAATGACATCCCATACTTTTGGGAACTTTAGTGACACTTCAAGGACACTTCTTAGACCCTTCCAAATGTAACATAAGTGCTGTCTCTCTCATTAGTAAAAGTGTTCCGCGTAATGTTCTGAAAGATTTGTTCTGAGTTGAGTTTTGTACACCCTCCACTCAAGAGGGTGAACATTACCTTCCTTTCTATTGGTTGAAATGGTGTGGACCCCACCACAAAGTGATGTCATGCTTACCAAAAAGTGTATTGCATGGTAAGCATGACATCACTTTGTGGTGAGATCCACACCATTTCAACCAATAAGAGAAAGGGTCACCCTCTTTTAAGGAGGGTGAACAAAATTGCACTCTGCAAAATAAGTGCATACATCAAGTGTATGACCATTGTAAAATTAAATATCTTTGGTCAACTTCTGGCATTTCGAAAAATAGCTTATCCTACCTCTCTTAAAGAAGAGCCTGTTTGGGGCTGATTTTCGCTTGCCATATTTGTCCAATTTGGACAATTGTATCCCTGAATTGGTTGGAGGTTGTTCTTGGTCGGTTGGCTATAATGGTCATTTTACCTATTGTGCTTAGTGGGCTACGTGGCCTCCTCTCCTTTTCTTCCTCTGCTCCACGCAACACACGCACAGATACACAAGCAGAAGAGATGAACACGTTAGAGAGAGAGAAAGAGGGAGAAGAAGAGAAGCGAGATTTGAGGCGGACTCGACGAGGTGATCCTCCCGGACCTCACGTAAGGCGGCCACAACGGCGATGATGACGATAACTACGGCGGCGAAGAGGACGGCGATGAAGAAGGCAAGGGATCTGGTTTAAGGCTTCTTCTGTGCGTTTCTTTGTTAGATAAGGTAACTATTCGGATCTGGTTTAGGGTTTTGGTTCGGGATTTGGGTTTCCCCCTTTTTTGGGGGGCCTCCTCCAGTGCCCTTACTGGAAGAGATACCTGTTGGTGTTTTTTACCGACACCAAAAACCAGTGTGTTTTCAGTGTGTTTTTTCCCTATTTGGTTTTTCCCATTAATGTTGCGAAATTGTGCTTCGTGTGGTTGGGTGATGAACAATCGAAGTTTTATGGACCGATTTGCGTGTTTTTTGGTTAGTATTTGTGCATGAGTGGTTTTATTCAGGCTGATTTGGTGGATTGTGTGTTGCATGTGTGGTTTTATTCAGGCTAATTTGGTGAATTGTGTCCCTAAATAAGGTGGGGATTCGGTTGAATGCCGTTTGATAGGAGTTATTGAGCTTGATGAAAAGAGATGCAAAATGAAGTCACTTAGTTTATGCAAACATATTGTGGACAAGGCTTTCCTGAGTTGCGTTGAATTACTTACAGAAAAAAGGCAAAAAGATAGACTCGTACTCTTCGTGGTTATTGTTTGGAAATCTTTTCTCTTACCATTTCCTTGGTGGCTTGCCCTCAAGATGCAAGATGCCAAACCCTCAAGATGCAAGATGCCAAAAGTACAAACAATGTACTCTGTTGCTGATTTGCTCAGAATTTTTGAAGCATTGACTGCTTAATCATCTTGCATCTGATACGCCCAATAGTCCCGGAACTTCACTAGCGTCAGCCGAGACAGCAACCTGAGCCAGCATTAGCCCGGAACAAGGATTTCTCTATTCTTAATAGCTATTCTGGTTTTCTTGTTTTTTGTGCACTGGTTTGTACACGAATGCTGGAGTTATAACTTATACCGAGTACTGAGTAAATTATAGACCACTTCAACTTTACGTTTTCGAGAGGGATGATCAACTCCGCAAATATCGATCGAAACTTGAACCCTTGTATAGGTATGCAATTTAAGAAAGAACAACAATTGAAATAGATAGTCTGTATTGGTATAAGATCTATTCCCATGTTCTGATCTTTCCATTTTTTTGACCCATTTCTTGGGTAAAGTCTCCCAACTATATTTGAAAATGAATTGGTTATCCATAAAGATAAAGAAAACTTGCTTGTAGTTCTGCTAATTTGTCTAATTAATTCCAATGTTTTTCTTATAATTTTGACTTGTTTGAAATGAATCAGGTTGGAGATTTGGCTCTGTACATGGGTTTACTGGGCTTGTTTATCAATGAACTAGCAGGCAAGTTAGCGGAAACAATTTTATTTTTGTATGATTTTTTACAGGGATCAACTTCTTAGGATATCTATCCAATTGTACGCAGATATGCAGTTATCTTTCTTCCTCTTCTGCGGATATGTGGGAGTTTCTCTCCTTAGCCCCGTGATGCACAACCTATGGATATGGAGGGTACGTTCCTATCTGTTGACTGTATTTAATGTATTGAATGTAATTAGGAAGATACTCAATTAGGTAGAATCAATTAGGGATTTGATTAGGTAGAATCAATTAGGGATTTGATTTGATTTTATTCTCTTTCCTTATTTTACCTTGTATCCAGTCTATATATTGTACCTCATTGTGAGAAGAATAACATATCAATCAACTATTTCGTCATGGTATCAGAGCAGGTTCCAAGAACCTGATTTCTTCTTTCTTTCTTTCTTTTTTTTTTCTTGGTCTCTCGACCAAGTATCGTCTTTATCCTCTCTTTTTTCAGAGCCGGGGAGCCTGTTTCTATTCTCTCTCGAACGATCTCTGTTTCTCAGACCTATCTGAGAAACCCATCTTGTCTGACGAAGTACTCTCAGTTCTCAGTAACACTGAGACTGCCTTCTCTGACCTTCTACAGACTCCGCTGCCCACTCAGTCGGAATCCGGTGATCTTGCCTGAACCCCAGCAGCTACGTCAGACCCTCATCTAAACCATATCAACTCCGGGTATCTCTGTTGCATCCCCACCAGATCTGGTAATATTTGGTTTATTCCTATTTTTTGGTTTGCTCTCATATTATGGGTGATAAGGATAAGAAAACCGAAACATCAGGCTCTAAGGACACTGTTAGGGATCCATTTCATCGTCGTTCTCTCACCTCAATTAAATTAAATGGGGCCAATTATTTGCCATGGTCACGTGCTGTGACTGTGTCTTTGTGAGCAAGTGGTGAGACTTCCTATATCACTGATGCCCCATCTGAAGATTCTGTTTGGATTCAAAATGATTCGTATATTATGACTTTGCTTTGGAATAGTCTTGAACCTGATATTTTTAATAATGTTGCATGCCTTGACACATCCAAAGAAGTATGGGATACTTTACATGAGTTATATTCATCCGAACAGAATCTCTCTCGCATTTATCAGATTTATCAGAATATTTTCTCTTTCCAACAAGGAGATCGATCGGTTGATGAGTACTTTTCCACCTTAAAAGGGATGTGGGATGAGTTAAATGTTTATCAACCTTTAACCACAGATTTAAAGGTTCAGCAGAAGTACAGAGATGAATTTCGAGTTACCAAATTCTTGTCCGGGCTGAATTCAGAACTTGCTCCTCTCAGTCCCCAAATTCTTTCCGGCAAGGAAGTTCCTACTGTTGGTGAGGCTTTTGCTCGTGTTCGAAGGGCTGCTCCTCAGTCTTCTGTTTTAGAGCATCCAACTCCATCTGCCCTAGTTGCTCCTGCCACTGGTCCTATTCTATCTTCTGGGAATTTTAGCCACTCTAATCCTCCCCACAGTCATAGTGGTTCTTATGAACGTGGTGGTCGACGTGGCGGCCGTGGGGGGCGTGGTGGTCGTGGCACCAAGAAGTGTACACATTGCAATGCAACCAATCACACTGTTGAGTTCTGTTGGAAGCTTCATGGCAAGCCGGCTTGGGCTAATCAGGCTACATTTGAGGGGGAGCCGTCTGGGCTGGCTCCTCCGGATCAGATTACTATCTCTAGGTCTGAGTATGATTCCATGTTTCACAAGGCTAATGCATCTTCGACTTCCATTGCGACTCATGTCTCATCAGGTAATACTTGCCTTCACTCATCTTCTCGTACTGGCAGTACTCCATGGATTCTCGATTCTGGCGCATCTGATCATATGACAGGTGATTTGTCTCTTCTTATTGATGTCGTTACACCTTCCGTTCCTTCTTATGTTACTATTGCGGATGGTACTAAAATTCGTGTACATGGCATTGGTACTTATCGTGCCTCTGGCCTTATTTTTACTTCTGTTTTGTACTTACCACAATTTCCTTTTAATCTACTTTCCATTCATAAACTTTCCCAAACTCACAATTGTTCTGTCCTCTTCTTTCCCTCTCATTGTGAATTTCAGGATCTCAAGACGCAGAGGATGATTGGTGGGGGGTATGAGAAGAATGGTCTGTACTACCTTCAGCCGTCCAATCCTTCCAAGTTATCTGCCTTCCACTCCACTACCACACCTTACCAGTGGCATTGTCGTCTTGGACACCCATCTTCTGCCAATCTTCGCAAGATAGTCCCTAATTTACCTAGTTTTTCTCCTTTTAATTGTGACACCTGTGAACTCAGTAAACATCGTAGGGTTTCTTTTCCTGTACGAGTTGAGTCACCTAGTTTAGAACCGTTTGCTTTAGTTCATTCGGATATTTGGGGACCATCTCGTACCACGAGTTTATGTGGTGCTCGCTATTTTGTTACGTTTATTGATGATTTTTCTCGTTTAACTTGGGTATATCTTCTCAAAGATCGGTCTCAATTATTTTCTGTGTTTTCTAATTTTTATGCTGAAATTGTCACTCAATTTAATGCCAAATTACGTATTTTGCGGACTGATAATGCCCAAGAATATATTTCTCATCAATTTACGCATTTTACTGAAACTCATGGCATTATTCATCAAACTGCTTGTGTAACCACTCCTCAACAAAATGGGGTTGCTGAGCGGAAAAATGGACCGGTTTTAGCAGTCGCCCGAGCTCTTAGGCTTCACATGCATGTTCCAAAACATTTTTGGGGGTATGCAGTTCTTACAGCTAATTATCTTATAAATAGAACGCCATCTCGGGCTTTGAACGGCAAAACTCCTTACCAGGTTCTCTTTCCTGACAAGGATCTTTTCCTCCCCAAAACTTTTTGGTTGTGTTTCATTCGTACATAATTTCTCTCCAGGTCGTGATAAGCTTGATCCTCGTTCTTATAAATGTATATTTCTTGGTTACTCTCGGACACAGAAAGGATACAGGTGTTATAGTCCCTTGCTACGTAAGCACTTTGTAAGTGCTGACGTGACATTCTTTGAGACTGTCCCATATTATTCCCCAGCAGGTGCACAGTTACAGCCACCCATGTTGGCTGATCTTGGTCTGTCACCTTGTCTTCCTGAGATTGCTCCTCGACCATCCATTACACCGGTCCGTCCTCCCAAGATTGCTCCTCGACCACCCATAAAACAGGTCTATGTTCGTCTTCGTCGCTCATCCGCCGCCGCACCACCCATTGCTCCTGCAGACCCAACTTCTTTACCCACATCATCTCCTTCACCGTCTGAGGATCCGGATCTTGACTTGCCTATTGCCGTTCGTAAGGGTACGCGTTCTTGCACTTTCCATCCTATTTCTCAGTTTGTGTCCTATGATCGTTTATCTCCATCTTTTCGCGCTTTTTCTGTGTCTCTATCTTCTGTTGTTGTTCCTAAGTCTTATTTGGAGGCTCTTTCTCATCCTGGATGGCGCTCCGCTATGGAAGAAGAGATGCGTGCCTTGTCCATAAATCATACTTGGACCCTTGTTTCCAAGCCTATTGGAGCACATATTGTTGGTTGTCGTTGGGTGTTTACTGTCAAACAAAATCCTGATGGTACTCTTGATCGATTGAAAGCTCGTCTTGTGGCCAAAGGTTTCACCCAAACCTATGGGCTTGATTATACTGAGACTTTTTCTCCAGTGGCCAAACTTAATTCTGTACGGATTGTTATCTCTCTTGCGGCAAATCTTGATTGGCCTCTCCACCAACTTGATGTCAAGAATGCCTTTCTACATGGGGATCTATCTGAGACTGTCTATATGGCACAACCACCTGGTTTTGAGTCCAAGGGGGAGTGTGTGTGTCGTCTTCACAAATCTATATATGGCCTCAAACAGTCTCCCCGGGCTTGGTTCGATAAGTTCAGCAATACTATTATTTCTCATGGTATGACTCGAAGTCAGGCTGATCACTCCGTGTTCTTTAAAAAGACCACTCATGGTATTGTGATTCTCGTGGTTTATGTGGATGATATTGTCATCACGGGTAGTGATAGCATTGGGATTCAAACACTAATTCGCCATCTTGGTTCTAGCTTTCTTACCAAAGATCTAGGCAAGCTTCGATATTTCCTTGGCATTGAGGTGGCTCGTTCCAAAGCGGGTATCAGTTTATCACAAAGGAAGTACACTCTCGATCTCTTGAAAGATACAGGTTATATTGGGTCTAAACCTGTAGCTACTCCCATGGAAACTAATCTTAAGTTAATGCCTGAAGATGGTGAGCTGATTGACGACCCTGAGATGTATCGGAGACTTGTGGGAAAACTTATTTATCTAACTATTACTCGACCCGATATCTCTTATGCAGTTAGTGTTGTCAGTCAATTTATGACTCGTCCTCGAGTTCCTCATATGGAGGCAGTTGTTCGTATCTTGAAGTATCTCAAAAATGCTCCCGACGTGGACTTCTCTACAAATCATCTGGACATCTTCGTATTGAAGGATATACAGATGCTGACTGGGCAGGATCTCCTGCTGATCGTCGTTCTACTACTGGCTATTGCACCTTTATAGGAGGCAATCTTGTGACATGGAGAAGTAAGAAACAGTCAGTTGTAGCACGTTCTAGTGCTGAGGCAGAGTATAGAGCAATGGCTCATACCGCTGGCGAGTTGACTTGGTTGCGCACACTTCTACAAGAGTTTGGGATCCAGGAACATGGTCCTACTCCTCTATATTGTGATAATCAAGCTGCAATCCACATTGCTAATAATCCAGTATTCCATGAGAGGACCAAACACATTGAAGTTGATTGTCATTTCATTCGGTCAAAGGTGGAATCTAAAGATATTAGCACTCCTTTTGTTCCTTCAGGCTCTCAACTAGCTGATATTTTCACCAAGGCACTTCCCAAGACTTCCATTGATACTATTTGTCGCAAGCTGGGAGTACACGATGCTTATGCTCCAGCTTGAGGGGGAGTGTTGACTGTATTTAATGTATTGAATGTAATTAGGAAGATACTCAATTAGGTAGAATCAATTAGGGATTTGATTAGGTAGAATCAATTAGGGATTTGATTTTATTTTATTCTCTTTCCTTATTTTACCTTGTATCCAGTCTATATATTGTACCTCATTGTGAGAAGAATAACATATCAATCAACTATTTCGTCACTATCTGTAATTAAGTACAGTGGCACCCCAAGTAGAAGTACATTGTTTGGATCTTTGACTTACTGAATGAGATTTACAGGGTACTGGCAACGCAAACTTCTACTTCGCAACTGCTATGGCTTATGCTTGCTTGCAGGTTTGTATTATTTTTAGTTTTATCTCTTTTATGAAAACACTTACACAGTATGGGCAATGAAGAAATTTATGCTCCAAGCTTGACATACTTGATGCTAAGTTGAAAAATGAATCATGTAACTGTTGTTTTCATCATTGAGCGATGGCCTGGAATAATTTTGAAGTAAGCACAAGTGCAAAATATGGAGATTTACTGTTGTCAGCACAAAGGATTTTCCCCCCTTCTTTTCTTTTTAAATTCCTTAGCAAAACAGTGTGCCCTATTTAGTTAGCACAGCCTGGTGCAGGTGGGGCAAACCAGAAGACGAAAGTTTTCCTCTTCTCTTTTGCTATTTGGAGTTCTTGGAGCATACATAATATTGCACTACAAAGATTGAACATTTTTAGAGTAAGTTTCGTTTTGTCAGTGTTTCCTCACCCAGGTTGATACAAACTCTGATAGAAACAAGAAGAGCTAATATGCTTGCCTTTTGCTTTAAACAGGAAATAGAGGAGCCTAAAGCCTTTTCTTCTTTTAGGGAATGGCTTCAACACTTGCAGGTAAGTTTTCATCATCTTGCCATTCTCTTCTTCTGTCTTTTTTTCTCCTTTTTCTTTTCCCTTTCTTACAGTTATGTAATAGTGGCGGTTGTGTCCCAACGTTTGAGATATCAACCAACTCACCTACCTTAAGTACTGGTGGAGCACAATGTTTCAGTCATTATTTGAATTATGTGCTATTTGCTAAATTGATTGTTATGTCTTCTTGTTGGTTATTTTTGTATGAGTCCAGAGAACGGAAAATGATCGGGTTTGCTTTGGGAGGTCGGGAATTCATGTATGTGGGCTCTTTGCACGTAGGAACATCCAAGAAGGAGAGATGGTATGTATTTGCTTGTCTGTTTTTAATGATTTTAGTCATCTTTCGTATTTTGTTCATGAAGTGTGTAAACAAATCCTAAGGCACCACTATGGATGGACTTCCCGAATGATCAGTACAAGCTAGGTATGCTTGGAAGTCCCCAATCAATATGAAACCTCTGACCAGTGTGTTGTGGACTTCTAAATAGCATCTGTAGGAAAAATTACATGCTCCAGACTCACACAATTGTAAAGTTTGAAATGGTTGTATTTGAACGCAATACCAATGTCTTGTGAAATCTAATCCTATGTGTCATAGGCTGCTTTGTTCCTGGGAAAAGAATCGTGCACTCCCTTCTAATGTTGCATAAGATTCAGTGGAATGATTCAGTGGTGAACAAGTTAGGCGTAGTGTTGCAGATTTGAGGGAGGCACAATATCGTACAGTAAAAAAACTGATGCCACTGCAGTATCTGTCAATAGGCTACACAGCATATAATCTATACATTAAAAAAACTGTTGCCTTGCTACTTAAAAGCAATCCACGTAGTGTGCGATAGTCCCAGCATTGCATTAGAGAACAAGCGTCGAAGAATTCCATATTGTCAGTTATCATGATGGCTTCTTACGTTCACTTCTGTTTGGTTTGATCTTTTTCTTTCTTGTATTGGTGTTTAGTGTCTTTTTAACTCTGTTGGTTGAAAATTGTTAGTTTGTGAAATTTCCTGAGTTCAAACTATTTTAGTTCCAGCTTATTTTCAAAGATAAAATGGCTCTATCTGAGCATTGTGCGATCTTTATAATCTCTGGTTATAATTATAGTATGTAGCAGTTATGATTAGTTTGTTTGGACAAGCTATGGATAGATTGTGCCAAAAGCTCGATGAGGCCGATTCAAACAAAGAAGATGTAGAGATGGAGTCACTTTTCTCCCGTTAGAATTGAATAGGAAAAGTTGGTTGTTCGGTTTAAGGATGAGGAGTGGGTTAGAGTGTTGGATGATGTTTGCATTCTATTTTTTTCCCTTCCTTTTTTGCATTCTTTCTGTTGTATATCCAGCTTTGTTAGGTCTTTTTAAGACTGGACGAGATTGTTGGTTTGAAAATCTACATAGAGCCGTGTTGTACCTTGATAGTGATTTACCTTTTTTTTTTTTTTTATACATGTTAGCATTACTTTCAAGTTATACACTGACGTTAATTTGCGCTACTCGTAGGTTTTTGGCCCTTCAGCTCAGCAAAGGGATCTTTATGATCAAGCAGTTGTTCACTGCTAGCCCTTTTCTAATCTACTTCACTGCTAGCCCTTTGCAGATAGTCACGGAACTACTTATGTTAATGTAACAAACTTATTTAACCCACTGTGGATAGGCCTTTTGCAAGCATTAATATAACCTACTTATATACAGCTATATCCCAACAAAATTTAGAACCAATCAATTCAACGGGCAGGGCACACGTGCCTTGCACGTTGCAAAGTACCTAGTAAGATTACAAGAAAATGTTTAAGAAAGCTCTCTGTAGAATATGCAGAACATATTTGATCTTGTGCAGGTCTTATCGTCCAAAATTGCTAACTGCAATATTAAGGAGAAAAAGGCATAACGATGATTAGTTTTCTTCAGCTCCTCTTGAAGTTCCACCATGCCTATAGGAAACCTCAACATAATAGTTTGCTCATCTCTCATTGCCATGTCGTGTTCTACATGTATCAACACGAGTATATTTTATCGCTGGCTTGACTGAGAATAGATGGCTTTCGATAAAGTTAAATAACTAGAGGTAATTCATGTCATTGTCCCCCAACTGGTAGGACACAAACTTTAATTTGGTTTATTGAGGGGAGTCACTAGGTGAATATGCCTATTGGCATTATCCTAAGTCCTAACTCTTACATAGTAGTTGCAGAAAGTTAGCAGTCTGTTTATAGAATCTTGAATGTGGTATCAAAAAACTTTGTGTATTTTTTTTTTTACATCTTCATGCCAATCTTTTTCTATGTCTAATTGTGGGGACTGCTGGTGGTCTCTCGGCATTAGCTAATATCCCAGCTGATGATTTTAGCCTTGTGGGTGCCAAGAAAATTATGGATTTGCAACGGTTTTTCGCTGAAATGCCCCAATTTCATTATCTTCTGCAATCAAATCTTGTAAGTGACATTTGTGGTCGTTTCAAGTTCCTTGCCTTCCGATATGTGGATAGAAATTCTGCAGTGGCAGCGCGGGTAGACTGGACGAGAGGAGATCCAACAGATAAGACTGGGATATGTATTCGAGATGAGATAAATAGGGTGAGTGAACAGTGGCAAAAGAAGTCCTACTTGGCTGCAAAGCAGGGATCTGAACTTGATCCACTTCCTATTTTTCAAGCCGAAGGAAGGAAAGATGGATGAGATTGCTGGGGCAAAGCTCTATGGAGCGAAGGATGCTGCTAGTTTTTCGGAGGAGATTGCTATGGGGAAGTGGGTAGTGGGGGAAAATACAGGCAAAGAAGCTGCGGAAGATGAAGGCACTTGTGATTAATATGGTGGAGTGGGACGAGGGGTGGGACGAGAGGAGGGCCAAGCTGGAGGCCATTAAGAAACGGAGAGCCGTTTTTTAAGTGAACTAGTTTGGTTTGCTTGCTATGAAGAAGTGAAATTGGTCAGTGGTTATCGTTTTTAGTTGTTTAATGGTTTCAATCAGATAGATGTTATGAGTGTACTTGTCAATGCTTGGAAATTTCTATTTGGGCGACTGTCGTACTGCAATTGAATATGACAACTTTTCTACTTTTTCTTTTGTTTTTCCGTTATGGTGCTGTGGACTCTCACATAGTTGTATTGCAGAACATCAGCAGTCTGTACATAGAATCTTGAATGTGATATCAAATAACACTGTTTCTTTTCTATGTCTCTATGCCAATCTTTTTTGCTGCTTGTCTGTCTTTACAAGTTGATAGTGGCCTCCCTCAAGTTTAAGTCCTGTTATAACTTATATGTATGAATCTGGGTATATTTATTATCCCAGTTTGTATTAGGTTATCTTGCTGTGCTTACTAGATCAACTGACATGGTTTTACGGTCTACTTTTGCATACGTTTCAAATTGAGCCATGTTGTGATGGCAAGTTGGTCTTTGATGCTGGGAGAGTAGCTGCACTGCTGGTGCTGGCCATCTCAGCTCCACTATCACATGAAAAGCATACGTTCAGTATTCCACCTAGAATATTTTATTATGTTGTTGAACTGCTGGGGAGGATTGCTCATGCTTTAAGTGATGTCATGGACCAGGATACTCTATTGGCTTATTTGTATCATTGCAGTAGCTCCTCAGTTATTTCTTCTGGGGAGTTTGACTTCAGAAGGTAAGAGTCATTCCTACCTGTTGAAGATGGTTCGACTAATAATGCCATCTATGAGAAATCTTGCTCTGCTGACATGCAATTTCAGCACTTAAATGGTGGGGCCTCTGTAAGTCATTGTCAGAAAAAGGGGGAGTACTGCAGAGTGTAGACATTGAGGTAGGAAAATAGAGGCTTTTTTGTTTGGTTGATGTTGAAGACTAATTATTTGTGCACCTCATTTTATCAAATAATCCTTGAAATGTCCTCAGTCTAGAAGTCTTTTTTTGTTGCTTATTTACCTTTCAGATAATTGGTTTGAACTCTTAATTATCAATTCGAAGAACCTCACCGACACTCATCTCTGTCTGAAAATGTACTTGTCTTTCTGTGTAATGTAAAGTGCTCATGAAAAATAAATTTGAAGTTCTCTGTTATCTTTCATAACCATCACATAAATGGGCTTGTGGATTTTATTTACATGGGTTTTCTGTTTTTGGTTCTCTGCCTATTTCTTTTATTATTCCTTTGTTCTCTTACCCCTGTTTGAGTTAACACATTGGAGATCTTATGCTGGTATATTCATTTTCTGCCATGGACCTTCTTTGGTCAGATATGTGCACTTTTGTGCCCAAGCTTTGTGCTGTCACAATGTCACGTATATTATTGCCAAATTTGGATACTTTTTCTGTGTTTGTTACTGATCTATATTTTATGGGCTCGTACAGGAGATGGAAGGAAGAGTTGGCAAAATTCCTTACTAGTTCATCTGCCGGTGCATTAGCTTTTTTGTTGCAACATTTAAGGATTGCGAAGCTGCAGGCAAAGTTATGGCCGCACTTTATCTCCCCAAGAAAGCTCTCTTGTGGAATGGAAGAGTTGGGTCTTTTATTGAGGAAACTCGACAGAACCCTTAAAGAAATGTAGTATAGGTTCATGGGGCTGAGTAAACAAGATGAGTTGCATGTCTTGGAGCTTCTAAACTGTATACTGAGGTTGTCCAGTGTCGAAGCCTTTAGTGATGTTTCTACTTTGAAGAAGCCCCATGCTACATTGTCACAAATAGAATCTCTCTAATCTGAGCTATCCATCGGGCCTTTCAAATTTGTGAGTGAACTCAAGAAATCATTGCATGAAATTGGTTTCTCAGCTGATGGGCCTTTCTACAGTCCACTTCTGTTTCGGAAGTTAGTTGAATTTTTCTCCTTGAAGCAATTTGTCTTCTTTGTAAAACTCAAGCACATAAAAGCAGATTTGGATGTTTCTGATAATGACCATGACAATCCTTTTCCCTTTATTCCGGGGCTTCCCGTTGGTATATGACTAGGGATCACTTTGTACAACATCTCATGGGAGAATAGGTTGTGGTTGCGACTTGCTGTGGACAAGGCTTTATCTGAGTTCGTTTACCTGAATTTTGACCGATTTGGAGGCAACAATCAAATCAGGAAATTCAGATTTGATGCACCTTTTTACAAAACCCCACAAATTCTTTCACAGTGAAGGTTTGCCTTGGATTGGAGTGCTTGTCTGAGAACGTTCATTTCTTCAAAAGTTGTGGGGATCCAAAATAAGAGTTAGTTTATCTCTGGAAATAGAAGGAAGTATATCTTTCTACTGTTGTGAAAGAGCGAGTGGTAACTCTGTTACTTGGGTACACAGTGTCATGATGGACGAAAGCTCCACAACAGCAACCAGTTCCCGCCACCTGAAACAACTGTCACCACTATCCTAGCGAAAGCCTTTGAGTGGGAGTTCATTTTGCAGCCAACCCCTACCACAACCTGCCCAGCCCAGGCATGCCCTTCTTCTCAGATGGACGCCACTTCCGGTTGGCCTCTTTAAACTCAATGTTGATGGGAGTGGTAGCACTACAGATTCAGAGGCAAGCACTGGTGGCTAGTTAGGGACTGGAAAGGAAATTGGATCACTGGGTTTCGTGCAAACTGGGCTCTGTCTCGGGCCTCTCAGCTAAGCTTTGAGCTATTTATCATGGACTCAAAGCTCCTGAAAACATATCCTTGGCAGAAATCGAATCAGATGCGCAAATGCTATCAACCTAATCAATTCAACTAAAAGCAATCGCGCCAACTTCACAATCTCATCACTGTTTGCTGGTCCCTTCTCCAGGAGCCGGGCAATCCTCCGGTTAAGCATGTCATGCGCGAATGCAACAAGTGCACTGATCAACTAGCCCATGATGCGAAAGTGCACCGTTTTTCTTTTTTAGTTTATCATTGAATTTCTGTATTGTATTATATTCCAAATGTTGGAGGACCAGAGGGGTGTTTCTTATCCCAAACTGTGTACTCTTAATTTTATTTATGCTAAGTTCCAGTTTAGCCAAAAAAAAGTGTCACGATGAAAAGATGAACCATCTGGTTTTTCATGTTAAAAAACTCTTGGCCTGGTGGTCAACCTATTGAGCAAATGAGAAGCAGCTGAGTTCTTGATATTCCTCAATACTTGCTACATACTGATTTCCAACACTTTCATCTCTTAGAATAATGGGAAATATATCAGTCTTAAATTCCAGAAGGTAGCAATTTAATCTTCTCCTCCGATACATTCAGCTTCTTAGGTTTTACGACAATAATATCATGTCCAAATGAGATAGCACAATATATATACCGTTATGTCCATGTATCGAATACCTTTTTTTCCAAAGTATGAGCAGTTTGAAATTAGGACGCCGTCTCTTTAAACCAACGCTGAACCAACTTCCTCCTTTAAACCTATAGAACATATCTTCTCTAAGTGGAGTTACTGATACTTTTCCTAAATTGTCTCCAACAACAATCTTCTAAGCAAGCATATGTGAGATCAAAATGTAGAGTGCACTGTTAGTGTTGATGCAAAAACTGATGCCAACGTAAAATCCAAGCGATAAACCTTAAATACATAGTCTAGTGTTCCAGTTGCATAACAGAGAACTAGGGATGTGATGGAGGAAATCAAAGAGATAAAGTTGGCAAAATGACTCGAAAACCTACTCTAACGTAAGGTGATATAAATTAAATGGCTCTGCTAAGGATTGCTTCAAAAATTCATCAACAGAAATGTAAACATGGTCTTTCGAATTACATTATCCTAAATTATTTTCTTTTGCATATCTCACATGTTGAAGGTTTGCACAATGTCAACATATCAGGTTGGTTGGACCAGGTAATGACAGGTTTGAGATTCTCTTGGAATACAATCCAAAATGCAGACAGTCTTCAAGAAGGGTGCAAGAGGATCCTCATCGACTAATCACAAGAGATGTGATCCTCACCAGTGAAATGGGAAAAATCGATCTTGGTATACCTGGTTTGGACAGAATTAGAGTTCAGGAGGGGTGATTTTTGTTCAGCGTTGGATGATTCTACCAATTCGACTTCAGGAGGTACATTTTTGGAAGCGATTTGACCGCGTTTCAGGCTCAGGGATGTGAAATGGGGTGATTTTTGTTCAGCGTTGGATGATTCTACCAGTTCGACTTCGGGAGGTACATTTTTGGAAGCGATTTGACCGCATTTCAGGCTCAGGGATGTGGTCATCTTGGCCATGTCACGGTCACAGTACTCTGAACGTTTCTCATATGCTGATGCATTGCTCCTAGCCTTGTCTATATACTTTGTCATCTCATCATATGCAGCTTTGCGCTGATTTTTTTAGATGGTATACACGTGCCAGCCCCTGATGTGCTCATGTATGCTTGATATTGAGAGCATTCATGTAGCAGTCAGCAGCAAGATCCAGCTTGTCACAGTCTACATACACGCTCCCGAAATTGTTTAATGCCTGCAAGAGAGCAGTGTATATAAAATCCACTCGACCAAAAAGAGTTTGAACTATCTAAACCAAAACAGATGATTTTTCTCTTTATAGAATTTAGATTCGTTTTGGTCAAAATTTTATACTTCTCTGAATCATCTTCACGATTGGAATCCTAATAAGAGTAAGAGGTTTGACCAGAAGCTCAAAAAAGTTCATTAGAAGACCAAACTACGCCAAAAGCCAACTTTTTTTTGCTTATTTTTCCTATTCTGAATTATTTTCAGAATCGGTCAAGTTTATTTACATTTTTGACACATCTCGTCTAGACGAATCAAAAATAGAAAGTTTTGTACTGGAAGATCGGAAATAAGCAAAGTACCCAAAAGAAAAAAAAAGAGTTAAGAAAGTCCAAATTTTAATCACACTATAGAAAGTGAACATGCTTTATATTCTTTTGTATAAGTATGCCGGAGAGAATACATACTTGTCCTTTTCTAAGGCCATCTAAGAGCTTCTTCAAGAAGTTGGATAACGAACAATGACGATTCTGTATCAAGATTTGAATCAGCTAAAGCATATGCCTTTAGGAAAAAAGCTTCAAAGGATCTCTGGATAGAAATGGAATGCTTCTTCGTGATGGCCTGTGTCATATAACAGCCATCCTTCATAGACAAACCTTTCTTGCTCAGAGGTAGAATGATTCGAGTGAGGTGCAAGCTGTAACAATGACAGTCAACCTGTAACGATGAAATACATAAAGCTCATATATAACACAAAATATCTACTACTGATGGAGACCATGAAAGTCTTTCCTCTTTTGCATCTTAGAAGTGCACCACAAAATTTTCAGCACTTCAGATAACTGGGAGGCCCTATGTTACGTGGATCCTTCTAAATGTACAGAATAACCTCGTTGGACACTCGGTAATCCAACAAGAGTATGAGATACGTGTCTGACAAGTTTAGTTGGACATTAACCAAGCAAACATATTTGTAATTGGATTTCACCATGAACCAGGCATAGGACTCCTATAATATAAACGAAATGCCCTAAGGTAACTTCTAAACACCATTAAACCAATTAAATAAAAGAAATATACAAATAAAACTCAAATATTTTGGCATGTTTTGAGATATAAATGAGATAAATCTGACGGACCAACGCTTAGACCTACACCTACACCCACACCGGGCACACGTGATGTAACAAGTGGAAGATGATGTCCCGAAAATTTCATAATGATGGACATTACGCAACTACCCTGACCCTAATCTGAAGTGGAAATGCCAGCAATTGTGTCTGGTCACAATACCAAGGAGAAAGTTGACTAAAAAGTCCACATTTATACGAAATCTCGACAGGGTAGAAATTCTATGGGAAAATAGCTGGGAGTTGACCTTCATTATGGTTTATGCTCTTGTTTCAAACTTAAAGGCACCATATTACACTTGGATTGTACTGCCATAAAAGAAACTTCTAATCTGAATTTGGCAATGACAATGTGCTACTTTTGATCATGTATTTAGCAAGTTCCATACTGTGTTTCAGGTACTCACAATATCTCAATCTTAATTCCACTTGCTGAAGGTATATCTAGAAAATGGAAATCAAGATATGATACCAGGGACTTTACTCTTCTGCTTCTCCCTTAGGACACTTGAAAGGGTTAAACTTGCCACGTCATTCTTTATGGCAGAGTCCATGTGTTTCATGCACGAGTGTCTAGAAACCTGCCTCGTTAAATTCTCTTGAGAAGCTGATGACTACACATAACACAGAACACAAAGGCAGATACCGGTTCTTCGTAGGTGAGCCGTCAGTGGCATTGATCACAATCAATAGCAATTTCTTGTCATTTAAACCCCATCTGAACCAAAGAAAGAAAGAAAGTAAACCAAAAATAAAAAAAAACAAGTTCATAACTATCGGTGCAGTTCATAATTGGCTCTTTTCTACCACAAATGAATATCATTGATGCTTCACTTGTAGCAGTAAGG
Source organism: Rhododendron henanense subsp. lingbaoense (assembly GCA_020567845.1). Lineage (NCBI taxonomy): Eukaryota > Viridiplantae > Streptophyta > Magnoliopsida > Ericales > Ericaceae > Rhododendron > Rhododendron henanense. The sequence continues at coordinate 1,566,926 of CM036318.1, forward strand.
ATCATAGTTCTGCATCCTTAGTTGATAATCTCCCCAAAAGTCCAAATTTAAAATGAGTGACTTTAAAACATGCACTGTAGTGATTCCCAATTTTTGCTGAAACATAAATTGAGAGAGAATCATATGGCATCAAAAGTTTCTCTTAAGCTAAAGCATCCCACTGAAAAACAGAAAGTTAAGTATCCAAGAGCAGAAAGAATATGCTTGTCACAGAACCACTTGGAGTTGAAAACATAGCAGAAGAATTAAGTTGTGTAACGCATCACAAATTTGAGCTAGCCATACTTATCGTAATAGGAGGAGATACTGATGGAGGCATACGAGGCTTTTCCCCGGATCTTTTGCTAACACGTGGTGCACAACAGCTAGAGAACCAATATCATCAACGCATGACCACCAATCATAAAGCTGCATCCAGCAATCAGCTTGACTCCACTGCTAAACATGGTGGCAGAGGAGCTCTACCAAGTGGTCCCCATGCAACTTTCCATGGAACATCATGTAAAAAGGCTCAAAGGTCAGAATTGCCCAGACATCTTATCAAGGCACGTTCACAATCCCCCGTTGAAATAGAAAACCAAGCACGTAGTTCAAGACAGTCAGGAGAGACCCTATAACCAATTATTCTGTTGATCTCTTGGATGGCGGCATCAACATTACTTTCCTCCATCATCAAAACAGCCCTACACTTACACGGGTAAGGAAGAGTGGGGTCCAATTCAGTTGCCGTATCCAAGTCCATCATCTTCTCTTTCCCACTACAGTATAGTGATCGCTCTTGATACATCCATCCGGCTGGTGAATAATCAGAAACGAGTGAGTTCATCATTTTGTAAGCTTCATATTTATGACGGCGCTCATACTTAGTCCTTGCAACCCCTACTAATGAATAAACATGACCGGCCTCAACTACTTCTTCAAACCACTTTTTGGGCATCCCTGTATTCCTGCCTTTCAAGCATTACACAACCCAACTGGAGAAATGCAAGTTGTTTTTGCCAGCTTTCAGATGCACACTCTCCCAACCTCTCAAATAGCATAACAGTCATATTCGATTGCATATCATCGTCCAAAGCAATTTGGCTTAAAAAGTAGTACAATGAAAATGAAGCATGCCCAGCTAAAGCTAATATTTCCCTAGCCTCTGCATTACAAAAGAATCTCGTCACATTTGGGTTGCGTACTGAACTCGTCAAAAAAAGGACGAGACATTTCGATCCTTCACATTTAGTGTACATGTCAACCAATGCACTGCCCACGTACATATCACCAGAGATCCCACTTCTGATAGAAAAACCATGAGTTGCCTTCCCATGCATCAATGCTGCAGTGTGGTAAAATACAAGGGATTCTTACTGAATTTGGTTTTACCCCAGCAATCTGCATCTCTCTGAAGAGGTCCAAAAGCCTCCATGTCTTTGCCATTTTGACAACAAGGAGCAATCATTGACGTACAAGACACGACATTCAAATCTATCCCTTTGTCCTTGAATTGCCTAAATACCATCAGTGCCTAATCCACAAAGCCTTTTCTCTTAAGCACTAGTGTACTACAAGCGCCTATATGTAACGCGTCCACTTCATCAAACACTTGTGGCATCTGTGAACTACCACTGCACTTCCCATACATATCAATAAGGGCACTAACGATGCATTTGTCCGATTTCATTCCCATCTTGATCACAAACCCATGGATTTGACTACCCAAAATCGACTTAGTTTTGTTCGATCCCTTTATTTACCATGTCCTCAAAGATCTCTTTTGCCTCACTTCCATGTCCAAGTTGAGCACGCTCCTGCCTCACTTCCATGTCCAAGTTGAGCATGCTCCGAAAACTAAAGCACTCCAAGAAACCACGTCTAATTTAGACATTACATCGAGCAGTTTACGGGCATCCTTTAATAGACTGCATTCGACATATATATAAACCAAGGACGACTGGACAAAGGGATCTGAATCGATCCCGGATACCGACGCAAAGCCATGAACCTGTCATCCAAGCTTTGACGTTGGAGGATTAAGCATTCGTGAAAATAAAATAAACTGAGGACTTGTATGAGTGAAATGAGGAGGAGGTTGTTTTGCATCAGTGAAATCAGAGTAGAGCGAGAGGAAAATCTTGAGAAACGAAATAAAACTATCAAGTATTGATAAATGTTCTATTGAAAACCGTAATCGCGAGTTCCGTATTGGCCTAAGCTCGATGTGTATTGTGAAGAAATCGTGTTCAGGAAACACGCTTTATGAAAGAATAAAACAAGTCCGGGAAATAAGTAAGCGGGCTTGAGAAACGCGAGTTCCGTTGTAAACATACTTCTCAGCTTCTACCTGCGAAGTATCAAGAAGAAGGCTTCTCCTCTTTTTTGGCAATTTTCAACCTTGTTTTAGAATTAATTTGATGATCCAATTCGTCCTTATTGTATAATTTGTCGATTATAATGTTTTTGAAAAGTATGAGTTCAATCAAGTACCAAATGGTTATTAATTGGAGAAGAAAAATCCCTGAAAAAAATGAAAAAAAGTTGGCTGGGTACACTTGATTACAACCCTTATAAAAGAAGAAGGCTTCTCCTCAGTTTTTTGAAATTTTCGACCACATTTTGGAATCAGTTTTACGATCTGATTTGTCCACATTGTAGAACTTGTCAATTAAAATGAATTCGTTAGATTTCAAGTCAATCGGATACTTATTGGTATCTAATCGGAGAAGATATATGTCGAAAAAAATTAGAAAAAAATGAGCCGGGAACACTTGATTACAACCTTAAAAGACTTTTTTCCTCCCGCCTTCGTCCATTATAACATCGTCGCCCGTCCAAGTCGACCTTGTCGCCGTTCCTACCACTGAGTCAGCCGGCAGAGGTGTGTTTGCGACTCGGGCGATCGGAGCTGGTGAACTCATCCACGCGGCCACACCCATCGTCTCTTTCTCTCTCTACAACAACGGGTGCATGTTTGCTATTTGTGGCTCAGAAGACTCAGAAACAGAACCACTTCTGCAGCCAAGAATGTGAGGAACAATCTAAGGTACAATGAGTGGTTGTTGCGTCTAATTCAATTTCTATTGGCGCACATTCTATAATAGCTTTTTGGGTTTTGATTTTATATGGCTTACGGCATTAGAAATCGATGCAAGTTATATGCCTCCCACGTGTTTGACATTTGGCTTCTGAAGAAGTCCTTTTCCGGCCTATGGTTTTTGTAAAGTCTTTTGATTCAATATTGTTACTTAGAAAAGCATTGAAAGATGTGTTGGACAGATGTGGAAAGCACAAGATGCCTCTTATAAACTTGAACTCCATTTTTGAATTCATAGCTTTCGCGGTTGGTTGTGCATGGTAAGGCTTCTACTAGAACCTCGTATTTGAAATGTGAGGTTAGACCAATCTTTATGTCGTATAAATCTACCAGACTCAATGTAGACTTAGCTCTACATAGCTTCAAATCATTTATTGGTTGCTTGTAATGGTTTCGCGTATTGCAATGCTGGAGAAAGATATTTCACTACAGAGAGGAAGAAGATGGCTTCACTTTGACAGGGTTGGCAACAAGCCTAGTTAAACTAAGTAGTGGGTTTATTCACATAATTTTGGGACTTTGCATATCCACGCACAGGGTAGGTTGCAGTTGCACACGAGTCAGGGTGTTGGATAGCATTTAGTCTGAATACCTAGTGCAAGAGTCTGTATTTCTGAAAATGGGAGATTTTATTTCTCTAGGTGTTGGTTCAATTCTGTTGATTATTTATAGCTTTGGCTCTCCAACTGTTACTTTATTACTTGGTTTGAGTCCTGCACGTACGCCACAGGCTTCTTACAAGTATGCTATGTAGCACGGACACGCATACGGATACAGACACGGATACGGACACGGACACGGGACACGGCAATTCCAAAAAAATGGGGATACGGACACGGCAGGGGACACGCCACGTGTATAAATAAATAAAAAATAAACATATGTACATATATATAAAAAAAAATTATGAACCATTATATATGAATAATTTCACAAATTGTATAAATTTTTTTCAAAGGAAAAATTACAGTTTAACCCAAATGTTTTGAATAATTTCATATTAACCCCCAATTTTTTTAAAATATTACATTTTGACCCCTAGCCGTGTCCCCAGCCGTGTCCCCGCCGTGTCCCCTATCAAAAAATAATAAAAACTATTGGACACGCCACGTGGCGTGTCCAATACGTATTTGGGCGTGTCCCCGTGTCCAATACGTGGACACGGCGCCCTTTTGGAGTGTCGGTGCTACATAGCAAGTATGCCATAGCAAGAGAGAAGTGGATTGTATTTTCCTATCTAAACGTACGGAAGAGGAAGGCTAGTGTGAGTGTTGAAGGTCTTATGGTCCTTGCAAGGGCCACCTTACTAGAATTTTGGGGGTGGGTAGTTTCTTTACCTTGGAGGATTAAGGGCCATTTCACTCGCCCTCGGCCCCTGATCCTTTGGAGTCTAGTTTTATAGGTAAAAGAATAATGTTCTGAAGCATGGTCATGAAAATACTAACTGTTTGGAAGTTATGGAACGGTATTTTCTGAAGAAACTTTGGTTTTCCTATGTCGAAGTAGTTTTAACGCTAATAGTCAAATGAAAATGATGATTTCTGTCACGTCCACCATTTTCAACATAAAATATAAAGAGTTTCTTAAGCAATTACCTCACAATAATCCGTACGATACCAAAATATCATTAACTACCCATAACCATACTCCAAATCCAAGAGTTCAAAATATTACATCTTAGGCACGACGGCCCCGAATCAGTTTAGACATCAACGGTCGAAGAGTTTAAAGCTTACAAAATATCCTATAGTCAATTGAGTTATCACATAAGTTACAAATACATCTTCAAAAGGAATATACAAAGATGCAAATACATCTTCAAAAGGAATATACAAAGATGCCTAAGTAACTCTACAATGTTAGCTTTTCAAAACGTGTCCAACATCCAAGCACTCCAACCATGCTCGCTACTGCCCAGAGTTAGTACCTGAAAAGAAATAAGGCTTGAGCTACACTAGCCCAGTAGAAATGCTACACAGACAATATATGCAAGAGAAATGCGGGAACGATGATACGACATGAACAAAGGGTAGCCCAAGCAACTGACAATCGAAACGGTTCAACAATCCGACAAACAAGCCAAGAGATTCAGAATACATCTCAACCATTAACCGTTTTCATATCTCGCGTGTCCAAACCATCTCGCGTTACGTGTCATGAGCCGAAGCTCCTACCGGGCTATTCATGGGACCCCGATATCCCCTGCCAAGCACCCACCTTGTAGATTGGGCCTTGAATGTTCAATACGAGCATTACCTCCTGCCAGGCTATTTATGGAACCCTGATATCCCCTGCCAAGCACCCACCCGTCGATGGGCCTTGAGTGTTCACGCGTTGTGTCAACAAAGTTTCACGTGTCTCAAATTTCATAACGTCTCGTTCCATTCCATGTTCATACAATAGTTAAGACAAATTATATCGAACGAAAGTGAGGAAATGCCAAGAACACACAAAGAGCTCAACAAGGGTGATCAACAATGATTAGGAGTGTTTTAGAAGCACTTAGAACGAGTTGAAAGTGATCGGGGGTCAAAACAATGGGTTTTGGAACAAAACAGTAAAATCTGGTGATAAGCTCACCGTATCGATACGGGGAAAATCCGTATCGATACGGGATGACTACGAATCTGTCCAGTTTGTTCCGTATCGATACGGATTAAGGGCCGTATCGATACGGGAGGCTTTCGAGCAGTTTTTCTGCAGATTTCAAGCAGCTCAACCACAACAACAACAACAACAACTATAGACACGATTCAAGGCATGGTAAACACTTCTAATACATGTATTGAGAGGTAGAATCCCTACCTCGAAGCCGAAGAACGAAACCCAAGAAGATACGAGCCTTAGCTCTCCGAAAACCTTGATTCGAACGGGATACGACTCCACCGAGCTCCAACCGGTGGGATACGGACCACAATACGCGTAGAGGATGAAGGATTGAAGGTTATTTTGGTGGGTTTTTGAGTGATTTTGGTGAGAGAGCAAGAGAGAGAGTGAGAGGCGTGAGAGAGAGGGGAAACCGGTGGGGAGAGGGAGGGGGTTTAATGTGATACTCTCTCACACTCTCCTATTTATACCCAAAAGTCAACCAATTACTCTTGCAACCCTCAACAATCAATTCTACCACTTTGACCCGAAATCACATAAAACCAATATTTCATTTCCTTTTCCAATAATCATGCATTTATAAAATGTTAACGTTCGATAAAATAAACACGGGTCTCTACAATTTCTGCCTAATTAGAATGCAGACTTCCATGGTTATGTGGTTGATCGTTGATGGGTTTGGTTCAGAGATCTGGTGATTAAAATTCTTGGGCAATGGTTGGCTGGTTACCATAACTAACCAACCAATCACGATTCTCAAGCCACTATACATTACAGAGCTTCTAGATTACCTATTTTCCTTTTCCAAAACATTTTTTTGAATAATTTGCTAATTTTTTTGAATTAGTTCCTGTGCTGAATTGGATGGTTCTTCTCCATGAGATTAGTACTGTCTAGACTGGAACTTTTCCGGAAGTAGCACGCAATAAAAGATTGTTCATCTGCAGCAATGTTACTTGGCCGATGAATTCCGAGTGACTAACTTACTTGACAAAAGACTGTTGAGTGGGGCTTGCAATCATTTTCTACTGACCTCGTGTTAGTTGTTTGGCTGGAAGCTGAAAGCTTGAAATCTGTACGATAATGGGAACCTCGCGAGGAATATATAAATAAGGGTACATCCACTTATTTCCTTGCTTAAATGACCTAACCACTATGCCAATTAAGTATATGAGACGCCTGCAGTTATTTTGCTTGCTTTTTTACCCGATTAAGTGTTCAGGTAATTGGTTTTGACACGGTGATTATCTATTCGAAGAACCTCATGGACACTCATCTCTGTAGGGAAAGGAACTTATCCAGGGGCAAGAGCGAGGAATCTCTAACAGTGGGGTTCAATATTTAGAAAAGCTAGTTGCCATATCTAGTAGCATTTGATCATATTTTCTAGGCGAATATGTATTACTACTAATAACTTATTAGTGATTGATTGCCCTTAGGGAAGCAATATTATTCAAAAAATATTTCGATATTCATGAATTATGCATGGAAGTTTGCAAATGTGTATTCTTAATAGAGAAATGTGTATCGAAAGTAGCTTTTTAGGATGGAATGAATATTATCTACTCTTATGACCGATGGTTAGTGAAATTCTAGTGTTAAAAAGAGGGTAAAGTCATAGCTTCAGTGGGATTGCTTCATACTTTAGGCTTAGGCAATTTCATTTACGTTATGGGGTCGAATTTGCAAAATTCTAAAGTTCATAGAGAAATGTACAAGTCAGTGGGGTCTAGAGACCCCACTTGACCCATGGTAGCTTGAACTTAGCTTTTTTTTGTAGTTCTGTAAGGAGCTCATGGAAAATGTATTCGAAGTTCTCTGTTATCTTTCATAACCATCACAGACACGGGCTTGTGGATTTTCTTATATTGATTTTCTGTATTTGCTTGTAAGACCTTTTTTCCCTTTTGGTTTTTTTTCCTGTTCGAGTTGACATACTGGAGACAGATCTTATGCTGGTATACTCATTTTCTGTCATGAAGCTGCTTTTCACATACATGCACTTTTGTGCCCAAGCTTTGTGCTGTCACTTAGTTATTGCCAGATTTGGTTACTTTTTCTGTATTACTTAACTATATTTTTTGGGCTCATGCAGGAGTTGGAAGGAAAAGTTGGCAACATTCCCTACTAGCTCATCTGCTGGTGCATTAGCTTTATCGTTGCAACATTTAAGGATTGCAAAATTGCTGGCGAAGATATGGCTGCACATTATCTCCCCAAGAAAGCTTTGCCCTTACAGAATGGGCGAGTTGGGTCTTTTACTGGGAAGCTGGACACTACTGTTGTGAAAGAGTGAGTGGCAACTGTGTTGCTTTAGTAAACAGTGTCATGGTAGACGCCTGCTCCGCAATACCAACCAGCTCCCCCCGCCCAAAACATCCATCACCACTATACTAGCCAAAGCCTTTAAGTGGGAGTTCATTGTGCAGCCAACCCCTACTGCAATCCGTACCCAGCCCAGGCATGCCCTTCTCGGATGGAACTCAATGTTGATGGGAGTGGTAGCGCTACAGATTCAGAGGCAAGCGCTGGAGGCTTAGTTAGGGATTGGAAAGGAAATTGGATCACCAGGTTTTCGGGCAAACTGGGCTCTGTTCCGGGTCTCTCATATGAGCTTTGGGCTATTTATCATGGACTCAAACTTTTCAAACAGAAATACATATCCTTGGTGGAAATCGAATTAGATGCCGCAAGTGCTATCAACGTAATCAATTTATTGCAAGCAATCACCAACTTCACATCATCACTGTTTGCAGGCCCCTTCTCCAAGAGCTGGGCAATCCTCCGGTTATAAGCATGTAATGCGCGAATGCAACAAGTGCGCTAGCCCAAGAAGCGAAAGTGCACCGTTTTCCTTAGTTAGTTTATCTTGCAATTCTGTATATCTATTAAATTCTAAATGTTGAGGACCAGAGGGGTGCTTCTTATTCCCGAACCATGTACTCTTAATTTTATTTATGCCAAGTTTATGTTTACCCAAAAAAAACAAAAACAGTGTCACGATGAAAAAAATAACCATCTGTTTTTCATGTTGAAAACCTCTGGGCCAGGTGGTCAGCCTATTGGCAAATGACAAGAAGCTGAGTTCTTGATTATGTTGAACCATATTCCCCAATACCTGCTACATGCTGACTTCCAACTCTTAAAATAATGGGCAATATAGCAGTTTAAAATTTCAGAAAATGGCAATTCCATTTTCTCCTCCGAAGCTTTCAGTTTCCTGGGTTTTAAGACAATAAAAACATGTCTGAATGAGATCGCACGAGATATTGTTATGTCCACGTATCGGACGATGTCTGTTTGAACTAATGCCAAACCAAATTCCTCCTTAAACCTATAGAACATATCTTCTCTAAGTGGGGTTACTGAGACTTTTCCTGAATTGCCTCCCACAACAGTCATCAAAGCAAGCATATCTGAGATCAAATATTCCTTTTAATGTCGATACAACTCCAAAATAGCTTATCTTCCAAACAAAATATCATGCTGTGTAAAATGAAAGATAGAGTGCTTAAAGGAAGCGATGAACCTTATATACATAGTCTAGTGTTCCGGCTGCATAGAGAGAACTAGGGATGTGATGTCTGGAGGAAATCAAAGTGATAAAATTGGCAAAATGACTAGAAAACCTACTCTAACACCGGGTGATAGAAATAAATAAAATGGCACCAGCTTGAAATCCTCATTACTGCTAAGGATTGCTTAAAAAATCCATCAACAAAAAAGGTAAACAAGGTCATTGGACTTACTTTATTGTCAAATATTTTCTTTTGCATATCTCACATGTTGAAGGTTTTGCGCATGGCAAAAACATACAAGGTTAGCTTGACCAGAGAATGACAGGTTTGAGATTCTTTTGGAATACACCCCAAAGTGCAGACAGTCTCCCATAAGGGGGCAAGAGGTTCCTCATCATCAACATACCCACAAGGGTTGAACAGCTCAAACCAGATGTGGGTGGCAAGACCATATGCATAAAAGTTCAACTTACCAGAGAGAAAAAAGAACCAGTTGCAGAGATTTCTGACATCATGAGTATGATCTAGTTCTCTACTTCACAACGATAACGATAAGGAGCATGGGCACGACCTACGTTTCCAAATAACTAAAACACTCAACACTCGGACAAGGATATGGACTCTATATCCAACATATTTCGTGGAACATTCACCTAGCAAGCATATATTCACATTCGGATTTACCATGAACTTTGTGTGAAACTCCTATATGATGTATGAAATGCCCTAAGAGAATTAGCAAACGCTAATTAATCGAGAAAAAAAAGAGAAAAGAAATATGCTACCAAATCTGAACTTTTGGCCTTCTCCCCATCTACTTAAGACAGAAATTAATTGAAACCGATACTTAGACACATACTCGCACTCGACACTTGTACCCAAGTCCATGACAACAGGAAATTATAAACTGGTCAACAGAGATTGCCAACGCTAATTATGACCATCCTCCACAGAGGACCAAACTCCTATTGCAAAGCCGAACCAGACATGACGGACACTTAACCTTCGCACCAAACTGGTCCTTTGTAAAGGTATAAATGGCAACTGAAGTGTGAATTTGAAAGGATAAAAAGGAGGAGACATGACTTTCCTTGGACAAGAATTGATTAAATATGACCCAGTGCAACTTTCTAACGAGTGTAGTAAGTGATAAGCGACAATATCTCCTCAAACCAATGAAAACAACAAACCATAAGTCAGCAAGCAAAGGTAATTCCTAGACGGGCCAGACCTAAAGCATGAACCCTGAGTATACAACATCATGACCATTCTCTTTCACAAGATTAATACGGTATTTAGAAGGTGTACCCATTCCATCCGAAGTTAGAGCCCTGTGGAAGGGGAAAATAACAAAAAGAGAAGAAGAAAGAGTCAGCACCATAAGAAATTGAAGGAGATAACTGTGGGCATTCTCTAATAGAGAGGGCATAACATAAATTCTTTCTAAGGGTAAAAGAAAACCATAGATGCTGAAATCTTAAGAAGTAGAGATACCAACAAAAGCACTATTCATTAATTGTTCTGAACAATAAGGGCTTATTTACATTATCTAGGACTAGTGTAAAGCATGTAGACACCGTGTATATTGTTGACTTTGATGGGCCTAAACAAGCAGGAAGAACGCAATGAGAAACACGAGTGTGTGGCATTTCACACATTCTCAGGGATAGTTAAAAGCCGTGATATAGCTTGCCTTGGTGTCATAGAACTTCATAAAGAATTTTGACTTTGGAACAGACAACTTGGTTTCAAGTATCGCGGAAATTGCAGCACTAAGGTTCTTAATTCACATCTGGAGTGAGGCTCCCAATGGAAACCAACTAGCTGCTGGCTGCTCAGTCCCACCAAAAGCCATGGGTACTGAACCCTTCAACACAATCATCACATACTTTAAATAAAGAAACAAAACCTTCCTTTTTAAACCAGGTTGTGGGAAAAAGTGGTGTTCCAAAACACGTCCGACAAATAAGTAATGCGGTTGTACAAAACGCGAGTTCGGTAGTGAATAGACTTGGCATCTTCCGGCTTCATAACTGACTATGTCAATGTTATTCTACCTCTAAATGATGAGACTTTCTTCCTCGAAGATGTTAGTCTTTTCTGAATTTCTCCAGCCTTGGGTTAGCTCCTAGTGGCAGTTCCAAATAATTAGGGCGTGGTTTAACTTTGCACCTCATCAACACTGCAGCAAAATCTCTTGTAGACACCTCATTTACCCCCACACCACTGACCATACTTTTATGATAATTAATTTTTAACCCAGGCATGATCTCAAAACTCCTTAGTAGCCCCTTGATAGCAGTAATTTCTTCGATATTTGCATTTCCGAATAGTATGGTATCATCAGCAAATTGTGGATAAGTTAATGGCATCTCCCCATTGCCCAATTCCACACCCTTCATGCTTTTTTGAACAAGATATTTAATCCTTCTGCTGCTATGACAAATAGAAATAGGGATAAGGGGTCTCCTAACCTAAGCCTTAGGATTGAAGGTAGACATGTCACTGCCCTTCTTCTGTTAAGCCACTTTGGCTACAGGCGGATAATATACTGGTGAAACTAACCAAGTCGGGCTGCCCAATCCTCTATATCAACTGAAAGATCTCAATAGCTTAGCTTTTCCATGCATTGCATGCCCACCAAATATCGCATTTCAACTAACCAAATTTCTAGTGCATCCTATCAAAAAAAGGACAAGACTTTTCGATCCTTCCACATTTAGCGTACATGTCAATCAATGCACTGCCCACGTACACATCACCAGAGATCCCACTTTTGATAGAAAAACCATGTGTTGCCTTCCCATGCATCAATGCTGCAGTGTGGTAAAATACAAGGGATTCTTACTGAATTTGGCTTTACCCCAGCAATCTGCATCTCTCTGAATAGGTCCAAAAGCCTCCATGTCTTTGCCATTTTGACAACAAGGAGCGATCACTGACGTACAAGACACGACATTCAAATCTATCCCTTTGTCCTCGAATTGCCTTAATACCATCAATGCCTCATCCACAAAGCCTTTTCTCTAAAGCACTAGTGTGCTACAAGCGCCTATATGTAACGCGTCCACTTCATCAAACACTTGTGGCATCTGTGAACTACCACCGCACTTCCCATACATATCAATAAGGGCACTAACAATGCATTTGTCCGATTTCATTCCCATCTTGATCACAAACCCATGGATTTGACTGCCCAAAATCGACTCAGTTTTGTTCGATCCCTTTATTCACCATGTCCTCAAAGACCTCTTTTGCCTCACTTCCATGTCCAAGTTGAGCACACTCCGAAAACTAAAGCACTCCAAGAAACCACGTCTGATTCAGATATTACATCGAGCAGTTTACGGGCATCCTTTAATAGACTGCATTCGACATATATATAAACCAAGGACGACTGGACAAAGGGATCTGAATCGATCCCGGATACCGACGCAAAGCCATGAACCTGTCATCCAAGCTTTGACGTTGGAGGATTAAGCATTCGTGAAAATAAAATAAACTGAGGACTTGTATGAGTGAATTGAGGAGGAGGTTGTTTTGCATCAGTGAAATCAGAGGTGATTGACAAAATAAAACTATCAAGTATTGATAAATGTTCTATTGAAAACCGTAATCGCGAGTTCCGTATTGGCCTAAGCTCGATGTGTATTGTGAAGAAATCGTGTTCAGGAAACACGCTTTTTGAAAGAATAAAACAAGTCCGGGAAATAAGTAAGCGGGCTTGAGAAACGCGAGTTCCGTTGTAAACATACTTCTCAGCTTCCACCTGCGAAGTATCAATTAGAAGGCTTCTCCCCTTTTTTGGCAATTTTCAACCTTGTTTTGGAATTAATTTGATGATCCAATTCGTCCTTATTGTATAACTTGTTGATTATAATGTTTATGAAAAGTATGAGTTCAATCAAGTACCAAATGGTTATTAATCTGAGAAGAAAAATCCCGGAAAAAAATGAAAAAAAGTTGGCTGGGTACACTTGATTACAACCCTTATAAAAGAAGAAGGCTTCTCCTCGGTTTTTGGAATTTTCGACCATATTTTGGAATCAGTTTTACGATCTGATTTGTCCACATTGTAGAACTTGTCAATTAAAATGAATTCGTTAGATTTCAAGTCAATCGGATACTTCTTGGTATCTAATTGGAGAAGATATATGTTGAATAAAATTAGAAAAAAATGAGCCGGCAACACTTGATTATAACCTTAAAAGACTTTTTTCCTCCCGCCTTTGTCCATTATAACATCGTCGCCCGTCCAAGTCGACCTTGTCGCCGTTCCGACCACTGAGTCAGCCGGCAGAGGTGTGTTCGCGACTCGGGCGATCGGAGCTGGTGAACTCATCCATGCGGCCATACCCATCGGCTCTTTCTCTCTCTACAACAACGGGTGCATGTTTGCTATTTGTGGCTCAGAAGACTCAGAAACAGAACCACATCTTTTAGCCAAGAATGCGAGGGACAATCTAAGGTACAATGGGTTGGGTAGTTGTTGCATTTAATTCAATTTCTATTAGCGCGCATTCTATAATAGCTTTTCGGGTTTTGATTTTATATGGCTTATGGCATTAGAAATCGTTGCAAGGTATATGCCTCTCAAGGATAGGCGGATCCACCATAGGGCACGTGGGGTCACGTGCCCCCATGCCCTTCAAAATTTTTTTTTTTTTTTGCAATTTTGTATATATATTATTTATTTCGAATGCATGTAAATAATTGTCTGTTGGTGTAGTGGTGAAGTGCTCTTCCTATAAACAAGAGGTTGTGGGTTCAAGATTGCCCCACACTCTCCTTTAGGTTTTTTTTTGCCTTTTGGGTCCCAAAAGGCTAGTAGGAAAATGTGTTTTTTTGTTTTTTGTTTTTTTTCCAAAAGGCTACTAAAATCGTAGTGCGTATCTTGTTTTTTATACTGTTCGTGGGTTCGAGTCTACCCCACATTGCATTTGTATACTTTTGGTCTTCAAAACTGTAATTGTAGAGTTAGTAATAGAAAAATAGATGATGAACATGTGACAATATTGTTTTAACGCATATAGTCGAGGTGCGCAAGTTTGCCCAAGTAGCTAGTTATTAAAATATATATATACTTTAAATTTGTTAATTTTTCATGAATGCTAAAATTATTTTGAAGTAAATGTGTTTAACTGTAACTCGTATATTACAGTACAAAAAAATTGGTGCCCCCACTATGTCAAATTCCTGGGTCCGCCACTGGGTGTGGTTAGGGTTTGGGAGTAATAAAGGAGGAGGAGTGAAGGGTTTTGTTTTGCTTTTTGTTTTCTCCGGCTTGTTCAGATTGAGTTTCCAGTCCTGGTTTCCCCTGGATCTGGAGGGTTGTGGTGGTGGGTGAATAACACCTTCGGGCTTGGCTTTCGAAGTAGTATAAGGGCAAGGGCTTGGCCTTGGTGCCTGGGTGTGTGTGGTGGTTTCCGTTCTAGCAGCAGGGTAAGGTCAATCGTCGGCCACCGCGATTGTATCCACTAGCCAACACGGATTTCTGGCTCTCGATTTTCCTCTCGATCGAAGCCTGTCGTGACAGCGTAGGTTTGCCTTGGAGATTCCCTCAACTGCTTCAGTGTGAGAAATTGTTCGCGCCCTCGGCTGACGGCGTCTTGTATCCTTGCCCGAAGATGGCAGGCGTGCTTTTTGGGTGGTAACTGTTTGTACCATATATTCACCGCCTGTCGATTATCGACCGAAAGGTGGCGATTATGAGAATGCTTCCTATTTTATTATTTCGTATTAATAATATAACTAGTTTTTATTTCTTTTATTTGTTTGTATTTGCATGTAGGACACTTGGCTTGTTCCTACACACTTTGAAATTGAAGAGAAGTTATTTGGACAAGTGGCATGCTCCTACACACTTTGGAGTTTGTGGGAAGTTATTTGGACACTTGGAAGATGATGAAGAGTAGTGAGAAGTTAGGAAGTTATTTCCTGCACATTTTTTCTATAAATAGCCTCTTTTGGCTTAATTGTAAACTCCTTCAACAAATCAAAGTCTTAACTTTGTTCTAATTTTTGTCTTCCTAGGAGTAGGATTAAATTAACTCCCTTACTTTCAATGAGGATCCGTCCTTCTTGATTGTAATTCTACCTTGAAAAAATAACAAAGTCCATTTGTTATTTTTCTTCCGCTCCATCCCACTTCACTAAACCATCAATCCACTCCGCCCAATCGATGGGTCAATTTCGTTCTTGAAGATTGGCGGGTGACGGTCTTCTTTTACGAGTCGATTCATCACTAAAATAGCATTTGATTCATTCGCCATTTCTCTTCCGGTGAAGTCCTGAAACACGGCGAGAAACCTCAAATCTGTTTGTGGAGACAAGCCGCATTCGTCTTTTCTTTTTGTTGTTGGCTTGTCGCTTTTGTTTTCGTTCTCTGTCGATTCGCTCCGGAGAAGGAAAAAATTGGTAAACAGTAACCCAGGGCAATTGATCCTACACTGTTGTTTCGATATCCGTCGGAGTTGTTTGCTAGCTGTGACTCGGGTTTTCACCAATCCTTAGGGGATTGAATGTCTGGATTTCATACTCCATGTGTCCCGACCTTTATCAGCTGTGTGAAGTCATTTCTGGTCTTAGACATTTATCTTCCTTGTTTCATTCTTAGTTGGATGGTTTTGGTGTTTCCCTTGTCATTGTTTTCGGATAAAAAAAATCATAAAAAAAAAAAAAAACTGCATAGAAACATTGGGACATGAGTACTGATAAAAATCCATTCTTGTACCTACTACTTTGGAAGTTGGAGACAAATGCTCTTTTTTGGTCAAGTGAAAGCAATACGCATGGGATGGGATGAAATTAGCCAATTTGGCAGCTTTTTGATACAGTCCCACAAATTGCATTGTGGGACAGAGAAATAATGACCTGCAAAATACAATGAGATGCCCCGGCCCCCAGCTTGAGAATTTAGCAATACAACGCATGGGAGGAAATTACCCAATTTGGCAGCTTTTCTCTACATTCACAAATTTATCTTGCGTTGCGGTTGTGGGGGGTTTCTCACTTTTGCTCTCGGTGGGGTTTTTAGCAGTCAATTTACTATTATTGTCGGAATTCATGCGCTGCACTTGTGTTGTACTTCTTTTTTTTTTTGATCATTACTTGTGTTGTACTTGTGCCCACAGGATACTAGTAGGAATAGTAGGAGTATACTTTAAGCAAAGTTGTCAATCCCGTACCGGCCAGCATACCGTTTTCACTTCTGGAATGGTACGTACCGGTACCGGACTGTATCTCGGTAACGTTCCGGATTTACCGCAATTAATATTTTATATATATTTAATATATATCTACCATATATATTAGTTTAGAGCCCACAAGTTTTTTTTAAAAAAAAAAAATTACCGGAACAGAACACCGGAAAATGTCCGAAACAGACCGGTATCGTCCGGTACATCCGGTATTGGCCGGAACAGCCCGGTATTTTGACCGGAACGGATCACGAGTCTTCGTGTTCCGTTTAAGGGCCGATACGGTACGGAACGGCCGGTACCGGCCGGTACGGAACGGATTTCACAACTTTGACTTTAAGCACCATTCGATGACACCAGCCCACGCTATTTGTACTATGAAAACTTCCTAATGTGTACTTTGTGGACACTCTCCAATGGATTGGGTCTACATGCACATGAGAAAACCTCAGGCGGATCAAACTCCCAACGAATGGTTAGTATATATCAGAGCTGATGGTTAGCGATCTTTGAGCAGACTCGAACCGATTTGGTGGGCTTACAACAAAGATTCTCGATGGGGCAAGAAAAATCAAAGGTGACTCTTGATGGAGCAAGGATGCAGGCGGATGGAAAAAGCTAGCTCACTCTCGATGGAGTAAGGTGATGGCTCTCTATCGATAGGGTATGTGAGGTGAGGTCTGGGGTCAAATTAATTATTGGGAACACGTGTGACTTACCACTCTGAAGGCTTTTTAAGTAGATATGGATCCTTGTAATGTGGCGTGGACTCCGTGAATAGTTCCCAACAAATTGGACCCATGCGCACAAGAGAAAACCTCAGGTGAATCATACTCCCAACAAACACTATATTTTTCTGTTCTTTCGGTGGCGCAAAATGAAGTGTGTACAATTTTGATCTAGAAAACTTTAGAGCAGTTCATTTTGTGCGTTGCTCTTCATGAAGCTTTTCTTTGTTTCTTTTTATTTTTTTTAACGGCGAAAAAGAGATTATCTCTATTATAAAACAGAAGGGTGTGGTAACAAGTTGTTGGAACGGTTTAGATTCATTTGATCCAAAGGCTGTAGTGCATCCTCCCACTTCCCGATTAGGTGCCCATGGTTTTCACCTAAATCACATAACTGTCATCCCTTTCCAACCGGGATGCGTAGTGCCGTAGGCACGGACTAGCACTAGTATATTAATAATGAAAGAAGTACAATAATTTGAGAGCAAGATAAAATAGTATCTATGTGAGATTCTGTTGTGCGATGGCGGATGGGCCGGTGTGAGGCGTCAGGGTGAAAAAGTTGTCTTTCCAATCTTTGTTTTACTGTAGGTGCCTTTGAATATGCACAAGGCTTGTCTGCAGTCATGTTCGAACTGCAGAGGTGCGATTGGAGTGTTCGCAACCGTTGGATGGTGTTTTTAACGGTCGAGATTTTTAAAAAAATTCCAAAAAGTTTTTTAAAATCTGAACTGTTGAATGCTAAGATGAACGACTGTAATACAACTGTATGGGCTCTCTGCAGTTGGACTACAGAGAAACTGGGTCCTTGAATATATAGTAGAAGTCAGAGAATAGATTCACTTTGGACGACTTTAAAATGAATACCAATTTCCTTTTTGAAGGGAAAAAGAAAAATAACAAGAATTAACATTTGAAAAAATCTAAACCAGGCATTGATTTTTGGGACTTGGTAGGATATATGACATGATAGTGTCCATGAAACAGAATAGACGCTCGGATTCATACTCAAGAATCCGAGCCATTTATTCTCTTTTTCACTTTCATGTTTCTTTTTTCATGTACCATAACATTTCGGTTGATTTTTTTGACACAACTTACAATATATTGTGGAGTGGTTCCTTAACTAACAAAATTTTAGGGTGTGCTTCCAGTTAAAAGAAGTTTGTCTATAGCTTAAAGACTTTTGACAGGTTATTTCTGTTAAATGGACTTTTAATTGATGTATGTGAGGAGAGAATAACCTGTCTCGAGATTCATGTTTTTGTGAATGTAACCCATTTAGTCCGTTTAGAAAATAAGGAAAACCCAATCATATCGAGAAAACTTAGTCAGAAATTTACTAGAAACATGCATGGGTGTATAAACCACATTCATGCATGATTCTAGTTGTGGCCCGAACCAAACTTAATACACACCTGGTCTTGAATTTACATTCTCAAAAAAAGGAAAAAAAGAAGATAGTCTTGGATTTTGTTATTAATTAACTGGCCGGTCTGTTTTGTTTTCTCAAAAAAAAAAAATGGATATCTGAACTAATATTCCTCTTTAAAAAATGAGAATGACTTCCCTTGAGTTTATTTGTTAATGCTCAAAACCCACCCAAGAGACCCCACACAAATAAGTACGACAAAAGGCACAAATTAATATTCTCACATGATCGAGTCATTTATATATATATTTGCCAATGAGAAATAAAAAACAAACAAACAAACCACGTCCCAACAAAACAAGTACGAAAACATAAACAAGCCTCCCACAAGTGTTACGTCGCAAACGAAAAGAAAAGAAAAGGCACACCATTTAAACAAAAACCCAAAGAAAGTGAAAAGAGATTAAAAAAAAAAAAAGGAAAAAGAAAATGACTCGATCATCCCATAGTCGAGCTTAATAATGGTGAACTATCACATTGTACTCGATGGTTGCATTCCCCCGGGGAACATCAAAAAAGTAGGTTTTCAATAGAGCAACGCCACGAGCCATCCGGAAAACACCGGCCCCTCCGACGACAGGCATTTCCCGTTTGGGCTGCAAAGTTGGGTTGTCGCCTAGAACAGTGAGACTGCTGCCATTGTAAGGCCCATTAGTGAAGACCAAGTTCATGGCCACAATGAGGCTTAATTTCTCCCTTGAGGTCGCGCCATACAGGCCCTGGGCTCGACCGATCACCTTGGAAGCCTGTGATGGGCCCACAGTTAAGGGATTGTCCATCACGTAGAACAAACCGAAAAAGGTGGGTGATGCCGCGGTGGTGTTGGACTGGGCCACCACCGCTGTGGTCACGCCCCTTAAGTCGTGGAAGTAGAAGTGAAGTTTGGTCACTTTTTGGTGTGCAACACTAGTGTCGTCGAACTTATGGAACCATTCCTCCACTTCTTTGGGACCCTCGGCAATTGCCATTGCCATTGGGAAAAGCATTAGCACAACTACTATGCCTATAGCTGCTAGCTTCTCCATCATTCAATGTGTGTGGTATTGCAAACTTGGATGCAGTAAGGGCACACTATACAAGCTTTTATAGGCATGGAAAGCAGCAAATTTGAAATGAGTAACCCTATAGTGACTATACTTTAGTATGGATGGTCATGAACATAGGCGGATCCACCATAGGGCACGTGGGGTCACGTGCCTCCATGTCCTTCAAAAAATTTTATTTTTTTTTGCAATTTTGTATATATATTATTTATGTCGAATGCATGTACATAATTGTCTGTTAGTGTAGTGGTAAAGTGCTCTTCCTATAAACAAGAGGTTGTGGGTTTGAGATTGCCCCACACTCTCCTTTAGGTTTTTTTTGCCTTTTGGGTCCCAAAAGGCAGTAGGAAAATGTGTTTTTTTGTTTTTTGTTTTTTTTCCAAAAGGCTACTAAAATAGTAGTGCGTATCTTGTTTTTTATATTGTTCGTGGGTTCGAGTCTACCCCCACATTGCATTTGTATACTTTTGGTCTCCAAAACTGTAATCGTAGAGTTAGTAATAGAAAAATAGATAATGAACATGTGACAATATAGTTTTAACGCATATAGTCGAGGTGCGCAAGTTTGCCCAAGTAGCTAGTTATTAAAATACATATATACTTTAAATTTGTTAATTTTTCATGAATGCTAAAATTATTTTGAAGTAAATGTACTTAACTGTAACTCGTATATTACAGTACAAAAAAATTGGTGCCCCCACTATGTCAAATTCCTGGGTCCGCCACTGCTCTCAAGTGTTTGACATTTCGCTTCTGAAAGAAGTCCTATTTCGGCCTATGGTTTTTGAGAAGTCTTTTGATTCAATATTATTACTTGGAAAAAGACTTGCATAAAATCTCAACTTCAGGAGCTTTCGTTTGCCAGTGCATTGAAAGATGTGTTGTTGAAAGCACAAGATGCCTCTTATAAACTTGTACTCCATTTCTGATATTCATAGCTTTCGCGGTTGGTTGTGCATGGTAAGGCGTCTACTAGAACCTCGCATTCGAAATGTGAGGTTAGACCAATCTTTATGTCGTATAAATCTACCAGACTCATTGTAGACTTAGCTCTTTATAGCTTCAGATCATTTATTGGTTGCTTGTAATGGTTTCGCATATTGCAATGCATGAGAGAGACATTTCACTACAGAGAGGAAGAAGATGAATGGGGGATCTTAAAGGTGAAGGGCCAGAAATACGAGGACGGAGATAAGGGAGTACATAGTAGTATACATGGTAATATGGGTGGGTGGGACCGAATCTTGCTGCTGGTGTGGAAAACAGTGGGGCTTTCCTTTTTATTTATAGCCTAAGGGCTTCTTTTGGTCTTCATTTGGGAAGGAAAATGCTAATTAGCATAAGTTTTCGCCAACTATGCGCGTATGGCACATGAACTGTTAAAATGGATGGAGATTTATAAAACAAGTGGGGATTATGTGGTCAAGTTTAAACCTCGGGGGTAAAGCGCCGGTAAAATGGACTTTTCCCAAATTTATATGTATTGTGGTCTAGTATTTTTGTACAAGTACATTTTTTGTGCATCATTCGCTGGTTGCTTTTGATTCAGGCTACTTGTTTCATTTTTCTCTTTGATATGCTTCATGGCGAACTACCATGTCCTATAAATCTTGATTCGGGTATACTTTAGGGTTACACCATCTTGAATTACTGTCCAATTGGCGAAATTGGTGAGAAAAGGAAAGAGTCTAGGGGGTAAACGAAAACAAACTGAAGGGTTAAGTTTGCGATGAAAGAAAAGACAAACAAAAAACAAAACATGCATAGGGTTAAGAACTATGGTCACCATCTAATTCATGTATTTTGAATCCCCTTTGCTGGACTAATCTCTTACAATCATGCGTAGGTCACGTTCCGTTTATAAATGTAACCTGTCCCCTTATTTGATGTGTAGTTTTAAATGACATCCCATACTTTTGGGAACTTTAGTGACACTTCAAGGACACTTCTTAGACCCTTCCAAATGTAACATAAGTGCTGTCTCTATCATTAGTAAAAGTGTTCCGCGTAATGTTCTGAAAGATTCGCTCTGAGTTGAGTTTTGTACACCCTCCACTCAAGAGGGTGAACATTACCTTCCTTTCTATTGGTTGAAATGGTGTGGACCCCACCACAAAGTGATGTCATGCTTACCAAAAAGTGTATTGCATGGTAAGCATGACATCACTTTGTGGTGGGATCCACACCATTTCAACCAATAAGAGAAATGGTAATGTTCACCCTCTTTTAAGGAGGGTGAACAAAATTGCACTCTGCAAAATAAGTGCATACATCAAGTGTATGACCATTGTAAAATTAAATATCTTTGGTCAACTTCTGGCATTTCGAAAAATAGCTTATAAGATTACAAGAAAATGTTTAAGAAAGCTCTCTGTAGAATATGCAGAACATATTTGATCTTGTGCAGGTCTTATCGTCCAAAATTGCTAATTGCAATATTAAGGAGAAAAAGGCATAACAATGATTAGTTTTCTTCAGCTCCTCTTGAAGTTCCACCATGCCTATAGGAAACCTCAACATAATAGTTTGCTCATCTCTCCTTGCCATGTCGTGTTCTACATGTATCAACACGAGTATATTTTATCGCTGGCTTGACTGAGAATAGATGGCTTTCGATAAAGTTAAATAACTAGAGGTAATTCATGTCATTGCCCCCCAACTGGTAGGACACAAACTTTAATTTGGTTTATTAAGGGGAGTCACTAGGTGAATATGCCTATTGGCATTATCCCAAGTCCTAACTCTTACATAGTAGTTGCAGAAAGATAGCAGTCTGTTTATAGAATCTTGAATGTGGTATCAAATAACTTTGTGTATATTTTTTTTTTACATCTTCATGCCAATCTTTTTTTATGTCTAATTGTGGGGACTGCTGGTGGTCTCTCAGCATTAGTTAATATCCCAGCTGATGATTTTAGCCTTGTGGGTGCCAAGAAAATTATGGATTTGCAACGGTTTTTCGCTGAAATGCCCCAATTTCATTATCTTCTGCAATCAAATCTTTTAAGTGACATTTGTGGTCGTTTCAAGTTCCTTGCCTTCTGATATGTGGCTAGAAATTCTGCAGTGGCAGCGCGGGTAGACTGGACGAGAGGAGATCCAACAGATAAGACTGGGATATGTATTCGAGATGAGATAATTAGGGTGAGTGAACAGTGGCAAAAGAAGTCCTACTTGGCTGCAAAGCAGGGATCTGAACTTGATCCACTTCCTATTTTTCAAGCCGAAGGAAGGAAAGATGGATGAGATTGCTGGGGCAAAGCTCTATGGAGCGAAGGATGCTGCTAGTTTTTCGGAGGAGATTGCTATGGGGAAGTGGGTAGTGGGGGAAAATACAGGCAAAGAAGCTGCGGAAGATGAAGGCACTTGTGATTAATATGGTGGAGTGGGACGAGGGGTGGGACGAGAGGAGGGCCAAGCTGGAGGCCATTAAGAAACGGAGAGCCGTTTTTTAAGTGAACTAGTTTGGTTTGCTTGCTATGAAGAAGTGAAATTGGTCAGTGGTTATCGTTTTTAGTTGCTTAATGGTAGGGGATGGCAATGGGGACGGGTCGGGGACGGGGGATACTACCTCCACCCCCTACCCATTACCCCTACCCCATCCCCATCCCCGACCCGATCCCCAACGGGGATTTGTTTTTTTCCTCCATCCCCGACCCAAACGGGGAACGGGGATTCGGGGATTCAGGAACCTGTATTTCACAATTTCAGCACCTAACAGCATATACTAGCATGTGAAAGCCGAAAGGACTTAGATTGTTTTGTATTTTTTTTCCAGGGAAAAGGGCTAAGGAAACAGTACTAGTAACGGTTGTCGGTTGGCCAGGAAGTTAGGAGCCATAATTCCAGCACTAAGTTAATTCCATCACTAATTTCATAGTTCCATAGTTCTAAACAGCTCATAACCGGAGCAAACATTAAGCAAATAAAGAAACAGTGCACAATTCCATAGTTCCAAACAAAAAACAGTCATGGACCAAAGTAGTGCAACCAAAACATTCATGGGGAGTGACATGTTTTTCCTAGTAATACTACTGAAGGGGTATATATATAATATAGTATTTATTTATTTATTTTTATATATAAATATATATATTTCGGGGATTCGGGGACGGGGCGGGTAACGAACGGGGAACGGGGACGGGTAGGGTTCGGGGCGGGGACAGACCTATCCCCGCCTCCTACCCGATCCCCGAATTTTAAAAAAAAAAATCCCCATACCCTACCCAATCCCCAAACGAATCCCCGAAGTTCGGGGATTTTCGGGGCGGGGAACGGGGAGGGTTCGAACGGGTCGGCCGAGATTGCCATCCCTAAGTCTTAATGGTTTCAATCAGATAGATGTTATGAGTGTACTTGTCAATGCTTGGAAATTTCTATTTGGGCGACTGTCGTACTGCAATTGAATATGACAACTTTTCTACTTTTTCTTTTGTTTTTCCGTTATGGTGCTGTGGACCCTCACATAGTTGTATTGCAGAACATCAGCAGTCTCTACATAGAATCTTGAATGTGATATCAAATAACACTGTTTCTTTTCTATGTCTCTATGCCAATCTTTTTTGCTGCTTGTCTGTCTTTACAAGTTGATAGTAGCCTCCCTCAAGTTCAAGTCCTGTTATAACTTATATGTATGAATCTGGGTATATTTATTGTCCCAGTTTGTATTAGGTTATCTTGCTGGTGCTTACCAGATCAGCTGACATGGTTTTACGGTCTACTTTTGCATATGTTTCAGATTGAGCCATGTTGTGATGGCAAGTTGATCTTTGATGCTGGGAGAGTAGCTGCACTACTGGTGCTGGCCATCTCAGCTCCACTATCACATGAAAAGCATACGTTCATTATTCCACCTAGAATATTTTATTATGCTGTCAAACTGCTGGGGAGGATTGCTCATGCTTTAGCCTTTAAGTGATGTCTTGGACCAGGATACTCTATTGGCTTATTTGTATCCTTGCAGTAGCTCCTCAGTTATTTCTTCTGGGGAGTTTGACTTCAAAAGGAAAGAGTCATTCCTACCTGTTGAAGATGGTTCGACTAATAATGCCATCTATGAGAAATCTTGCTCTGCTGACATGCAATTTCAGCACTTAAATGGTGGGGCCTCTGTAAGTCATTGTCAGAAAAAGGGGGAGTACTGCAGGGTGTAGACATTGAGGTAGGAAAATAGAGGCTTTTTTGTTTGATTGATGTTGAAGATTAATTATTTGTGCACCTCATTTTATCAAATAATCCTTGAAATGTCCTCAGTCTAGAAGTCTTTTTTTGTTGCTTATTTACCTTTCAGATAATTGGTTTGAACTCTTGATTATCAATTCGAAGAACCTCACCGACACTCATCTCTGTCTGAAAATGTACTTGTCTTTCTGTGTAATGTAAAGTGCTCATGAAAAATAAATTTGAAGTTCTCTGTTATCTTTCATAACCATCACATAAATGGGCTTGTGGATTTTAATTACATGGGTTTTCTGTTTTTGGTTCTCTGCCTATTTCTTTTATTATTCCTTTGTTCCCTTACCCCTGTTTGAGTTAACACATTGGAGATCCTATGCTGGTATATTCATTTTCTGCCATGGACCTTCTTTGGTCAGATATGTGCACTTTTGTGCCCAAGCTTTGTGCTGTCACAATGTCACGTATATTATTGCCAAATTTGGATACTTTTTCTGTGTTTGTTACTGATCTATATTTTATGGGCTCATGCAGGAGATGGAAGGAAGAGTTGGCAAAATTCCTTACTAGTTCATCTGCCGGTGCATTAGCTTTTTTGTTGCAACATTTAAGGATTGCGAAGCTGCAGGCAAAGTTATGGCCGCACTTTATCTCCCCAAGAAAGCTCTCTTGTGGAATGGAAGAGTTGGGTCTTTTATTGGGGAAACTAGACAGAACCCTTAAAGAAATGTAGTATAGGTTCATGGGGCTGAGTAAACAAGACGAGTTGCATGTCTTGGAGCTGATACTTCTAAACTGTATACTGAGGTTGTCCAGTGTCGAAGCCTTTAGTGATGTTTCTACTTTTAAGAAGCTCCATGCTACATTGTCACAAATAGAATCTCTCTAATCTGAGCTATCCATTGGGCCTTTCAAATTCGTGAGTGAACTCAAGAAATCATTGCATGAAATTGGTTTCTCAGCTGATGGGCCTTTCTACAGTCCACTTCTGTTTCGGAAGTTAGTTGAATTTTTCTCCTTGAAACAATTTGTCTTCTTTGTAAAACTCAAGCACATAAAAGCAGAGTTGGATGTTTCTGATAATGACCATGAGGTCCATGACAATCCTTTTCCCTTTATTCTGGGGCTTCCCGTCGGTATACGACTAGGGATCACTTTGTACAACATCTCATGGGAGAATAGGTTGTGATTGCAACTTGCTGTGGACAAGGCTTTATCTGAGTTCATTTACCTGGATTTTGACTGATTTGGAGGCAACAATCAAATCAGGAAATTCAGATTTGATGCACCTTTTTACAAAACCCCGCAAATTCTTTCACAGTGAAGGTTTGCCTCGGATTGGAGTGCTTGTCTGAGAATGTTCATTTCTTCAAAAGTTGTGGGGATCCAAAATAGGAGTTAGTTTATCTCTGGAAATAGAAGGAAGTATATCTTTCTACTTTTGTGAAAGAGCGAGTGGTAACTCTGTTGCTTGGGTACACAGTGTCATGATGGACGAAAGCTCCACAACAGCAACCAGTTCCCGCCACCCGAAACAACTGTCACTAGTACCCTAGCGAAAGCCTTTGAGTGGGAGTTCATTTTGCAGCCAACCCCTACTACAACCTACCCAGCCCAGGCATGCCCTTCTTCTCGGATGGATGCCACTTCCGGTTGGCCTTTTTAAACTCAATGTTGATGGGAGTGGTAGCACTACAGATTCAGAGGCAAGCACTGGTGGCTAGTTAGGGACTGGAAAGGAAATTGGATTACTGGGTTTCGGGCAAACTGGGCTCTGTCTCGGGCCTCTCAGCTAAGCTTTGAGCTATTTATCATGGACTCAAAGCTCCTGAAAACATATCCTTGGCAGAAATCGAATCAGATGCGCAAATGCTATCAACCTAATCAATTCAACTAAAAGCAATCGCCAACTTCACCATCTCATCACTGTTTGCAGGTCCCTTCTCCAGGAGCTGGGCAATCCTCCGGTTAAGCATGTCATGCACGAATGCAACAAGTGTGCTGATCAACTAGCCCATGATGCGAAAGTGCACCGTTTTCCTTTTTAAGTTTATCATTGAATTTCTGTATTGTATTATATTCCAAATATTGGAGGACCAGAGGGGTGTTACTTATCCCAAACTATGTACTCTTAATTTTATTTATGCTAAGTTTCAGTTTAGCCAAAAAAAAGTGTCACGATGAAAAGATGAACCATCTGTTTTTTCATGTTTAAAAAACTCTTGGCCTGGTGGTCAACCTATTGAGCAAATGAGAAGCAGCTGAGTTCTTGATATTCCTCAATACCTGCTACATACTGATTTCCAATACTTCCATCTCTTAGAATAATGGGAAATATATCAGTCTTAAATTCCAGAAGGTAGCAATTTAATCTTCTCCTCCGATACTTTCAGCTTCTTAGGTTTTACAACAATAATATCATGTCCAAATGAGATAGCACAATATATATACCGTTATGTCCACGTATTGAATACCTTTTTTCCAAAGTATGAGCAGTTTGAAATTAGGACGCCGTCTCTTTAAACCAATGCTGAACCAACTTCCTCCTTTAAACCTATAGAACATATCTTCTCAAAGTGGAGTTACTGATACTTTTCCTAAATTGTCTCCAACAACAATCTTCTAAGCAAGCATATGTGAGATCAAAATGTAGAGTGCACTGTTAGTGTTGATGCAAAAACTGATGCCAACGTAAAATCCAAGTGATAAACCTTAAATACATAGTCTAGTGTTCCAGTTGCATAACAGAGAACTAGGGATGTGATGGAGGAAATCAAAGAGATAAAGTTGGCAAAATGACTCGAAAACCAACTCTAACATAAGGTGATATAAATTAAATGGCCCTGCTAAGGATTGCTTCAAAAATTCATCAACAGAAATGTAAACATGGTCTTTCGAATTACATTATCCTAAATTATTTTCTTTTGCATATCTCACATGTTGAAGGTTTGCACAATGTCAAAACATATCAGGTTAGTTGGTCCAGGTAATGACAGGTTTGAGATTCTCTTGGAATACAATCCAAAATGCAGACAGTCTTCAAGAAGGGCGCAAGAGGATCCTCATCGACTGATCACAAGGGATGTGATCCTCACCAGTGAAATGGGAAAAATCGACCTTGGTATACCTGGTTTGGACAGAATTAGAGTTCAGGAGGGGTGATTTTTGTTCAGCATTGGATGATTCTACCAATTCGACTTCAGGAGGTACATTTTTGGAAGCGATTTAACCGCGTTTCAGGCTCAGGGATGTGAAATGGGGTGATTTTTGTTCAGCGTTGGATGATTCTACCAATTCGACTTCGGGAGGTACGTTTTTGGTAGCGATTTGACTGCATTTCAGGCTCAGGGATGTGGTCATCTTGGCCATGTCACGGTCACAGTACTCTGAATGTTTCTCATATGCTGATGCATTGCTCCTAGCCTTGTCTATATACTTTGTCATCTCATCATATGCAGCTTCGCGCTGATTTTTTAGATGGTACACACGTGCCAGCCCCAGATGTGCTCGTGTATGCTTGATATTGAGAGCATTCATGTAGCAGTCAGCAGCAAGATCCAGATTGTCACAGTCTACGTACACGCTCCCGAAATTGTTTAATGCCTGCAAGAGAGCAGTGTAAATCAAATCCACTCAACCAAAAAAGAGTTTGAACTATCTAAACCAAAACAGATGATTTTTCTCTTTATAGAATTTAGCTTCGTTTTGGAATCCTAATAAGAGTAAGAGGTTTGACCAGAAGCTCAAAAAAGTTCATTAGAAGACCAAACTACGCCAAAAGCCAACTTTCTTTGCTTATTTTTCCTTTTCTGAATTATTTTCAGAATTGGTCAAGTTTATTTACATTTTTGACACGTCTCGTCTAGACGAATCAAAAATAGAAAATTTTGTACCGGAAGATTGGAAATAAGCAAAGTACCCAAAAGAAAAAAAAAGAGTTAGGAAAGTCCAAATTTTAATCACACTATAGAAAGTGAACATGCTTTATATTCTTTTGTATAAGTATGCCAGAGAGAATACATACTTTTCCTTTTCTAAGGCCATCTAAGAGCTTCTTCAAGAAGTTGGATAACGAACAATGATGACTCCGTTTCAAGATTTGAATCAGCTAAAGCATATGCCTATAGGAAAAAAGGTTCAAAGGATCTCTGGATAGAAATGGAATGCTTCTTCGCGATGGCCTGTGTCATATAACAACCATCCTTCATAGACAAACCTTTCTTGCTCAGAGGTAGAATGATTCGAGCGAGGTGCAAGCTACGCATTGCAGCTTTTTGACAGTTCAACCTGTAACGATGAAATACATCAAGCTCATATAGAACACAAAATATCTACTACTAACGGAGACCATGAAAGTCTTTCCTCTTTTGCATCTTAGAAGTGTACCACAAAATTTTCAGCACTTCAGATAACTGGGAGGCCCTATGTTAGGTGGATCCTTCTAAACATACAGAATAACAGCGTTGGACACTCGGTAATCCAACAAGAGTATGAGATACGTGTCTAACATGTTTAGTTGGACATTAACCAAGCAAACATATTTGTAATTGGATTTCACCATGAACAAGGCATAGGACTCCTATAATATAAACGAAATGCCCTAAGGTAACTTCTAAACACCATTAAACCAATTAAATAAAAGAAATATACAAATAAAACTCAAATATTTTGGCATGTTTTCGTGTCCTTGAGATATAAATGAGATAAATCTGACGGACCGACGCTTAGACCTACACCCATACCGGGCACATGTGATGTAACAAGTGGAAGCTGATGTCCCGAAAATTTCATAATGATGGACATTACGCAACTACCCTGACCCTAATCTGAAGTGGAAATGCCTGCAATTGTGTCTGGTCACAGTACCAAGGAGAAAGTTGACTAAAAAGTCCACATTTATACGAAATCTTGACATGGTAGAAATTCTATGGGAAAATAGCTGGGAGTTGACCTTCATTATGGTTTATGCTCTTGTTTCAAACTTAAAGGCACCATATTACACTTGGATTGTACTGCCATAAAAGAAACTTCTAATCTGAATTTGGCAATGACAATGTGCTACTTTTGCCCAGACATCTATCAAGGCACGTTCATAATCCCATGTTGAAATAGAAAACCAAGCACGTAGTTCAAGACAGTCAGGAGAGACCCTATAATCAATTATTTTGTTGATCTCTTGGATGGCGGCATCAACATTACTTTCCTCCATCATCAAAACAGCCCTACACTTATACGGGTAAGGAAGAGTGGGGTCCAATTCAGTTGCCGTATTCAAGTCCATCATCTTCTCTTTCCCACTACAGTATAGAGATCGCTCTTGATACATCCATCCGGCTGGTGAATAATCAGAAACGAGTGAGTTCATCATTTTGTAAGCTTCATATTTCTGACCGCGCTCATACTTAGTCCTTGCAACCCCTACTAATGAATAAACATGACCGGCCTCAACTGCTTCTTCAAACCACTTTTTGGGCATCCCTGTATTCCTGCCTTTCAAGCACAACCCAACTTGTGAAATGCAAGTTGTTTTTGCCAGCTTTCAGATGCACACTCTCCCAACCTCTCAAATAGCATAACAGTCATATTTGATTGCATATCATCGTCCAAAGCAATTTGGCTTAAAAAGTAGTACAATGAAAATGAAGCATGCCCAGCTAAAGCTAACCTTTCCCTAGCCTCTGCACTACAAAAGAATCTCGTCACATTTGGGTTGCGTACTGAACTCGTCAAAAAAAGGATGAGACATTTCGATCCTTCCACATTTAGTGTACATGTCAACCAATGCACTGCCCACGTACACATCACCAGAGATCCCACTTCTGATAGAAAAACCAAGAGTTGCCTTCCCATGCATCAATGCTGCAGTGTGGTAAAATACAAGGGATTCTTACTGAATTTGGCTTTACCCCAGCAATCTGCATCTCTCTGAATAGGTCCAAAAGCCTCCATGTCTTCGCCATTTTGACAACAACGAGCGATCACTGACGTACAAGACACGACATTCAAATCTATCCCTTTGTCCTTGAATTGCCTAAATATCATCAGTGCCTCATCCACAAAGCCTTTTCTCTAAAGCACCAGTGTACTACAAGCGCCTATATGTAACGCGTCCACTTCATCAAACACTTGTGGCATCTGTGAACTACCACCGCACTTCCCATACAGGGCACTAACAATGCATTTGTCCTATTTCATTCCCATCTTGATCACAAACCCATGGATTTGACTGCCCAAAATCGACTCAGTTTTGTTCGATCCCTTTATTCACCATGTCCTCAAAGACCTCTTTTACCTCACTTCCATGTCCAAGTTGAGCACACTCCGAAAACTAAAGCACTCCAAGAAACCACGTCTGGTTCAGACATTACATCGAGCAGTTTACGGGCATCCTTTAATAGACTGCATTCGACATATATATAAACCAAGGACGACTGGACAAAGGGATCTGAATCGATCCCGGATACTGACGGGAAGCCATGAACCTGTCATCCAAGCTTTGACGTTGGAGGATAAAGGCATTGGAGGAAAGCCCTTGATAAAGCATTCGTGAAAATAAACTGAGGACTTGTATGAGTGAATTGAGGAGGAGGTTGTTTTGCATCAGTGAAATCAGAGTAGAGCGAGAGGAAAATCTTGAGAAACGAAATAAAACTATCAAGTATTGATAAATGTTCTATTGAAAACCGTAATCGCGAGTTCCGTATTGGGCTAAGCTCGATGTGTATTGTGAAGAAATCGTGTTCAGGAAACACGCTTTATGGAAGAATAAAACAAGTCCGGGTAATAAGAAAGCGGGCTCGAGAAACGCGAGTTCCGTTGTAAACATACTTCTCAGCTTCCACCTGCGAAGTATCAAGAAGAAGGCTTCTCCCTTCTTTGGCAATTTTCAACCTTGGTTTGGAATTAATTTGATGATCCAATTCATCCTTATTGTATAACTTCTTGATTATAATGTTTATGAAAAGTATGAGTTCAATCAAGTACCAAATGGTTATTAATCGGAGAAGAAAAATTCCTGAAAAAAATGAAAAAAAGTTGGCTGGGTACACTTGATTACAACCCTTATAAAAGAAGAAGGCTTCTCCTCAGTTTTTTTGAAATTTTCGACCATATTTTGGAATCAGTTTTACAATCTGATTTGTCCACATTGTAGAACGTGTCAATTAAAATGAATTCGTTAGATTTCAAGTCAATCGGATACTTATTGGTATCTAATCGGAGAAGATATATGTCGAAAAAAATTAGAAAAAAATGAGCCGGTAGCACTTGATTACAACCTTAAAAGACCTTTTTTCCCTCCCGCCTTCGTCCATTATAACATCGTCGCCGTTCCTACCACTGAGTCAGCCGGCAGAGGTGTGTTTGCGACTCGGGCGATCGGAGCTGGTGAACTCGTCCACGCGGCCACACCCATCGTCTCTTTCTCTCTCTACAACAACGGGTGCATGTTTGCTATTTGTGGCTCAGAAGACTCAGAAACAGAACCACTTCTGCAGCCAAGAATGTGAGGAACAATCTAAGGTACAATGAGTGGTTGTTGCGTCTAATTCAATTTCTATTGGCGCACATTCTATAATAGCTTTTTGGGTTTTGATTTTATATGGCTTACGGCATTAGAAATCGATGCAAGTTATATGCCTCCCACGTGTTTGACATTTGGCTTCTGAAGAAGTCTTTTTTCCGGCCTATGGTTTTTGTAAAGTCTTTTGATTCAATATTGTTACTTAGAAAAGCATTGAAAGATGTGTTGGACAGATGTGGAAAGCACGAGATGCCTCTTATAAACTTGAACTCCATTTTTGAATTCATAGCTTTCGTGGTTGGTTGTACATGGTAAGGCTTCTACTAGAACCTCGTATTCGAAATGTGAGGTTAGACCAATCTTTATGTCGAATAAATCTACCAGACTCATTGTAGACTTAGCTCTACATAGCTTCAGATCATTTATTGGTTGCTTGTAATGGTTTCGAGTATTGCAATGCTTGAGAAAGACATTTCACTACAGAGAGGAAGAAGATGGCTTCACTTTGACAGGGTTGGCAACAAGCCTAGTTAAACAAAGTAGCGGGTTATTCACATAATTTTGGGACTTCGCATGGGCGCAGGGTAGGTTGCAGTTGCACATGAGTCAGGGTGTTGGATAGCATTTAGTCTGAATACCTGGTGCAAGAGTCTATATTTCTGAAAATGGGAGATTTTATTTCTCTAGGTGTTGGTTCAATTCTGTTGATTATTTCTAGCTTTTGCTCTCCAACTATTACTTAATTACTTGGTTCGAGTTCGAGTCCTGCACGTACACCACAGGCTTCTTACAAGTATGCCATAGCAAGAGAGAAGTGGATTGTATTTTCCTATCTAAACGTACGGAAGAGGAAGGCTAGTGTGAGTGTTGAAGGTCGTATGGCCACCTTACTAGAATTTTGGGGGTGGGTAGTTTCTTTACCTTGGAGGATTAAGAAGCCTGGAAATTTGTAGAGGCCATGAGCCATTTCACTCGCCCTCGGCCCCTGATCCTTTGGAGTCTAGTTTTATAGGTAAAAGAATAATGTGTTGAAGCATGGTCATGAAAATACTAACTGTTTGGAAGTTATGGAACGGTATTTATTGAAGAAACTTTGGTTTTCCTATGTCGAAGTAGTTTTAACGCTAATAGTCAAATGAAAATGATGATTTCTGCCTAATTAGAATGCAGACTTCCATGATTATGTGGTTGATGGGTTTGGTTCAGAGATCTGGTGATTAAAATTCTTGGGTAGTGGTTGGCTGGTTGCCATAACTAACTAACCAATCACGATTCTCAAGCCACTATACATTACAGAGCTTCTATATTACCTATTTTCCTTTTCCAAATCATTTTTATGAATAATTTGCTAATTTTTTTGAATTAATTCCTGTGCTGAATTGGATGGTACTTCTCCATGAGATTAGTACTATCCAGACTGGAACTTTTCCGGAAGTAGCACGCAATAAAAGATTGTTCATCTACAGCAATGTTACTTGGCCGATGAATTCCGAGTGACTGACTTACTTGACAAAAGACTGTTGAGTGGGGCTTGCAATCATTTTCTACTGACCTCGTGTTAGTTGTTTGGCTGGAAGCTGAAAGCTTGAAATCTGTACGATAATGGGAACCTCGCGAGGAATATATAAATAAGGGTACATCCACTTATTTCCTTGCTTAAATGACCTAACCACTATGCCAATTAAGTATATGAGACGCCTGCAGTTTTTTTGCTTGCTTTTTTACCCGATTAAGTGTTCAGGTAATTGGTTTTGACACGGTGATTATCTATTCGAAGAACCTCATGGACACTCATCTCTGTAGGGAAAGGAACTTATCCAGGGGCAAGAGCGAGGAATCTCTAACAGTGGGGTTCAATATTTAGAAAAGCTAGTTGCCATATCTAGTAGCATTTGATCTTATTTTCTAGGCGAATATGTATTACTACTAATAACTTATTAGTGATTGATTGCCCTTAGGGAAGCAATATTATGCAAAAAATATTTCGATATTCATGAATTATGCATGGAAGTTTGCAAATGTGTATTCTTAATAGAGAAATGTGTATCGAAAGTAGCTTTTTAGGATGGAATGAATATTATCTACTCTTATGACCGATGGTTAGTGAAATTCTAGTGTTAAAAAGAGGGTAAAGTCATAGCTTCAGTGGGATTGCTTCATACTTTAGGCTTAGGCAATTTCATTTACGTTATGGGGTCGAATTTGCAAAATTCTAAAGTTCATAGAGAAATGTACAAGTCAGTGGGGTCTAGACCCACTTGACCCATGTAGCTTGAACTTAGCTTTTTTTTGTAGTTCTGTAAGGAGCTCATGGAAAATGTATTCGAAGTTCTCTGTTATCTTTCATAACCATCACAGACACGGGCTTGTGGATTTTCTTATATTGATTTTCTGTATTTGCTTGTAAGACCTTTTTTCCCCTTTGGTTTTTTTTCCTGTTCGAGTTAACATACTGGAGACAGATCTTATGCTGGTATACTCATTTTCTGTCATGAAGCTGCTTTTCACATACATGCACTTTTGTGCCCAAGCTTTGTGCTGTCACTTAATTATTGCCAGATTTGGTTACTTTTTCTGTATTACTTAACTATATTTTTTGGGCTCATGCAGGAGTTGGAAGGAAGAGTTGGCAACATTCCCTACTAGCTCATCTGCTGGTGCATTAGCTTTATCGTTGCAACATTTAAGGATTGCAAAATTGCTGGCGAAGATATGGCTGCACATTATCTCCCCAAGAAGCTTTGCCCTTACAGAATGGGCGAGTTGGGTCTTTTACTGGGAAGCTGGACACTACTGTTGTGAAAGAGTGAGTGGCAACTGTGTTGCTTTAGTAAACAGTGTCATGGTAGACGCCTGCTCCGCAATACCAACCAGCTCCCCCCGCCCAAAACATCCATCACCACTATACTAGCCAAAGCCTTTAAGTGGGAGTTCATTGTGCAGCCAACCCCTACTGCAATCCGTACCCAGCCCAGGCATGCCCTTCTCGGATGGAACTCAATGTTGATGGGAGTGGTAGCGCTACAGATTCAGAGGCAAGCGCTGGAGGCATAGTTAGGGATTGGAAAGGAAATTGAATCACCATGTTTTCGTGCAAACTGGGCTCTGTCCCGGGTCTCTCATATGAGCTTTGGGCTATTTATCATGGACTCAAACTTTTCAAACAGGAATACATATCCTTGGTGGAAATCGAATTAGATGCCGCAAGTGCTATCAACATAATCAATTTATTGCAAGCAATCACCAACTTCACATCATCACTGTTTGCAGGCCCCTTCTCCAAGAGCTGGGCAATCCTCCGGTTATAAGCATGTAATGCGCGAATGCAACAAGTGCGCTAGCCCAAGAAGCGAAAGTGCACCGTTTTCCTTAGTTAGTTTATCTTGCAATTCTGTATATCTATTAAATTCTAAATGTTGAGGACCAGAGGGGTGCTTCTTATTCCCGAACCATGTACTCTTAATTTTATTTATGCCAAGTTTATGTTTACCCAAAAAAAACAAAAACAGTGTCACGATGAAAAAAATAACCATCTGTTTTTCATGTTGAAAACCTCTGGGCCAGGTGGTCAGCCTATTGGCAAATGACAAGAAGCTGAGTTCTTGATTATGTTGAACCATATTCCCCAATACCTGCTACATGCTGACTTCCAACTCTTAAAATAATGGGCAATATAGCAGTTTAAAATTTCAGAAAATGGCAATTCCATTTTCTCCTCCGAAGCTTTCAGTTTCCTGGGTTTTAAGACAATAAAAACATGTCTGAATGAGATCGCACGAGATATTGTTATGTCCACGTATCGGACCGCGGACGTCTGCCTCCCAGGACTACCCGATTTTCACCAACCGGAAGCAGCACTGCAATCTGATTGGCAGGCGAACCGAAATAGTATTGAACTCTCAGAATGGATGCGTGAACAATGTAGAATGTATGCAGGATTTTTTCGTTATCAATGAAGCAGAAACGGGTCGGTTAAATAGCCATCATGACACCCGTTCGGAAAAGGCAGGCGCGACTGTTCGGAAAGAACGGTACCGGTTCGTCGAACAGATGCAAGGAAGAAACGGGCAACGGTAACAGGAAACGCGGGTCGGCTCAGACCCAGCCCAGTTCGAACGGAAAGGCTGCAAAAAGATAATAATGCATTGGGCCAAGCCCAAGCCCAATCTTTTTTATCAGCCCGGCCCGGTTCGGCGCGCGTGTGTGTTTTATAAAAGCAAAGCATGCATTGTCTATGCCCTCTCCCCTTACAAAACTTCTATGACCCAAAGGGCCAACCCTTTGAGCTTCACTTGGGTTACTTATGATGTCTGTTTGAACTAATGCCAAACCAAATTCCTCCTTAAACCTATAGAACATATCTTCTCTAAGTGGGGTTACTGAGACTTTTCCTGAATTGCCTCCCACAACAGTCATCAAAGCAAGCATATCTGAGATCAAATATTCCTTTTAATGTCGATACAACTCCATATTAGCTTATCTTCCAAACAAAATATCATGCTGTGTAAAATGAAAGATAGAGTGCTTAAAGGAAGCGATGAACCTTATATACATAGTCTAGTGTTCCGGCTGCATAGAGAGAACTAGGGATGTGATGTCTGGAGGAAATCAAAGTGATAAAATTGGCAAAATGACTAGAAAACCTACTCTAACACCGGGTGATAGAAATAAATAAAATGGCACCAGCTTGGACTCCTCATTACTGCTAAGGATTGCTTAAAAAATCCATCAACAAAAAAGGTAAACAAGGTCATTGGACTTACTTTATTGTCAAATATTTTCTTTTGCATATCTCACATGTTGAAGGTTTTGCGCATGGCAAAAACATACAAGGTTAGCTTGACCAGAGAATGACAGGTTTGAGATTCTTTTGGAATACACCCCAAAGTGCAGACAGTCTCCCATAAGGGGGCAAGAGGTTCCTCATCATCAACATACCCACAAGGGTTGAACAGCTCAAACCAGATGTGGGTGGCAAGACCATATGCATAAAAGTTCAACTTACCAGAGAGAAAAAAGAACCAGCTGCAGAGATTTCTGACATCATGAGTATGATCTAGTTCTCTACTTCACAACGATAACGATAAGGAGCATGGGCACGACCTACGCTTCCAAATAACTAAAACACTCAACACTCGGACAAGGATATGGACTCTATATCCAACATATTTCGTGGAACATTCACCTAGCAAGCATATATTCACATTCGGATTTACCATGAACTTTGTGTGAAACTCCTATATGATGTATGAAATGCCCTAAGAGAATTAGCAAACGCTAATTAATCGAGAAAAAAGAGAAAGAATATGCTACCAAATCTGAACTTTTGGCCTTCTCCCCATCTACTTAAGACAGAAATTAATTGAAACCGATACTTAGACACATACTCGCACTCGACACTTGTACCCAAGTCCATGACAACAGGAAATTATAAACTGGTCAACAGAGATTGCCAACGCTAATTATGACCATCCTCCACAGAGGACCAAACTCCTATTGCAAAGCCGAACCAGACATGACGGACACTTAACCTTCGCACCAAACTGGTCCTTTGTAAAGGTATAAATGGCAACTGAAGTGTGAATTTGAAAGGATAAAAAGGAGGAGACATGACTTTCCTTGGACAAGAATTGATTAAATATGACCCAGTGCAACTTTCTAACGAGTGTAGTAAGTGATAAGCGACAATATCTCCTCAAACCAATGAAAACAACAAACCATAAGTCAGCAAGCAAAGGTAATTCCTAGACGGGCCAGACCTAAAGCATGAACCTTGAGTATACAACATCACGACCATTCTCTTTCACAAGATTAATACGGTATTTAGAAGGTGTACCCATTCCATCCGAAGTTAGAGCCCTGTGGAAGGGGAAAATAACAAAAAGAGAAGAAGAAAGAGTCAGCACCATAAGAAATTGAAGGAGATAACTGTGGGCATTCTCTAATAGAGAGGGCATAACATAAATTCTTTCTAAGGGTAAAAGAAAACCATAGATGCTGAAATCTTAAGAAGTAGAGATACCAACAAAAGCACTATCCATTAATTGTTCTGAACAATAAGGGCTTATTTACATTATCTAGGACTGGTGTAAAGCATGTAGACACCGTGTATATTGTTGACTTTGATGGGCCTAAACAAGCAGGAAGAACGCAATGAGAAACACGAGTGTGTGGCATTTCACACATTCTCAGGGATAGTTAAAAGCCGTGATATAGCTTGCCTTGGTGTCATAGAACTTCATAAAGAATTGTGACTTCGGAACAGACAACTTGGTTTCAAGTATCGCGGAAATTGCAGCACTAAGGTTCTTAATTCACATCTGGAGTGAGGCTCCCAATGGAAACCAACTAGCTGCTGGCTGCTCAGTCCCACCAAAAGCCATGGGTACTGAACCCTTCAACACAATCATCACATACTTTAAATAAAGAAACAAAACCTTTTCTTTTTAAACCAGGTTGTGGGAAAAAGTGGTGTTCCAAAACACGTCCGACAAATAAGTAATGCGGTTGTACAAAATGCGAGTTCGGTAGTGAATAGACTTGGCATCTTCCGGCTTCATAACTGACTATGTCAATGTTATTCTACCTCTAAATGATGAGACTTTCTTCCTCGAAGATGTTAGTCTTTTCTGAATTTCTCCAGCCTTGGGTTAGCTCCTAGTGGCAGTTCGAAATAATTAGGGCGTGGTTTAACTTTGCACCTCATCAACACTGCAGCAAAATCTCTTGTAGACACCTCATTTACCCCCACACCACTGACCATACTTTTATGATAATTAATTTTTAACCCAGACATGATCTCAAAACTCCTTAGTAGCCCCTTGATAGCAGTAATTTCTTCGATATTTGCATTTCCGAATAGTATGGTATCATCAGCAAATTGTGGATAAGTTAATGGCATCTCCCCATTGCCCAATTCCACACCCTTCATGCTTTTTTGAACAAGATATTTAATCCTTCTGCTGCTATGACAAAGAGAAATAGGGATAAGGGGTCTCCTAACCTAAGCCTTAGGATTGAAGGTAGACATGTCACTGCCCTTCTTCTGTTAAGCCACTTTGGCTACAGGCGGATAATATACTGGTGAAACTAACCAAGTCGGGCTGCCCAATCCTCTATATCAACTGAAAGATCTCAATAGCTTAGCTTTTCCATGCATTGCATGCCCACCAAATATCGCATTTCAACTAACCAAATTTCTAGTGCATCCTATCAAAAAAAGGACAAGACTTTTCGATCCTTCCACATTTAGCGTACATGTCAATCAATGCACTGCCCACGTACACATCACCAGAGATCCCACTTTTGATAGAAAAACCATGTGTTGCCTTCCCATGCATCAATGCTGCAGTGTGGTAAAATACAAGGGATTCTTACTGAATTTGGCTTTACCCCAGCAATCTGCATCTCTCTGAATAGGTCCAAAAGCCTCCATGTCTTTGCCATTTTGACAACAAGGAGCGATCACTGACGTACAAGACACGACATTCAAATCTATCCCTTTGTCCTTGAATTGCCTAAATACCATCAGTGCCTCATCCACAAAGCCTTTTCTCTAAAGCACTAGTGTACTACAAGTGCCTATACGTAACGCGTCCACTTCATCAAACACTTGTGGCATCTGTGAACTACCACCGCACTTCCCATACATATCAATAAGGGCACTAACAATGCATTTGTCCGATTTCATTCCCATCTTGATCACAAACCCATGGATTTGACAACCCAAAATCGACTCAGTTTTGTTCGATCCCTTTATTCACCATGTCCTCAAAGACCTCTTTTGCCTCACTTCCATGTCCAAGTTGAGCACACTCCAAAAACTAAAACACTCCAAGAAACCACGTCTGGTTCAGACATTACATCGAGCAGTTTACGGGCATCCTTTAATAGACTGCATTCGACATATATACAAACCAAGGACAACTGGACAAAGGGATCTGAATCGATCCCGGATACCGACGCAAAGCCATGAACCTGTCATCCAAGCTTTAACGTTGGTGGATAAAGGCATCGGAGGAAAGCCCTTGATAAAGCATTCGTGAAAATAAACTGAGGACTTGTATGAGTGAAATGAGGAGGAGGTTGTTTTGCATCAGTGAAATCAGAGTAGAGCGAGAGGAAAATCTTGAGAAACGAAATAAAACTATCAAGTATTGATAAATGTTCTATTGAAAACCGTAATCGCGAGTTCCGTATTGGGCTAAGCGCGATGCGTATTGAGAAGAAATCGTGTTCGGGAAACATGCTTTGTGGAAGAATAAAACAAGTCCGGGAAATAAGTAAGCGGGCTTGAGAAAAGCGAGTTCGGTTGTAAACATACTTCTCATCTTCTACCTGCGAAGTATCAAGAAGAAGGCTTCTACCCTTTTTTGGCAATTTTCAACCTTGTTTTGGAATTAATTTGATGATCCAATTCGTCCTTATTGTATAACTTGTCGATTATAATGTTTATGAAAAGTATGAGTTCAATCAAGTACCAAATGGTTATTAATCTGAGAAGAAAAATCCCGGAAAAAAATGAAAAAAAGTTGGCCGGGTACACTTGATTACAACCCTTATAAAAGAAGAAGGCTTCTCCTCAGTTTTTTGAAATTTTCGACCATATTTTGGAATCAGTTTTACGATCTGATTTGTCCACATTGTAGAACTTGTCAATTAAAATGAATTCGTTTGATTTCAAGTCAATCGATACTTCTTGGTATCTAATTGGAGAAGATATATGTCGAAAAAAAATAGAAAAAAATGAGCCGGCAACACTTGATTATAACCTTAAAAGACTTTTTTCCTCCCGCCTTCGTCCATTATAACATCGTCGCCCGTCCAAGTCGACCTTGTCGCCGTTCCGACCACTGAGTCAGCCGGCAGAGGTGTGTTCGCGACTCGGGCGATCGGAGCTGGTGAACTCATCCATGCGGCCATACCCATCGGCTCTTTCTCTCTCTACAACAACGGGTGTTTGCTATTTGTGCCTCAGAAGTCTCAGAAATAGAACCACATCTTTAGCCAAGAATGCGAGGGACAATCTAAGGTACAATGGGTTGGGTAGTTGTTGCATTTAATTCAATTTCTATTAGCGCGCATTCTATAATAGCTTTTCGGGTTTTGATTTTATATGGCTTATGGCATTAGAAATCGTTGCAAGGTATATGCCTCTCAAGTGTTTGACATTTCGCTTCTGAAGGAAGTCCTATTTCGGCCTATGGTTTTTGTGAAGTCTTTTGATTCAATATTATTACTTGGAAAAAGACTTGCATAAAATCTCAACTTCAGGAGCTTTCGTTTGCCAGTGCATTGAAAGATGTGTTGTTGAAAGCACAAGATGCCTCTTATAAACTTGTACTCCATTTCTGAATTCATAGCTTTCGCGGTTGGTTGTGCATGGTAAGGCGTCTACTAGAACCTCGCATTCGAAATGTGAGGTTAGACCAA
Organism: Rhododendron henanense subsp. lingbaoense; assembly: GCA_020567845.1. Classification (NCBI taxonomy): domain Eukaryota; kingdom Viridiplantae; phylum Streptophyta; class Magnoliopsida; order Ericales; family Ericaceae; genus Rhododendron; species Rhododendron henanense. The sequence goes on from CM036318.1 coordinate 1,608,661, forward strand.
TCTTTATGTCGTATAAATCTACCAGACTCATTGTAGACTTAGCTCTTTATAGCTTCAGATCATTTATTGGTTGCTTGTAATGGTTTCGCATATTGCAATGCATGAGAGAGACATTTCACTACAGAGAGGAAGAAGATGAATGGGGGATCTTAAAGGTGAAGGGCCAGAAATACGAGGACGGAGATGAGGGAGTACATAGTAGTATACATGGTAATATGGGTGGGTGGGACTGAATCTTGCTGCTGGTGTGGAAAACAGTGGGGCTTTCCTTTTTATTTATAGCCTAAGGGCTTCTTTTGGTCTTCATTTGGGAAGGAAAATGCTAATTAGCATAAGTTTTTGCCAACTATGCGCGTATGGCACATGAACTGTTAAAATGGATGGAGATTTATAAACCAAGTGGGGATTACGTGGTCAAGTTTAAACCTCAGGGGTAAAGCGCCGGTAAAATGGACTTTTCCCAAATTTATATGTATTGTGGTCTAGTATTTTTGTACAAGTACATTTTTTGTGCATCATTCGCTGGTTGCTTTTGATTCAGGCTACTTGTTTCATTTTTCTGCTTTGATATGCTTCATGGCGAACTACCATGTCCTATAAATCTTGATTTGGGTATACTTTAGGGTTACACCATCTTGAATTACTGTCCAATTGGCGAAATTGGTGAGAAAGGAAAGAGTCTAGGAGGTAAACGAAAACAAACTGAAGGGTTAAGTTTGGGATGAAAGAAAAGACAAACAAAAAACAAAACATGCATAGGGTTAAGAACTATGGTCACCATCTAATTCATGTATTTTGAATCCCCTTTGCTGGACTAATCTCTTACAATCATGCGTAGGTCACGTTCCGTTTATAAATGTAACCTGTCCCCTTCTTTGATGTGTAGTTTTAAATGACATCCCATACTTTTGGGAACTTTAGTGACACTTCAAGGACACTTCTTAGACCCTTCCAAATGTAACATTAGTGCTGTCTCTCTCATTAATAAAAGTGTTCCGCGTAATGTTCTGAAAGATTCGCTCTGAGTTGAGTTTTGTACACCCTCCACTCAAGAGGGTGAACATTACCTTCCTTTCTATTGGTTGAAATGGTGTGGACCCCACCACAAAGTGATGTTATGCTTACCAAAAAGTGTATTGCATGGTAAGCATGACATCACTTTGTGGTGGGATCCACACCATTTCAACCAATAAGAGAAAGGGTAATGTTCACCCTCTTTTAAGGAGGGTGAACAAAATTGCACTCTGCAAAATAAGTGCATACATCAAGTGTATGACCATTGTAAAATTAAATATCTTTGGTCAACTTCTGGCATTTCGAAAAATAGCTTATAAGATTACAAGAAAATGTTTAAGAAAGCTCTCTGTAGAATATGCAGAACATATTTGATCTTGTGCAGGTCTTATCGTCCAAAATTGCTAATTGCAATATTAAGGAGAAAAAGGCATAACAATGATTAGTTTTCTTCAGCTCCTCTTGAAGTTCCACCATGCCTATAGGAAACCTCAACATAATAGTTTGCTCATCTCTCCTTGCCATGTCGTGTTCTACATGTATCAACACGAGTATATTTTATCGCTGGCTTGACTGAGAATAGATGGCTTTCGATAAAGTTAAATAACTAGAGGTAATTCATGTCATTGTCCCCCAACTGGTAGGACACAAACTTTAATTTGGTTTATTGAGGGGAGTCACTAGGTGAATATGCCTATTGGCATTATCCCAAGTCCTAACTCTTACATAGTAGTTGCAGAAAGTTAGCAGTCTGTTTATAGAATCTTGAATGTGGTATCAAATAACTTTGTGTATATTTTTTTTTACATCTTCATGCCAATCTTTTTTTATGTCTAATTGTGGGGACTGCTGGTGGTCTCTCAGCATTAGCTAATATCCCAGCTGATGATTTTAGCCTTGTGGGTGCCAAGAAAATTATGGATTTGCAACGGTTTTTCGCTGAAATGCCCCAATTTCATTATCTTCTGCAATCAAATCTTTTAAGTGACATTTGTGGTCGTTTCAAGTTCCTTGCCTTCCGATATGTGGCTAGAAATTCTGCAGTGGCAGCGCGGGTAGACTGGACGAGAGGAGATCCAACAGATAAGACTGGGATATGTATTCGAGATGAGATAATTAGGGTGAGTGAACAGTGGCAAAAGAAGTCCTACTTGGCTGCAAAGCAGGGATCTGAACTTGATCCACTTCCTATTTTTCAAGCCGAAGGAAGGAAAGATGGATGAGATTGCTGGGGCAAAGCTCTATGGAGCGAAGGATGCTGCTAGTTTTTCGGAGGAGATTGCTATGGGGAAGTGGGTAGTGGGGGAAAATACAGGCAAAGAAGCTGCGGAAGATGAAGGCACTTGTGATTAATATGGTGGAGTGGGACGAGAGGAGGGCCAAGCTGGAGGCCATTAAGAAACGGAGAGCCGTTTTTTAAGTGAACTAGTTTGGTTTGCTTGCTATGAAGAAGTGAAATTGGTCAGTGGTTATCGTTTTTAGTTGCTTAATGGTTTCAATCAGATAGATGTTATGAGTGTACTTGTCAATGCTTGGAAATTTCAATTTGGGCGACTGTCGTACTGCAATTGAATATGACAACTTTTCTACTTTTTCTTTTGTTTTTCCGTTATGGTGCTGTGGACTCTCACATAGTTGTATTGCAGAACATCAGCAGTCTGTACATAGAATCTTGAATGTGATATCAAATAACACTGTTTCTTTTCTATGTCTCTATGCCAATCTTTTTTGCTGCCTGTCTGTCTTTACAAGTTGATAGTAGCCTCCCTCAAGTTCAAGTCCTGTTATAACTTATATGTATGAATCTGGGTATATTTATTGTCCCAGTTTGTATTAGGTTATCTTGCTGGTGCTTACCAGATCAACTGACATGGTTTTACGGTCTACTTTTGCATATGTTTCAGATTGAGCCATGTTGTGATGGCAAGTTGATCTTTGATGCTGGGAGAGTAGCTGCACTACTGGTGCTGGCCATCTCAGCTCCACTATCACATGAAAAGCATACGTTCATTATTCCACCTAGAATATTTTATTATGCTGTCAAACTGCTGGGGAGGATTGCTCATGCTTTAGCCTTTAAGTGATGTCTTGGACCAGGATACTCTATTGGCTTATTTGTATCATTGCAGTAGCTCCTCAGTTATTTCTTCTGGGGAGTTTGACTTCAGAAGGAAAGAGTCATTCCTACCTGTTGAAGATGGTTCGACTAATAATGCCATCTATGAGAAATCTTGCTCTGCTGACATGCAATTTCAGCACTTAAATGGTGGGGCCTCTGTAAGTCATTGTCAGAAAAAGGGGGAGTACTGCAGAGTGTAGACATTGAGGTAGGAAAATAGAGGCTTTTTTGTTTGATTGATGTTGAAGACTAATTATTTGTGCACCTCATTTTATCAAATAATCCTTGAAATGTCCTCAGTCTAGAAGTCTTTTTTTGTTGCTTATTTACCTTTCAGATAATTGGTTTGAACTCTTAATTATCAATTCGAAGAACCTCACCGACACTCATCTCTGTCTGAAAATGTACTTGTCTTTCTGTGTAATGTAAAGTGCTCATGAAAAATAAATTTGAAGTTCTCTGTAATCTTTCATAACCATCACATAAATGGGCTTGTGGATTTTATTTACATGGGTTTTCTGTTTTTGGTTCTCTGCCTATTTCTTTTATTATTCCTTTGTTCTCTTACCCCTGTTTGAGTTTACACATTGGAGATCTTATGCTGGTATATTCATTTTCTGCCATGGACCTTCTTTGGTCAGATATGTGCACTTTTGTGCCCAAGCTTTGTGCTGTCACAATGTCACGTATATTATTGCCAAATTTGGATACTTTTTTCTGTGTTTGTTACTGATCTATATTTTATGGGCTCGTGCAGGAGATGGAAGGAAGAGTTGGCAAAATTCCTTACTAGTTCATCTGCCGGTGCATTAGCTTTTTTGTTGCAACATTTAAGGATTGCGAAGCTGCAGGCAAAGTTATGGCCGCACTTTATCTCCCCAAGAAAGCTCTCTTGTGGAATGGAAGAGTTGGGTCTTTTATTGGGGAAACTAGACAGAACCCTTAAAGAAATGTAGTATAGGTTCATGGGGCTGAGTAAACAAGACGAGTTGCATGTCTTGGAGCTGATACTTCTAAACTGTATACTGAGGTTGTCCAGTGTCGAAGCCTTTAGTGATGTTTCTACTTTTACGAAGCTCCATGCTACATTGTCACAAATAGAATCTCTCTAATCTGAGCTATCCATTGGGCCTTTCAAATTCGTGAGTGAACTCAAGAAATCATTGCATGAAATTGGTTTCTCAGCTGATGGGCCTTTCTACAGTCCACTTCTGTTTCGGAAGTTGGTTGAATTTTTCTCCTTGAAGCAATTTGTCTTCTTTGTAAAACTCAAGCACATAAAAGCAGAGTTGGATGTTTCTGATAATGACCATGACAATCCTTTTCCCTTATTCTGGGGCTTCCCATCGGTATACGACTAGGGATCACTTTGTACAACATCTAATGGGAGAATAGGTTGTGGTTGCAACTTGCTGTGGACAAGGCTTTATCTGAGTTCGTTTACCTGGATTTTGACCGATTTGGAGGCAACAATCAAATCAGGAAATTCAGATTTGATGCACCTTTTTACAAAACCCCGCAAATTCTTTCACAGTGAAGGTTTGCCTCGGATTGGAGTGCTTGTCTGAGAATGTTCATTTCTTCAAAAGTTGTGGGGATCCAAAATAGGAGTTAGTTTATCTCTGGAAATAGAAGGAAGTATATCTTTCTACTATTGTGAAAGAGCGAGTGGTAACTCTGTTGCTTGGGTACACAGTGTCATGATGGACGAAAGCTCCACAACAGCAACCAGTTCCCGCCACCCGAAACAACTGTCACTAGTATCCTAGCGATTTGACCGCATTTCAGGCTCAGGGATGTATGTGGTCATCTTGGCCATGTCACAGTCACAGTACTCTGAATGTTTCTCATATGCTGATGCATTGCTCCTAGCCTTGTCTATATACTTTGTCATCTCATCATATGCAGCTTTGCGCTGATTTTTTAGATGGTATACACGTGCCAGCCCCTGATGTGCTCGTGTATGCTTGATATTGAGAGCATTCATGTAGCAGTCAGCAGCAAGATCCAGATTGTCACAGTCTACGTACACGCTCCCGAAATTGTTTAATGCCTGAAAGAGAGCAGTGTAAATCAAATCCACTCAACCAAAGAAGAGTTTGAACTATCTAAACCAAAACAGATGATTTTTCTCTTTATAGAATTTAGCTTCGTTTTGGTCAAAATTTTATACTTCTCTGAATCATCTTCACGATTGGAATCCTAATAAGAGTAAGAGGTTTGACCAGAAGCTCAAAAAAGTTCATTAGAAGACCAAACTACGCCAAAAGCCAACTTTCTTTGCTTATTTTTCCTTTTCTGAATTATTTTCAGAATCGGTCAAGTTTATTTATATTTTTGACACATCTCGTCTAGACGAATCAAAAATAGAAAGTTTTGTACCGGAAGATTGGAAATAAGCAAAGTACCCAAAAGAAAAAAAAAGAGTTAAGAAAGTCCAAATTTTAATCACACTACAGAAAGTGAACATGCTTTATATTCTTTTGTATAAGTATGCCGGAGAGAATACATACTTGTCCTTTTCTAAGGCCATCTAAGAGCTTCTTCAAGAAGTTGGATAACAAACAATGACGACTCCGTATCAAGATTTGAATCAGCTAAAGCATATGCCTTTAGGAAAAAAGCTTCAAAGGATCTCTGGATAGAAATGGAATGCTTCTTCGCGATGGCCTGTGTCATATAACAACCATCCTTCATAGACAAACCTTTCTTGCTCAGAGGTAGAATGATTCGAGCGAGGTGCAAGCTACACATTGCAGCTTTTTGACAGTTCAACCTGTAACGATGAAATACATCAAGCTCATATAGAACACAAAATATCTACTACTGACGGCGACCATGAAAGTCTTCCTCTTTTGCATCTTAGAAGTGTACCACAAAATTTTCAGCACTTCAGATAACTGGGAGGCCCTATGTTACGTGGATCCTTCTAAACGTACAGAATAACCGCGTCGGACACTCGGTAATCCAACAAGATTATGAGATACGTGTCTGACATGTTTAGTTGGACATAAACCAAGCAAACATATTTGTAATTGGATTTCACCATGAACCAGGCATAGGACTCCTATAATATAAACGAAATGCCCTAAGGTAACTTCTAAACACCATTAAACCAATTAAATAAAAGAAATATACAAATTAGACTCAAATATTTTGGCATGTTTTCATGTCCTTGAGATATAAATGAGATAAATCTGATGGACCGACGCTTAGACCTACACCCACACCGGGCACACGTGATGTAACAAGTGGAAGCTGATGTCCCGAAAATTTCATAATGATGGACATTACACAACTACCCTGACCCTAATCTGAAGTGGAAATGCCCGCAATTGTGTCTGGTCACAGTACCAAGGAGAAAGTTGACTAAAAAGTCCACATTTATACAAAATCTCAACACGGTAGAAATTCTACGGGAAAATAGCTGGGAGTTGACCTTCATTATGGTTTATGCTCTAGTTTCAAACTTAAAGGCACCATGCTACACTTGGATTGTACTACCATAAAAGAAACTTCTAATCTGAATTTGGCAATGACAATGTGCTTCTTTTGATCATGTATTTAGCAAGTTCCACTCATACTGTGTTTCAGGTACTCACAATATCTCAATCTTAATTCTACTTGCTGAAGGTATATCTAGAAAATGGAAATCAAGATATGATACCAGGGACTTTACTCTTCTGCTTCTCCCTTAGGACACTTGAAAGGGTTAATCTTTCCATGTCATTAATTCTTTATGGCAGAGTCCATGTGTTTCATGCACGAGTGTCTAGAAACCTGCCTCGTTAAATTCTCTTGAGAAGCTGATGACTACACATAACACAGAACACAAAGGCAGATACCAGTTCTTCATAGGTGAGCCGTCAGTGGCATTGATCACAATCAATAGCAATTTCTTGTCATTTAAACCCCATCTGAACCAAAGAAAGAAAGAAAGTAAACCAACCAAAAAAAAAAAAAAACAAGTTCATAACTGTCGGTGCAGTTCATAATTGGCTCTTTTCTACCACAAATGAATATCATTGATGCTTCACTTGTAGCAGCAAGGATCATAGTTCTGCATCATTAGTTGATAATCTCCCCAAAAGTCCAAAATTAAAATGAGTGACTTTAAAACATGCACCGTAGTGATTCCCAATTTTTGCTGAAACATAAATTGAGAGAGAATCATATGGCATCAAAAGTTTCTCTTAAGCTAAAGCATCCCACTGAAAAACAGAAAGTTAAGTATCCAAGAGCAGAAAGAATATGCTTGTCACAGAACCACTTGGAGTTGAAAACTTACAGAAGAATTAAGTTGTGTAACGCATCACAAATTTGAGCTAGGCATACTTATCGTAATAGGAGGAGATACTGACAGAGGCATACGAGGCTTTTCCCCAGATCTTTTGCTAACACGTAGTGCACAACAGCTAGAGAACCAATATCATCAACGCAGGACCACCGATCATAAAGCTGCATCCAGCAATCAGCTTGACTCCACTGCTAAACATGGTGGCGGAGGAGCTCTACCAAGTGGTCCCCATGCAACTTTCCATGGAACATCATGTAATTAGGCTCAAAGGTCAGAATTGCCCAGACATCTATCAAGGCACATTCATAATCACCCGTTGAAATATAAAACCAAGCATGTAGTTCATGACAGTCACGAGAGACCCTATAACCAATTATTCTGTTGATCTCTTGGATGGCAGCATCAAAATTACTTTCCTCCATCATCAAAACAGCCCTACACTTATACGGGTAAGGAAGAGTGGGGTCCAATTCAGTTGCCGTATCCAAGTCCATCATCTTCTCTTTCCCACTATAGTATAGAGATCGCTCTTGATACATCCATCCGGCTGGTGAATAATCAGAAACGAGTGAGTTCATCATTTTGTAAGCTTCATATTTATGACTGCGCTCATACTTAGTCCTTGCAACCCCTAATAATGAATAAACATGACCGGCCTCGACTGCTTCTTCAAACCACTTTTTGGGCATCCTGTATTCTTGCCTTTCAAGCATTACACAACCCAACTGGTGAAATGCAAGTTGTTTTTGCCAGCTTTCAGATGCACACTCTCCCAACCTCTCAAATAGCATAACAGTCATATTCGATTGCATATCATCGTCCAAAGCAATTTAGCTTAAAAAGTAGAACAATGAAAATGAAGCATGCCCAGCTAAAGCTAACCTTTCCCTAGCCTCTGCACTACAAAAGAATCTCGTCACATTTGGGTTGCGTACTGAACTCGTCAAAAAAAGGATGAGACATTTCGATCCTTCCACATTTAGCGTACATGTCAACCAATGCACTGCCCACGTACACATCACCAGAGATCCCACTTCTGATAGAAAAACCATGAGTTGCCTTCCCATGCATCAATGCTGCAGTGTGGTAAAATACAAGGGATTCTTACTGAATTTGGTTTTATCCCTTTGTCCTTGAATTGCCTAAATACCATCAGTGCCTCATCCACAAAGCCTTTTCTCTAAAGCACTAGTGTACTACAAGCGCCTATATGTAACACGTCCACTTCATCAAACACTTGTGGTATATGTGAACTACCACCGCACTTCCCATACATATCAATAAGGGCACTAACAATGCATTTGTCTGATTTCATTCCCATCTTGATCACAAACCCATGGATTTGACAACCCAAAATCGACTCAGTTTTGTTCGATCCCTTTATTCACCATGTCCTCAAAGACCTCTTTTGCCTCACTTCCATGTCCAAGTTGAGCACACTCCGAAAACTAAAGCACTCCAGGACATCACGTCTGGTTCAGACATTACATCGAGCAGTTTACGGGCATCATAGACTGCATTCAACATATATATAAACCAAGGACGACTGGACAAAGGGATCTGAATCGATCCCGGATACCGACACAAAGCCATGAACCTGTCATCCAAGCTTTGACGTTAGAGGATAAAGGCATCGGAGGAAAGGCCTTGATAAAGCATTCGTGAAAATAAGATAAACTGAGGACTTGAATGAGTGAAATGAGGAGGAGGTTGTTTTGCATCAGTGAAATCAGAGGAAAATCTTGAGAAACAAAACTATCAAGTATTGAAAACCGTAATCGCGAGTTCCGTATTGGCCTAAGCTCGATGTGTATTGTGAAGAAATCGTGTTCAGGAAACACGCTTTTTGAAAGAATAAAACAAGTCCGGGAAATAAGTAAGCGGGCTTGAGAAACGCGAGTTCCGTTGTAAACATACTTCTCAGCTTCCATCTGCGAAGTATAAACATACTTCGTCTTTATTGTATAACTTGTTGATTATAATGTTTATGAAAAGTATGAGTTCAATCAAGTACCAAATGGTTATTAATCGGAGAAGAAACATCCCGAGAAAAAATGAAAAAAAATTAGCTGGGTACACTTGATTACAACCCTTATAAAAGAAGAAGGCTTCTCCTCAGTTTTTGAAATTTTCGACCACATTTTGGAATCAGTTTTACGATCTGATTTGTCCACATTGTAGAATTTTTCAATTAAAATGAATTAGTTAGATTTCAAGTCAATCGAATACTTCTTGGTATTTAATCGGAGAAGATATATGTCGAAAAAAATTAGAAAAAAATGAGCCGGGAACACTTGATTACAACCTTAAAAGGACCTTTTTCCTCCCGCCTTCGTCCATTACAACATCGTCGCCCGTCCAAGTCGACCTTGTCGCCGTTCCGACCACTGAGTCAGCCGGCAGAGGTGTGTTCGCGACTCAGGCGATCGGAGCTGATGAACTCATCCACGCGGCCACACCCATCGTCTCTTTCTCTCTCTACAACAACGGGTGCATGTTTGCTATTTGTGGCTCAGAAGACTCAGAAACAGAACCACTTCTGCAGCCAAGAATGCGAGAAACAATCTAAGGTACAATGAGTGGTCGTTGCATCTAATTCAATTTCTATTGGCACACATTCTATAATAGCTTTTCGGGTTTTGATTTTTATATGGCTTACGGCATTAGAAATCGATGCAAGGTATATGCCTCCCACGTGTTTGACATTTGGCTTCTAAAGAAGTCCTTTTCCGGCCTATAGTTTTTGTGAAGTCTTTTGATTCAATATTGTTACTTAGAAAAGCATTGAAAGATGTGTTGGACAGATGTGGAAAGCACGAGATGCCTCTTATAAACTTGAACTCCATTTTTGAATTCATAGCTTTCGTGGTTGGTTGTGCATGGTAAGGCTTCTACTAGAACCTTGTATTTGAAATGTGAGATTAGACCAATCTTTATGTCGTATAAATCTACCAGACTCAATGTAGACTTAGCTCTACATAGCTTCAAATCATTTATTGGTTGCTTGTAATGGTTTCGCGTATTGCAATGCTGGAGAAAGATATTTCACTACAGAGAGGAAGAAGATGACTTCACTTTGACCGGGTTGGGAACAAGCCTAGTTAAACCAAGTAGTGGGTTTATTCACATAATTTTGGGACTTTGCATAGCCACGCACAGGGTAGGTTGCAGTTGCACACGAGTCAGGGTGTTGGATAGCATTTAGTCTGAATACCTAGTGCAAGAGTCTGTATTTCTGAAAATGGGAGATTTTATTTCTCTAGGTGTTGGTTCAATTTTGTTGATTATTTCTAGCTTTGGCTCTCCAACTGTTACTTTATTACTTGGTTTGAGTCCTGCACGTACGCCACAGGCTTCTTACAAGTATGCCATAGCAAGAGAGAAGTGGACTGTATTTTCCTATCTAAACGTACGGAAGAGGAAGGCTAGTGTGAGTGTTGAAGGTCTTATGGTCCTTGCAAGGGCCACCTTACTAGAATTTTGGGGGTGGGTAGTTTCTTTACCTTGGAGGATTAAGGGCCATTTCACTCGCCCTCGGCCCCTGATCCTTTGGAGTCTAGTTTTATAGGTAAAAGAATAATGTTCTGAAGCATGGTCATGAAAATACTAACTGTTTGGAAGTTATGGAACGGTATTTTGTGAAGAAACTTTGGTTTTCCTATGTCGAAGTAGTTTTAACGCTAATAGTCAAATGAAAATGATGATTTCTGCCTAATATAATGCAGACTTCCATGGTTATGTGGTTGATGGGTTTGGTTCAGAGATCTGGTGATTAAAATTCTTGGGCAATGGTTGGCTGGTTGCCATAACTAACCAACCAATCACGATTCTCAAGCCACTATACATTACAGAACTTCTAGATTACCTATTTTCCTTTTCCAAATCATTTTTTTGAATAATTTGCTAATTTTTTTGAATTAATTCCTGTGCTGAATTGGATGGTTCTTCTCCATGAGATTAGTACTGTCCAGACTGGAACTTCTCCGGAAGTAGCACGCAATAAAAGATTGTTCATCTGCAGCAATGTTACTTGGCCGATGAATTCCGAGTGACTAACTTGCTTGACAAAAGACTATTGAGTGGGGCTTGCAACCATTTTCTACTGACCTCGTGTTAGTTGTTTGGCTGGAAGCTGAAAGCTTGAAATCTGTACGATAATGGGAACCTCGCGAGGAATATATAAATAAGGGTACATCCACTTATTTCCTTGCTGAAATGACCTAACCACTATGCCAATTAAGTATATGAGACGCCTGCAGTTTTTTTGCTTGCAGGGTACATCCACTTAAAGGAAGGGCAAGTTGATTCTGCCCCTGCCAAGAAGAGGCTAAGAAAGAAAACTCCCACACCAATTGATTCTGAAAATACCCTCTCTGCCACAAAGCACAATCCCATTGTAAGAATGTCTTGTGGCCTGATTTTCCTAGTATTTGTGCCATTTGATCATCACTTAATCTGGTTTGCACTTAATCTTCAGGAAGTTGATGATTATTTTGAGGAAGAAGAAGAAGAAGACAAAGGACTGGATGTGCCTGAGCATGAACCTGAGCATGAAGCCTCTTCTAGGACTCCAGAGAAGGCCAGATCTCCAGCTGCCAAGCCCATTCCTACAATCAATCCACCCCTCGAAACTGAATTTGTCAATGTGCCAGATGAGGAAGAAGAAGATTTGGACTCCTTATTCAAATCTGCTCATGATTTGATGAAAGCAGCCACCTCTGGTGCTTCGAGTAGTGGCCTTGGCTCATCCTCCCAATCTCAATTCACTCCAGACGAGATTGCTGAAGCCAAAACAGCTCTTAGAATGGCTCTCCTTCAAAATTTCAAGGCGGCCATTATCCTGCTAGGGTCTCAGATCTTAAGAAGGCTATGGATGTGCTGGTGAAGAGCCGGCCCTTGGGGACAGAGGAAACTGCTCTTCAATACTTTCAGAAAGAATTTCCAAGTATGGTCAAGTCTCATGATTCCTCCATCCATGAGCTCAACAAGGTGAACGCGAAGATGGTAGAATTGGACACGGTTGATGCAGAGCTCACCAAGTTCAGTTCTGAATGGAATCAATTGAAGGGGGACATACAAACCAATGAAGCAAACATCGTTGCTACCTCCAATGAGATCCAAGATCTTAAGGCAAAATTGGCACAAGCTGAAGGCCATTTGGTTGATCTCATGAAAGAGGCTAGATCCTTGTCCAAACAACATGACGACTTGAAATCTGGATCCAGGAGTCAGAAAATGAAGCTGAACCTCCTAATTGAAGAATTCCCAAATCTTCGTGGGCAGAAAGAGACACTTGAAACCCAGCTTGCCAACTTTGACACCTCATGGGAAAACCTCAAAAGTAGTCTTGAAGGCCTTCTGTAGGTCTTTACCTCAAAAAAAAAATTCTTTTGAATTCTGGTCTGTAATAAGTTTAACTTTTTTGTTTCTTGCCTGGCCTGGAACTTTCCTTTAATTGGCCAAAGGCAAGGTTTGGTATGGTTTGGATAATGTTTTGTGGCCTAACCCTGAGGCCTTTATGGATTTTGCATGACATATACTGTGGCCTCCGTTTGGGCCTTTATGGCATATGCTTCTATGGTTTGTTTGGTTGATTTTTCCCAAAATCTTTCATTTCCCACATAGTAGGATAATGATGCTTTAGGTACTTTTCATTCGTCAAATGTTTAAACAAACCACCATTTAAATCCATTAGAAGATAAACGTACATTTAAATACTTGAGAAATCTGGTATGATCCTTCCCATGTTGGAGACCACTTGCCATACCTTGAATTCTTTTCTCCTAGGGGAAAGACAGCTTTCCAAATCAAATCACCTTCAGAAAAGCTTTTCCTTCTTACACGCTTGTCATAAGCCCTAGCAACTCTTCTTTTCTGAACTAACATGTGGTCAAGGGCTGTGAGCCTAACCTCATCCAAGTCCTCAAGTTTTATCAGCATGGCTTGAGTATAATCTGCAGGAGTGAAGAAATGCTGATATGCTATCCTTGCTGATTTTACCGCTACCTCCATTGGTACCCTTATTTATATATTCCATGCACAACCAACATGTTTGGAATTCTAGGACTCTATAGCCCTTTGGGAAAGGTGTAGTGTCCACCTCTTTGGTATGAGGTTTCCTATACAGTGGCCTGCCCAAAGATCTGAAACCAGTCCTAATTGCTCCTGGAGCAAGTTTAGGACTTGCTCCCTTCCCATAAACATGTTTGGCACAGGAGGCAGCTGTGGGCGTGCCTTTTGTGTATGTTGGTTCTGGATTGGAATTGCCCCCCAAGTATCAGAGCCCTAAGGTGTGTGAGCAATTCCTTTGTCTTTTCCAGAACCCTGGCCTCCTTGCAGAGGCTTTTTGTCTGTCTTGTCAAATTTGTTAGGTTTGGGTTGGTTTTTCGCTATCACAAACCTTTAGTCTTTGCTTACTGGAGGCATTTGAACTCTTCCAATAGTGATTCCTTTGCTTCCTTGCCCCCCGAGTGCAAGGCTGTTGGATGAGAAAAGCGTGATAAAAAGCTTAAGGAGGTGGAATTTCCACATTTGCACCGAACTGGCCTACTTGGTCTTGGCCGTCGTCATAGATACCAAACTGTGGAAAGCTCTGCAGCTAAGGAGCGAGCGGTAGCCTCTCTATAAGTGTAGCAACCATCTTGTTTATTGCTAGAGTCAGAGGTTCCAAGGACTGAGTGAACGATTGCGAGATTGACTGTGTAACGTTGTGAGAGATCTCACATCCTGCCAAAAACATATAATTTTTGACGCTGTCTATAGTGCCGCTAAGATCTTGAGCGCTGATTTGAGGACCAACTTCCTCGAGTAATGGCACGTTGACTGCCACTCCCTCAGGACTCTGTGGTGGATCCGAGATGGGGTGGATCCGATTGTTGCTACGGTTGCTTCCTTGCCATAATAAAACCCTTAGACGATTAGGGTCCCACTGGGCGTGCCGAAAGATATTTGGTCACAAAATGGCTCAAGAACTGAGTGCGGGCATTCCAAGACTTGTCGCGTCTATCGTAAGGACTGGATGTCCCTTTTCTGACTTCGTAACTGTAGCGGTGAAAGTGTTGTGAACCTAAGGGCTAGATTGCAGTGATGGTTCGTGATTTTGCCACAACGAACGTGGACTTAGTAATTTCCTAACTGTGTAGGAAAGAAGTAACAACGTAAAAAGAAAGAATTTTATTAACTGTGTAATAAAGTTTGATACAACGAGAAAGTAAAGAACCCGAATTATTTGAAAAAGTAATTGAGTTGGTATAGGAAAAGTAAAATACGTGATTCGCTGGGAAGACTTTGGTTTAAGCGCTGGACTTGATTAGTGTGGAAACTTTTTTTTCTTCTTGAGTTCTAGTATTTATAGGCCAAGTGACCTCACGGTTTTGCATGCAAAAGGAATTGCTGTCTTCATTTGGTGATGACAAGTGTCCCATGTTGCCATTTTTCCCTCCAAATGCAGTGGTTATGGGAAGTTATCAGAATAATGCACATGTTTTTCTTTGATCATGGGCGGTTATCAAAGGTAGTGGGTCTCTTCCACCACCTGTTCTTTGATGACAAGTGTCCAATGTTGCCATTTTCCCTCCAAATGTAGTGGTTATGGAAAGTTATCAAAATAATGTACATGTTCTTCTTTGATCATGGGCGATTATCAAAGGTAGTGGGTCTCTTCCACCACCTTTCCGTGGGAATCAAAGAGTGATGGGCCATTTTGACCTAGTCAAATGGCCAAGTAATGGACAATCTCCATCAGCCTACTCTCATATTTGTATGGGAATCTTCCAGAATGTACTAAATCTTTTTTAATCATGGGCCTTTATAATTCATTTAAGCAATTAAGCCCAAAATGCCTTAAGCTCGTGACCGAATCACACCAAAATTAATTGGGCCTGAATGGTAACAACTTGGCCCATTAATTTTAGTCCAGAACACTTCTATTTTCGGCCCAATTTAATTAAAAGATAAGTAAATGGCCCTCCAACGTTTGCCCAGGACTGAGTGCCAAAAACGGATGTAAACACTTACTCAGTTATTTACAATAAAACTTTTTTTTTTTTTTATCAGCAAAGAAAGATTTTCATATCATTAAAAGAAATGATACAAAATAAAAACTCTCTAGTAATACACCAAGAGCATCATGCACAAATGGTATTATCTATTTTGCTCTTGTGATGGAAAATATTTTACTCGTAAAATGCTACCAAACAACGAATAATGAGAAAAATATTCTACACCGAAACAAATGGAACCTCAGTGAAAATAGATGAAAAGGAAGAGGGATTATATTTTACAGTGGTTGAATTTCAAATCAAATGGACAAGTGCTGGAAAACAGTGTGTGTGTGTATCTTTTTCATAGTGTTATAGTTTACTAATAATCATTCTTTGATTCAAGATTTGAAAGGATAAGTGATCGAATACATACACGTATATCCCAGGGATTATATTTTATACATACACATATATCCTCTAGATCTTAATTACACTTGTTGTAGAATTCTCTGGTTACAATTCAATAATTCCTCCTCTCCTCCCCGTAAAATTCTCTGGTTACAATTCAATAATCCCTCTTCTCCTCCCCGTAGAATTCTCCGGTTACAATTCAATAATCCCTCCTCTCCTCCCTGTAAAATTCTCTGGTTACAATTCAATAATCCCTCTTCCCTCTTCTCCTCCCCGTAGAATTCTCTGGTTACAATTCAATAATCCCTCCTCTCCTCCCCGTAAAATTCTCCGGTTACAATTCAATAATCCCTCCTCTCCTCCATAATCCCTCCTCTCCTCCCCGTAGAATTCTCTGGTTACAATTCAATAATCCCTCCTCTCCTCCCTGTAAAATTCTCGGGTTACAATTCAATAATCCCTCCTCTCCTCCCCGTAAAATTCTCTGGTTACAATTCAATAATCCCTCGTCTCCTCTGTTGGAAAATGCACGTGAGTCAGTTGTTCTATTGTCCTAGTCTTTAGTAAAGTCTATCTTTTACCTAGTCTTTAGGAGTAAGTTGGAGTTTGCACTATTTACTGAGTCTGTTAGCACTTTGTTAGGAATTAGCTGTTGGTTATTAGCTCTATAAATAGAGCATGTTATCATGAGTCAATGTATTGAGTTTCAGCAATAAAAATTCAGTCTCTTGTTTCCAATATTCAACATCATCCCCGTAGAATTCTCTGGTTACAATTCAATAATCCCTCCTCTCCTCCCCGTGAAATTCTCTTGTTAGTGTACCCCTGGAATTAAATAGTGCTCATGCATGTCAATTGAACGACAGAAGCACATTAACCAATTATTCTACGTTACTCTCTTCTCTCTCTCACTACCATATTGGACAATCAGCTCTTGTCTACGTTGGCTTAATCATGAAGAACAGGAGAGAACTGAGGCACTCCTGATGCCGATCGGAATCTGATCTTTATGAGCTTTGACTACAAATGAATGAAATACTACCCAATCCTGTAACGAGTCAAAATCGCAGGACCACAAGTGCAATATCCCGACTGTTCTATCCCCCAGGATGGGGTAATTGTATGTTGGACAACGGTTACGAAGAAAATCTGTGGACATGCAAATTCCTCACTAGGGCATATTTTGAGTATTATCTTCTTTCCATATTCCTTCTGGCTTTGATAATTACTGTAGCAGTACCTGACTCTCGATTTCTTGATTTTCAAAGGTTGAGCGGCTGGAGGTGGGTTGTTTTAGGAACGGTGACGTTATGTGGTAGCTTGCTTTCCGAGAAATTATAGATCTTGTCATTGGTATGCTTAAAATGACCAACTTATGCAGTCCAAACAGCATACATTTTGCTTATGCCACTAGGGAAGTTCTTTCCTACTTTGTGTGGTTTACTGCGGTGTTATTTGTATCTTGGTTCGGTGTCTTCGCCGACAAACTAAAAACCACAGAGTATAAGGAAAAGATTTTTGGTTACGTAGTGAAAATATTCTTTTCTCTCATCATTGCAACAGTTATCTGGCTCACTAAAACTCTCTACGGGGAATCACGTCTGATGTCTTGGTATAGAGCCTTCTATTATCCAAAGTTGAAGCTAGTTCTGTTTTCACAATTCCTACTTCAATCCTTTCTGGATCGACAACCATGGAGTTATTTAGTAGATGATGAAAACCCGAAATTGATGTGCTTTGAAGCTACAGTTCCAGAAGGGAAGGGGACCAAAAAGTTACGTGAGGAAGTCGACGTCTCCCAGTGGCTGAAGATGCATCCTCAAAACATCAGTGCGTTAAGGTTAAAGACCTTTGTGGACATAGAGCGCCATGGTCCTTGTCCTACTCCCAGGTTAGATGAGCAATTGAATAGGGAGATAAGGGACATGCCTTTGTCTGATCGCGACACCCATTTGGAAATGAAAGCCGAAATAATCTCAGACAATATTTTGCAGAATATATCCATGGCCAGAGGCTCAAACGCAGAGTGAGTTTATCTTGTTGTCAATTTAGAATTTTTTGTTGTGCCCAGGGGTCACTCACGCACACAACTCAAACACAAAATCAGAGAAAATTTCACTCATATATATATTCAAACACACAAAAGTTACAAAAAAAACTCTCAGGGAGACACACCAGCTCCCACACTCAGACTCAACCTCACCCTCCACATCTATGCTCAGCTACACCACATGGTTTTGCTCCCACTCGGGAGGAGCTCACTTATTCAACACTTTTTGGTTTGCGATTTCATTGGTGTTGTTTATTAGCTGATTTTATTGGTGTGTTGTTTATTAGCTTAACGATCAGTTTTTGTGGCAGACTCATTTCCCGTGTAGATCTGCAGCACTTTGAACTGGTAAAGACAGCCAAGATAGTCATTCAGAAAGGAAATCGTTGGGAGAGAATCACCAAATCGGAGGTTCAGAAATGGGTGGTGCGCAAAATATATACTCCGTCCCCCGTCCTATAATTTTAGTTCGGGAAAATGACGGCTAAGGACGTATTTTGATAATTAATACCTGCAAAGGACATTTTCAGCATTAACAAATGTTCTTAACTTGTCCTTGGCGGGTACTAATTATCAAAATACGTCATGGGCCGTCATTTTTCCTTTTAGTTCATTTTCCAAAGTTTAACTTTTTAAAGAGACATACATGCACTTACAATAAATTCAAGAAGTCCTTATCACCAATATTGTTCCTCTATACATTACCAAACCAATTGGAGAAGATATAAAACTAAATCAAACCGAGCCTTATTTCAGTAAGTATAAAACAATCCAAGGATATCTACAATGATATATAATCAAATTCATTTTAATTGATTATATATCTTCGTCCATTATAACATCGTCGCCTGTCCGAGTTGACCTTGTCGCCGTTCCTACCACTGAGTCAGCCACAAAAACAGAACCACTTCTGCAGCCAAGAATGTGAGGAACAATCTAAGGTACAATGAGTGGTTGTTGCGTCTAATTCAATTTCTATTGGCGCACATTCTATAATAGCTTTTCGGGTTTTGATTTTATATGACTTACGGCATTAGAAATCGATGCAAGGTATATGCCTCCCACGTGTTTGACATTTGGCTTCTGAAGAAGTCCTTTTCCGGCCTATGGTTTTTGTGAAGTCTTTTGATTCAATATTGTTACTTAGAAAAGCATTGAAAGATGTGTTGGACAGATGTGGATAGCACAAGATGCCTCTTATAAACTTGAACTCCATTTCTAAATTCATAGCTTTCGCGGTTGGTTGTGCATGGTAAGGCTTCTACTAGAACCTCGTATTCGAAATGTGAGGTTAGACCAATCTTTATGTCGTATAAATCTACCAGACTCATTGTAGACTTAGCTCTTTATAGCTTCAGATCATTTATTGGTTGCTTGTAATGGTTTCGAGTATTGCAATGCTTGAGAAAGACATTTCACTACAGAGAGGAAGAAGATGGCTTCACTTTGACAGGGTTGGCAACAAGCCTAGTTTAAACGAAGTAGCGGGTTATTCACATAATTTTGGGACTTCGCATGGGCGCAGGGTAGGTTGCAGTTGCACATGAGTCAGGGTGTTGGATAGCATTTAGTCTGAATACCTGGTGCAAGAGTCTGTATTTCTGAAAATGGGAGATTTTATTTCTCTAGGTGTTGGTTCAATTCTGTTGATTATTTCTAGCTTTGGCTCTCCAACTATTACTTAATTACTTGGTTTGAGTCCTGCACGTACACCACGGGCTTCTTACAAGTATGCCATAGCAAGAGAGAAGTGGACTGTATTTTCCTATCTAAACGTACGGAAGAGGAAGGCTAGTGTGAGTGTTGAAGGTCTTATGGTCCTTGCAAGGGCCACCTTACTAGAATTTTGGGGGTCGGTAGTTTCTTTACCTTGGAGGATTAAGAAGCCTGGAACTTTGTAGAGGCCATGGGCAATTTCACTTGCCCCTCGGCCCCTGATCCTTTGGAGTCTAGTTTTATAGGTAAAAGAATAATGTGCTGAAGCATGGTCATGAAAATACTAACTGTTTGGAAGTTATGGAACGGTATTTAGTGAAGAAACTTTGGTTTTCCTATGTCGAAGTAGTTTTAACGCTAATAGTCAGATGAAATGATGATTTCTGCCTAATTAGAATGAAGACTTCCATGGCTATGTGGTTGATGGGTTTGGTTCAGAGATCTGGTGATTAAAATTCTTGGGCAGTGGTTGGCTGGTTGCCATAACTAACCAACCAATCATGATTCTCAAGCCACTATACATTACAGAGCTTCTAGATTACCTATTTTCCTTTTCCAAATCATTTTTTTGAATAATTTGCTAATTTTTTTGAATTAATTCCTGTGCTGAATTGGATGGTACTTCTCCATGAGATTAGTATTGTCCAGACTGGAACTTTTCCGGAAGTAGCATGCAATAAAAGATTGTTCATCTGCAGCAATGTTACTTGGCCGATGAATTCCGAGTGACTAACTTACTTGAAAAAAGACTGTTGAGTTGGGCTTGCAATCATTTTCTACTGACCTCGTGTTAGTTGTTTGGCTGGAAGCTGGAAGCTTGAAACCCGTATGATAATGGGACCTTGCGAGGAATATATAAATAAGGGTACATCCACTTATTTCCTTGCTTAAATGACCTAACCACTATGCCAATTAAGAATATGAGACACCAGCAGTTTTTTTGCTTGCTTTTTTACCCGATTAAGTGTTCAGGTAATTGGTTTTGACTCGGTGATTATCTATTCGAAGAACCTCATGGACACTCATCTCTGTAGGGAAAGGAACTTATCCAGGGGCAAGAGCGAGGAATCTCTAACAGTGGGGGTCAATATTTAGAAAAGCTAGTTGCCATATCTAGTAGCATTTGA
Source organism: Rhododendron henanense subsp. lingbaoense (assembly GCA_020567845.1). Classification (NCBI taxonomy): domain Eukaryota; kingdom Viridiplantae; phylum Streptophyta; class Magnoliopsida; order Ericales; family Ericaceae; genus Rhododendron; species Rhododendron henanense. The sequence continues at coordinate 1,629,377 of CM036318.1, forward strand.
TCTTCTTATTTTCTAGTCGAATATGTATTACTACTAATAACTTATTAGTGATTGATTGCCCTTAGGGAAGCAATATTATGCAAAAAATATTTCGATATTCATGAATTATGCATGGAAGTTTGCAAATGTGTATTCTTAATAGAGAAATGTGTATCGAAAGTAGCTTTTTAGGATGGAAAGAATATTATCTACTCTTATGGCCAATGGTTAGTGAAATTCTAGTGTTAAAAAGAGGGTAAAGTCATAGCTTCAGTGGGATTGCTTCATACTTTAGGCTTAGGCAATTTCATTTACGTTATGGGGTCAAATTTGCAAAATGTCGCAAAATTCTAAAGTTCATGGAGAAATGTACAAGTCAGTGGGGTCTCTAGACCCCACTTGACCCATGGTAGCTCCGCCCTTGAACTTAACTTTTTTTGTAGTTATGTAAGGAGCTCATGGAAAATGTATTCAAAGTTCTCTGTTATTTGTCATAACCATCACAGACACGTGCTTGTGGATTTTCTTATATTGATTTTCTGTATTTGCTTGTCAAACCTTTTTTCCCCTTTGGTTTTTTTCCTGTTCGAGTTAATATACTGGAGACAGATCTTATGCTGGTATACTCATTTTCTGTCATGAAGCTGCTTTTCACATACATGCACTTTTGTGCCCAAGCTTTGTGTTGTCACTTAATTATTGCCAGATTTGGTTACTTTTTCTGTATTACTTACTTAACTATATTTTTTGGGCTCGTGTAGGAGTTGGAAGGAAGAGTTGGCAACATTCCCTACTAGCTCATCTGCTGGTGCATTAGCTTTAACGTTGCAACATTTAAGGATTGCGAAATTGCTGGCGAAGATATGGCTGCACATTATCTCCCAAGAAAGCTTTGCCCTTATAGAATGGGCGAGTTGGGTCTTTTACTGGGAAGCTGGACACTACTGTTGTGAAAGAGTGAGTGGCAACTGTGTTGCTTGAGTAAACAGTGTCATGGTAGACGCCTGCTCCGCAATAGCAACCAGCTCCCCCCGCCCAAAACATTCATCACCACTATCCTAGCCAAAGCCTTTAAGTGGGAGTTCATTGTGCAGCCAACCCCTACTGCAATCCGTACCCAGCCCAGGCATGCCCTTCTTGGATGGAACTCAATGTTGATGGGAGTGGTAGCGCTACAGATTCAGAGGCAAGCGCTGGAGGCTTAGTTAGGGATTGGAAAGGAAATTGGATCACCAGGTTTTCGGGCAAACTGGGCTCTGTTCCGGGTCTCTCATATGAGCTTTGGGCTATTTATCATGGACTCAAAACTTTTCAAACAGGAATACATATCCTTGGTGGAAATCGAATTAGATGCCGCAAGTGCTATCAACCTAATCAATTTATTACAAGCAATCACCAACTTCACATCATCACTGTTTGCAGGCCCCTTCTCCAAGAGCTGGGCAATCCTACGGTTATAAGCATGTAATGCGCAAATGCAACAAGTGCGCTAGCCCAAGAAGCGAAAGTGCACTGTTTCCTTAGTTAGTTTATCTTGCAATTCTGTATATCTATTAAATTCCAAATGTTGAGGACCAGAGGGGTGCTTCTTATTCCCGAACCATGTACTCTTAATTTTATTTATGCTAAGTTTATGTTTAACCCAAAAAAACAGTGTCACGATGCAAAAAATAACCATCTGTTTTTCATGTTAAAAACCTCTGGGCCAGGTGGTCAGCCTATTGGCAAATGACAAGAAGCTGAGTTCTTGATTATGTTGAGCCATTTTCCCCAATACCTGCTACATGCTGACTTCCAACACTTCCATCTCTTAAAATAATAGGCAATATATCAGTTTAAAATTTCAGAAAATGGCAATTCCATTTTCTCCTCCGAAGCTTTCAGTTTCCTGGGTTTTAAGACAATAAAAACATGTCCAAATGAGATCGCACGAGATATTGTTATGTCCACGTATCAGACGATGTCTGTTTGAACTAATGCCAAACCAAATTCCTCCTTAAACCTATAGAACATATCTTCTCTAAGTGAGGTTACTGAGACTTTTCCTGAATTGTCTCCCACACCAGTCATCAAAGCAAGCATATCTGAGATCAAATATTCTTTTTAATGTCGATACAACTCCATATTAGCTTATCTTCCAAACAAAATATCATGCTATGTAAAATGAAAGATAGAGTGCTTAAAGGAAGCGATGAACCTTATATACATAGTCTAGTGTTCCGGCTGCATAGAGAGAACTAGGGATGTGATGTCTGGAGGAAATCAAAGTGATAAAGTTGGCAAAATGACTAGAAAACCTACTCTAACACCGGGTGACAGAAATAAATAAAATGGCACCAGCTTGGACTCCTCATTACTGCTAAGGATTGCATAAAAAATCCATCAACAAAAAAGGTAAACAAGGTCATTGGACTTACTTTATTGTCAAATATTTTCTTTTGCATATCTCACATGTTGAAGGTCACATGGCAAAAACATACAAGGTTAGCTAGACCAGAGAATGACAGGTTTGAGATTCTTTTGGAATACACCCCAAAGTGCAGACAGTCTCCCATAAGGGGGCAAGAGGTTCCTCATCATCAACATACCCACAAGGGTTGAACGGCTCAAACCAGATGTGGGTGGCAAGACCATATGCATAAAAGTTCAACTTACCAGAGAGAAAAAAGAACCAGCTGCAGAGATTTCTGACATCATGAGTATGATCTAGTTCTCTACTTCACAACAATAACGATAAGGAGCATGGGCATGACCTACGTTTCCAAATAACTAAAACACTCAACACTCGGACAAGGATATGGACTCTGTACCCAACATATTTAGTGGAACATTGAACATTCACCTAGCAAGCATATTTTCACATTCGGATTTACCATGAACTATGCGTGAAACTCCTATATGATGTATGAAATGCCCTAAGAGAATTAGCAAACACTAATTAATCGAGAAAAAAAAAAGAAAAGAAATATGCTACCAAATCTGAACTTTTGGCCTTATCCCCATCTACTTAAGACAGAAATTAACTGAAACCGATACTTAGACACATACTCGCACTAGACACTTGTACCCAAGTCCATGACAACAGGAAGTTATAAACTGGTCAACAGAGATTGCCAACGCTAATTATGACCATCCTCCACAGAGGACCAAACTCCTATTGCAAAGCCGAACCAGACATGACGGACACTTAACCTTTGCACCAAACTGGTCCTTTGTAAAGGTATAAATGGCAACTGAAGTGTGAATTTGAAAGGATAAAAAGGAGGAGACATGACTTCCCTTGGACAAGAATTGATTAAATATGACCCAGTGCAACTTTCTAACGAGTGTAGTAAGTGATAAGCGACAATATCTCCTCAAACCAAAGAAAACAACATACCATAAGTCTGCAAGCAAAGGTAATTCCTAGACGGGCCAGACCTAAAGCACGAACCCTGAGTATACAACATCACGACCATTCTCTTTCACAAGATTAATACGGTATTTAGAAGGTGTACCCATTCTATCCGAAGTTAGAGCCCAGTGGAAGGGGAAAATAACAAAAAGAGAAGAAGAAAGAGTCAGCACCATAAGAAATTGAAGGAGATAACTGTGGGCATTCTCTAATAGAGAGGGCATAACATAAATTCTTTCTAAGGGTAAAAGAAAACCATAGATGCTGAAATCTTAAGAAGTAGAGATACCAACAAAAGCACTATCCATTGTTCTGAACAATAAGGGCTTATTTACATTATCTAGGACTGGTGTATGTAGACACTGTGTATATTGTTGACTTTGATGGGCCTAAACAAGCAGGAAGAACGCAATGAGAAACACGAGTGTGTGGCATTTAACACATTCTCAGGGATAGTTAAAAGCCGTGATATAGCTTGCCTTGGTGTCATAGAACTTCAAAACGAATCGTGACTTCGGAACAGACAACTTGGTTTCAAGTATCGCGGAAATTGCAGCACTAAGGTTCTTAATTCAGATCTGGAGTGAGGCTCCCAATGGAAACCAACTAGCTGCTGGCTGCTCAGTCCCACCAAAAGCCATGGGTACTGATTCTACTGAACCCTTCAACACAATCATCACATACTTTAAATAAAGAAATAAAACCTTCCTTTTTAAACCAGGTTGTGGGAAAAAGTGGTGTTCTAAAACACATCCGACAAATAAGTAATGTGGTTGTACAAAACGTGAGTTCGGTAGTGAATAGACTTGGCATCTTCCGGCTGCATAACTGACTATGTCAATGTTATTCTACCTCTAAATGATGAGACTTTCTTCCTCGAAGATGTTAGTCTTTTCTGAATTTCTCCAGCCTTGGGTTAGCTCCCAGTGGCAGTCCCAAATAATTAGGGAGTGGTTTAACTTTGCACCTCATCAACACTGCAGCAAAATCTCTTGTAGACACCTCATTTACCCCCACACCACTGACCATACTATTATGATAATTAATTTTTAACCCAGACATGATCTCAAAACTCCTTAGTAGCCCCTTGATAGCAGTAATTTCTTCGATATTTGCATTTCCGAATAGTACGGTATCATCAGCAAATTGTGGATAAGTTAATGGCATCTCCCCATTGCCCAATTCCACACCCTTCATGCTTTTTTGAACAAGATATTTAATCCTTCTGCTGCTATGACAAAGAGAAATGGGGATGAGGGGTCTCCTAACCTAAGCCTTAGGATTGAAGGTAGACATGTCACTGCCCTTCTTCTGTTAAGCCACTTTGGCTACAGGCGGATAATATACAGGTGAAACTAACCAAGTCGGGCTACCCAATCCTCTATATCAACTGAAAGATCTCAATAGCTTAGCTTTTCCATGCATTGCATGCCCACCAAATATCGCATTTCAACTAACCAAATTTCTAGTGCATCCTATCAAAAAAAGGACAAGACTTTTCGATCCTTCCACATTTAGCATACATGTCAATGCACTGCCCACGTACACATCACCAGAGATCCCACTTTTGATAGAAAAACCATGTGTTGCCTTCCCATGCATCAATGCTGCAATGTTTCCACAAGCTGGTAAAATACAAGGGATTCTTACTGAATTTGGCTTTACCCCAGCAATCTGCATCTCTCAGAATAGGTCCAAAAGCCTCCATGTCTTTGCCATTTTTGACAACAAGAAGCGATTACTGACGTACAAGACACAACATTCAAATCTATCCCTTTGTCCTTGAATTTCCTAAATACCATCGGTGTCTCATCCACAAAGCATTTTCTCCAAAGCACTAGCATACTACAAGCGCCTATATTAACGCATCCACTTCATCAAACACTTGTGGCATCTATGAACTACCACCGTAACACTTGTGGCATCTGTGAACTACCACCGCACTTCCCATATATATCAATAAGGGCGCTAACAATGCATTTGTCCGATTTCATACCCATCTTGATCACAAACCCATGGATTTGACTACCCAAAATCGACTCAGTTTTGTTCGATCCCTTTATTCACCATGTCCTCAAAGACCTCTTTTGCCTTACTTTCGTGTCCTAATTGAGCATATCCCGTAAACTAAAGCACTCCAAGAAACCACGTCTGGTTCAGACATTGCATCAAACAGTTTATGGGCATCTTTTAATAGACTGCATTTGACACATATATAAACCAAGGACGACTGGATAAAGGGATCTGAATCGATCCCAGATACCAACGCAAAGCCATGAACCTATCATCCAAGCTTTGACGTTGCAGGATAAAGGCATCAGGGGAAAGGCCTTGAGTTTTGAGCAAGCATAGATCAGAGAGTGAATCAAGGAGGAGGAGGTTGGTTGCATCAGTGAAATCAGAGGTGATCGACGGAGAGTGAGAGGAAAATCTTGAAAAACAAAATAAAACTATAAAGAAACAAGTAAAGCGGGCTTGAGAAACGCGATTGGCGTAAGCTCGCGTCTTGAATAAGCAATGTGTATTGTAACGAAATCGTGTTCAGTAAACACGATTTCTGGAAGAATAAAAGAAACAAGTAAAGCGGGCTTGAGAAACGCGAGTTCGGTTTTAAACATACTTCTCATCTTCCACCTGCGAAGTATCAAGAAGAAGGCTTCTCCCCTTCTTTGGCAATTTTCAACCTTGTTTTGGAATTAATTTGATGATCCAATTCGTCCTTATTGTATAACTTGTCGATTATAATGTTTATCAAAATTACGAGTTCAATCAAGTACCAAATGGCTATTAATCGGAGAAGAAAAATCTCAAAAAAAAAATGAAAAAAATGAACTAGGTACACTTGATTACAACCCTTATTAAAGAAGAAGGCTTCTCCTCCGTTTTTTGAAATTTTCGACCTTACTTTGGAATCATTTTATGATCCGATTTGTCCACATTGCAGAACTTGTCAGTTAAAATGATTTTGTTTGATTTCAAGTCAATCAGATACTTATTGCTATCTAATCGAAGAAGATATATGTCGAAAAAAATTGGAAAAAAGTGAGCCGGCAACACTTGATTACAGCCTTAGAAGACTTTTTCCCTCCCGCCATCTAGTCGTAGTCCTTTATAACATCGTCGCGTCCACGTCGACCTTCACCGTTACCGTTCCGACCACTGAGTCAGCCGGCAGAGGTGTGTTCGCGACTCGGGCGATCGGAGCTGGTGAACTCATCCACGCGGCCACACCCATCGTCTCTTTCTCTCTCTACAACAACGAGTGTTTGCTGTTTGTGCCTCAAAAGTCTCAGAAACAGAACCACAACTGCAGCCAAGAATGTGAGGAAAATTCTAAGGTACAATGAATGGTTGTTGCATCTAATTCAATTTCTATTGGCGCACATTATATAATAGCTTTTCGGATTTTGATTTTATATAGCTTACGGCATTAGAAATCGATGCTAAGGTATATGCCTCCCACGTGTTTGACATTTGGCTTCTGAAGGAAGTCCTTTTCCAGCCTATGGTTTTTTGTGAAGTCTTTTGATTCAATAATGTTACTTAGAAAAGCATTGAAAGATGTGGATAGCACAAGATGCCTCTTATAAACTTGAACTCCATTTCTGAATTCATAGCTTTCACGGTTGGTTGTGCATGGTAAGGCTTCTACTAGAACCTCGTATTCGAAATGTAAGGTTAGACCAAATGACTAATCTTTATGTCATATAAATCTACCAGACTCATTGTAGACTTAGCTCTATATAGCTTCAGATCATTTATTGGTTGCTTGTAATGGTTTCGAGTATTGCAATGCTTGAGAAAGACATTTCACTACAGAGAGGAAGCAGATGACTTCACTTTGACAGGGTTGGGAACAAGCCTAGTTAAACCAAGTAGTGGGTTTATTCACAATTTCACCTAATTTTGGGACTTTGCATATCCACGTGCTGCAGTTGCACATGAGTCAGGGTGTTGGATAGCATTTAGTCTGAATACCTAGTGCAAGAGTCTGTATTTCTGAAAATGGGAGATTTTATTTCTCTAGGCGTTGGTTCAATTCTGTTGATTATTTCTAGCTTTGGCTCTCCAACAATTACTTAATTACTTGGTTTGAGTCCTGCACGTACACCACAGGCTTCTTACAAGTATGCCATAGCAACTTAGCAAGAGAGAAGTGGACTGTATTTTCCTATCTAAACGTATGGAAGAGGAAGGCTGGTGTGAGTGTTGAAGGTCTTATGGTCCTTGCAAGGGCCACCTTACTAGATTTTGGGGGTGGGTAGTTTCTTTACCTTGGGGGATTAAGAAGCAAAATCTAGCGCACCTGTGCTATTTACAGGAATTTGTAGAGGCCATGGGCCATTTCACTCGCCCCTCGGCCCCTGATCCATTGGAGTCTCTTTTCTCCTAGTTTTATAGGTAAAAGAATAATGTGCTGAAGCATGGTCATGAAAATACTAACTGTTTGGAAGTTATGGAACAGTATTTAGTGAAGAAACTTTGGTTTTCCTATGTCGAAGTAGTTTTAACGCTAATAGTCAGATGAAATGATGATTTCTGCCTAATTAGAATGCAGACTCTTTTTTTTTTGGGTAAGTTAAGATTTTATTACCAAACAGAGGAGCTACCCCCTGAACACAGCATACAGACAAGGAAAGAGAAAAGGGTTAGGAACAAGCTCCCTCCCCTGACAACATATGAACTAGAACAGCTCTAGACTAGAAAACACCCTACTAACAAAAACAATCAACAGAGAACGGCACATGAAATGTTCCAAACCAGACATAAATGTTGGTGAGCAGCTGATCGCTTCATCTGCCACGAGCTCAAACAACTTCTCAGATCAGCAATTACTCTCTGAAGGACCTCATCTGGATTTGCCCGTTTCCCTTGAAACACCCTGAAATTTCGTTCCCGCCATAAGTGGTACAAGGTGGCTGCAAGGGAGAGTTTGAAAAGAGCATGAAAAATACCCTCACCCCCTTTGTTGGATACTGCCCAATCCATCTCCTGATCAAGGCTACCTGGAACTCTATCCACATTATTTTTGGCCATACACTGTTTCCAAACATAAGAGGAAAAAGAACAGGCGAGAAAAAGATGATGATGGCTCTCAAATTCTGCTTCACACAAAACACACGTACTTTCAGAGATATCCCCCCAGGATTGAAGCCTATCTTTGGTAGACAACCTTCCCCACGCAGCTATCCACTCAATAATAGCCCATCTAGGCACATGTCTTTTAAACCAAACAGCTTTCCACCACCCAATTTCAGGGTGAGGAATACGAAACCCCTGCCAAGCTGATTTGACTGTAAAGTTGCCACTTGGGTGCAATGTCCACACCACAGAATCCCGCTGAGCAGGATTAGAGAGCCAGGAAATTGGGATACCTTCTCTTATCTCATTGAACACCCTATTCCTACTGTGTGGCCAGAACCAGGTGCCATTCCGAATAATTGAGGCCACTCTAGAGTTAGTACTTCTCAGTAAATTCTCGTCCATTCTACCAGCAAATCTGTCTTTAAGAATTCCTAAAGGATGCCAATTATCAAGCCACAGAAAAGTGTCTTGACCATCCCCAATGATGGATTTAATCCAAGGCTGAACATCCAGACTTCCATCGTTATGTGGTTGATGGGTTTGGTTCAGAGATCTGGTGATTAAAATTCTTGGGCAGGGGTTGGCTGGTTGCCATTTGGTTCAGTCTTGATGGTACAAAGTGATGGTTTACATGCTTTTATGTCTCAAGTTGTTTGGCAAGAACATTCCTGAAATCTAGATGTTATAAGAGGGACATGGAACATCTCCGCTTCACGTCATGTCTGCACTATTGTTCACGGTTTTACTGAACAAGCTTTCTGATCACAAAATAATCCCTGTTGGCACTCCTGCTCATGGAAAGCTAGAACGGCTGCACACTAGCATATGTTTCTGTATCTTGACACTTTATGTAGGATTAGGAGAGAGAGAGAGAGCGCACTGGGGGCGGGGCCTAGCATGTGGTTAGTGTTCCTTCTAAATTTTTTACCCAACAGGTAATTTATGAAGAGGAGAACATTGGGGCTTTCCTTTTTATTTATAGCCTAAGGGCATCTTTTGGTCTTCATTTGGGAGGGCAAATGCTCATTGACACAAGTTTTTGCAAACTACGCACGAATGGCACATGAACTGTTAAATTGGATGGAGATCTATAAACCAAGTGGGGGTTATGTGGTCAAGTTTAAACCTCAGGGGTAAAGCGCCGGTAAAGTGGACCTTTCCCAAATTTATACGTATCGTGGTCTAGTACTTTTGCACCAGTACATTTTTTTGTGCATCATTCGCTGGTTGCTTTTAATTCAGCCTACTTGTTTCATTTTTCTTCTTTGATATGCTTCATGGCGAACTACCACGACCTATAAATCTTGATTCGGGTGTACTTTGGATTTACATCATCCTAAATTACTGTCCAATTGGCGAAATTTGTGAGAAAAGGAAAGAGGCTAGGAGGGAAACAAAAACAAGCCTAAGGGTGAAGTTTGGGATTAAAAAAAAAAAAAAGAAACAGAAAACAAAATTGATAATGGCATCTTTCCATCTTGTTTGGATAATTCATGAGGAAAAGAAGAGCAAGACGTGTTATTCTCTCCCTTGCTTGGAAAAGATAAAACGATAAATGAGAGAAGGTAGATAGTTTTATCTTGTGCTTATTAGGGAAAGGAATATGGTTTGTTCCCATTTCTCTCCTCGAAAGCTATCTAAACAGGTGATTATGCAGGAGAGAGTCCATTCCGTTTTCTTTCCTACAAAGTTACTCCATCTTTACTTTCTCTCTACTCTCATCAGCACCACAACTGCAGTGAATTTGTTCCTCTTCCTCGGTGTTTCAATCTAGCCGAGTTTGCATTATATTCGATCTTATGATGCCTGATGAAAGAACAATCGTGGTCAAAGCAACTATTGAGTTATTGTGTACATAAATTTTGGGAAAGCAGATATGAGAGGGCTGTGGACATTCGATGGAAATGACGCTTAAGCGAAAGGGATTGTGGAAGCTGATCACCACATACAGAGACAAAAAGTATTGCTGTTTTTCTTATTTACAATGGAGAGTGCTAATCTTTCAGTTTGAATTTCAAAACACCACCCCATTACATTTTGATGACCACACCCCATTACATTATTTCCCCACTTGAAACCCACCTCACCCTTTGTAGAATAACTATTTGGTGGTCTTGGGGCACCGCCACATGGTGTCCCAATACTCCTAAACACTACACATTTTCGAGGAGTCCACCGCTAAGTGTATAGACTCCACAAAAACGTGTGGAGTGAGGGGTGTTGGGACACCACTTGGCAAAATCCCATCGAATGCAATTGTAGAAGTTCGTTAGGTTTTTTTTTTTTTAATTTTAAACTGACAATAAGATTATTAGTACATAACCTTTTGATATCTTTTAGTTGAAAAGCTTGTCGAGCTTTTGATGTGTTTTTTGTTGAACAAGGTTATCAATTGTCATTCCTATTGATTTTTTTATTTATAATTGGTAAGAGAATTTATGCTTATGAATGACCCTACGTTTCCAAAATCCTAGAGTCGCCACTAGTGTCAGACAATCCATAATCCGATAGAGATTTATGAGTACTAACCTGTAGTTTTCTTCGCTCCACCTTTTTCTTTTTGAGTAAGCCCCGCTCCCTAAGGTGTCCCTCTCTGGTACAATGGCTTAAAAAAATTTCCTTAGTTCTTTTTCCATTTGTTGTCTCCCACTTATGGAGACTCTTGCTTTTCGAACTATTTTCAGGAAACATTTATTTAGATCCTTTGTTCGATGCCCAATTATAAAGGTAAGAAAGCCATCAACGGAACCTTTGGCAGCAATAGCGGAACCTGGTGGTCCCTGGATTCAAGCTGTTCTTCCCCCTTCACCGGGGTCCGGGACCAATGGGAGCTAATGATCTCTATCGATCTCCAAAGCCGATATTGAAGCTCCAAGCTCAGAAGGAGCTATTAAGGACTTTAGCTTCCTGTTATCATATCCAAATGCTTACTCATGCAATCCATCGTTTTTGTGACTTTTTCTATTACTTATATCTATCTTTTGAATGTAATCGCAGCATTGTATATCTATCTTTTGTGCTTGCTTCTGACCTGATTCTGCCTTCGACTTGTACCAACAGCTACCTAGCCCTGTCTCTGACTAGTGCCGTTAACCTGACCTACTCGCTGCGTTTTCAATGGACGAATGCAGATTATCATGGAGAAAGAAAGTCCTGGTTCACACAAGGGCTCGGAGTAAGCCCTGGATGCGGATGGTGACACTGGTTGGGTGAAAAACAAAGGGATATTTTTCAAAGTAAACATTTGAAACGGATTTCAAGAGCAATTAGCGTTTATGAGCTCTCTCTTTCCAAGGGGTCCTCATAACACTCAGTTGCGGAATTTGAATCTATCAGCAGCGGTATTCTCTGCCGGGTAGCGAGAAATCACTTCGGGAATATCAACCCCAACCTAAGGGGAGGGACTCATCAACAGGATCTGATACAGAGTAGGGGCCTTTCTTTTTAGCATTTCTATTCTGGGGCCTGTGCTAATGCCCTGGAACTGCCCTGAACCTAATCCAAATATACCTCCCCAATCACAAGAATACAATGGTCTTACATAAACCCAGATGTGTACTTGTAACTACGGTTAGCTCCCGAAGATAAAATGCGAAGAGACGAATGGAATACAGAGGGAAAGGATGCATAGAGTCCCTCCCCCGAAAACTTCAATTATGTTCTCTTAAAATGTGGAAGAGACGTATGTTGTTCTTGTGATAGTTTGCGAAGAGACGAATAGAATACAGAGGGAAAGGATGCATAGAGTCCCTCCCCCGAAAACTTCAATTATGTTCTCTTAAAATGTGGAAGAGACATATGTTGTTCTTGTGATAGTTTTGTCTCATGGCGGAGCTCGGATTTTGACCCGAGAGGGCCCAGCTTAATAGACCATAGCTCTGCCCCTGCTCATCCTTAACCTGAATTAACTTCCTTTGATGGAATCAGGTAGTGATTTGGTTGCATTCTTCACCGAGGGATTCAGCCCAGATACCCAAAAAACAACTACGTCAATGATTCATAACTGGCTTATTAACCTTTTTGGTCCCCAATAAACACATTGGAGAAATTTAGTCCCCAACGTTATTAAATGTGTACCAATTTAGTCCCCACCCCTCACGGTGTTTACCCCAGGCGTCAAAAACAGGGGCACGTTTGTCATTTCCCCTCCCCCCAACCTCTTTATCCCGCCAAAACCACACACCACCGACCCCCTTTATATAGACAAGGGCGCCACCTTCCTGTTACCCTCTCTCTCTCTCTCTCTCTCTCTCTCTCTCTCTCTCTCTCTCTCTCTCTCTCTCTCTCTCTCTCTCTCTCTCTCTCTCTCTCTCTCTCTCTCCCATAGCAAAAAATCAAGGCAGACGAAGAAGAAGAAAATGGACAACACCCAGTTCTGCTACTGCCGAAAGGTTGGGAAAATCACTTGCTCTTGGACTGACTCCAACCCTGGGAGAAGGTTCATTGGATGTGAGAGATATGGGGTAAGTAATTTCTATACTTTAGACATATCCATAATCCATGGGTTTCAAAACTAGGTTTTTTTTCCCTTATGGCTGACTTCATTTTTTGGCAGGAGAAAGGTGCTTGTGGCTACCTTATTTGGGTTGATCCCCCAATGTGTGAGAGGTCAAAAGTGGTAATCCCTGGGCTGCTTAGGTCACTGTCAAAGCATGAAGCAGTGATTAAGAGGGAGAAGAAGAAGACCATCTATCTCTGGCTTGCACTGACCCTGAGCTGGGTTATGTGGATCAGTGGTTTGGTTCTGTTTTGCAAGTTCAAGTGAAGGGTCAAGGGTCATGTAGTATGCAGTAGTAGTAGCAGTAGGGTAATGAAGTGCTATGCACTAGTTGTTGTAATGTGGAAGGTTGTTTTTGTGTAATGAAGTGGGGTGGATGTGTAGTAGTAGTGTGGTAGGGAGGGAAGTGTGTTGATGTAAATGCCTGCAAAATGCCGTGATGTAATGAAGCAGAATTTCCTGCCCCTTTTGGATAGCAGTTTGTGTCACTTTTACCCTAACCACAAGCAATTTTATAGTTGTAATGTAGTAGTATGTGTGTGCACTACCAGAAGCAGTGTGAAGAACATAAAACTGTCAAAACATGAGGAAAGCAAAGCATGAACATAAGCAGCCTAAAACTGTCAAACATGAACTGCACAAGATAAAACATAACCTGGTTTTGCCCAACATAAACATAAACTGTCACCACATAAGGTTTACATAATCATTCTACTGTCACTAACACACAACATAAGCACAATCATAAGTTTACATACCCTTCCTACTAAATCCAAAAACAAGTTCATAACACCATTCTACCATAAGTATGGCACCATATCAAAAAACAGTCATATGGTACCATATCCAAAACAAGTGTATTACAATGTTACCATATCCAAACAAACTTCATGACCTTGGCAGCATCAACTTCACACCATACTTGTTGGGAACTCCCCTCACAACCTGGTTAACCTGTGTGATAGTTGAGATTTGTGATCCTTGTGTTGCTTGATCATAATTTGTTGGAGTATTGACCTGTACAAAAAGAGGTAACAAATGTAAGAAACCATAATATATACCTTGGAATTTTTTTAACCAAAAAGAGATAAAAAGTGTGAGGGTTCACCTGAGTTGCAAGCCCCCTGCCTGCACCCCTTCCTCCTCTACCTCTCACAGCCCTACCTCCTCTGCCTGCACCCCTTCCTTGCACAGCAACTGCACCTCCTCTCACAGCCCTTCCTCCTCTGCCCCTCCTACCACTGCTTCTACCTCTGACAGCCCTACCTCTACCCCTCACATCTGGTGCTTCTATGCCTGGTTGCACATTTGGTTCTTGCACATTTGATGCTTGCACATCTGCTTGGCCCCTCTCAGCACCACCTCTGCCCCTCTCAGCACCACCTCTGCCCCTCCCACCACCAGCACTACCCCTCCCAGCACCTCTGCCCCTCTGAGGCCTTTGTTCTGCCAATGGTACAGTACAGGTCCTCCTATTGTGTCCATGAAGTCCACATCTCCTGCAAAACACTGAATTCTGCCCAACTTTACTCATCTTGTGTGGGTGCAGTGGATTGAGGTACTCCTCAGGACCTCTGATTCTTTTCATCCTAGGCCTCCCAACCTTCCTTCTCTCACTTGGGGGAAGAACTGGAGTGAATCCAGTCTTCGGCCACATCTTGTACCCATTGATGGGGTTGATCAATGGTTCATATGCCCTGAAGTATGAACCCTTGGAATAACAACCATGGATGAAAGCCTCTGTATCTTGGTTTCTTTCTTGAATTGCTGCCATGGCATGAGGGCATGGAAGGCCAGTCAAATTCCATCTCCTACAAGTGCATGACCTGTGGTTCAAGTCCACTGTATATTGTTCACCATCTTTACCCCCCACCTTCACCTCAAACTGCAAATCACCAAACCATGTTGCATAGCATGTGCTAGACTCATTACTCAATACCTCAATCTTGTCATAGATATTTGGTAGTAGTGGATTGGTGAATTTTTTGATCCACTCTCTCCTAACCAGCATACGATTGCTTACATAGCATCTAATCCACTCTAGCATCTCTATGATTGGCTTATCTCTTGCCTCTAGGATTGCTCTATTAAAGGCTTCACACAAATTATTGCACACCATATCACATTTAATTGTTTCCCTAAAATGTGACCTACTCCAATATCTAGGGGAAATCTTTGCTAGCCATTCATATGCCATTTCATCCTCATCCTTAACCCTTTGCATGGCTTCTTCAAATTGTGGTATATGTGATGCTTTGGCACAATCCCAAAATTTGTCCTCAAGTGAGTTACCCTTAAATGTGTTCTGAAAATTACTCAAAATGTGCTTGCAACAATACCTGTGCTCTGCCCTTGGAACCATCTCATTCAGTGTTGGAAGTAAACCATGCAACATGAAAATAAGAAGGCATCAATAATGTGTACTAACAAAATACAAAACAGTACATTATTAAACAACTACATTCCTAGCTATACCTTTTGTCTATCATTGATGAAGGTCCATTCATGTTCATTGCTATCATTAATGTTGCAATCCATCTTGATCAAGCTCAGAAACCATCCCCATGTTTCCTTGTCTTCTTTCCCTACCACAGCCCATGCTATTGGATACATGGCATTGTTTGGATCAACTCCAACTGCTGTTAGAATCTGTCCATTGTACTCTCCCTTCAAATGACAACCATCCATACCAATGATCTTCCTACAGCCATTAAGAAAAGCAGTCTCACAGTCCCTAGGAATATGTAAAGCCTGTTAAACCTGGGTTGCCCAACTTCTTCATCCACTGGTGCATCCATTACAACTGTAGATCCAAGGTTGGATCTCCTCAATTCCTCACAGTAATTCCACAATCTCCCATACTGCTCAAGATCACTTCCATAACTCAAAGCTGCAGCCTTCCTCTTTGCTCTGTACAACTGATTTCTTGTTACATCTACCTTTAACTCTTTCCTCACTCTCTCTTTGAATGCAGGAATAGGTATTCTTGGATTGGCCCTCAAATCATCTTGGTACTTCTTTGCAATCATGGTTGAACTTACATTCCTATTTCTATAAGTTTTAATACATTGATGTATGCTTTTGTATGTCCTCACCTGGTATGTACTCTCTCCCATAACCTTGGCTGCATACACCTCCCAAGTACAATCCTTAGTTGGACACACCTCATCTTCAATTGGCTTCTTCAACTTTGGCTGCACACACTTAGCCCTCACCCTTCTTTTGTCATTTTTTACAAGCTTTACAGGCCTTTGGTGCTTGATTGCATGATTCTTTACAGCTGCCTTGAAGTCTTGTGCTGTGCTAAATAGCATGCCAACCTTGAACTGTGGATCTTCCATGTCTGACTCAGGCCTGAACTTCTTGAAGTGGTGCTCTGTAGTGTGCCCATTTTCCTCATCAGATGAGTTGGAAAAACTGTTGTCTGAATCATACTTTGAATCCCCATCACTTAAGATATCATCTTCAACAACATGTTTGCCTTTCAAGCTCTCATCAGGTACACCAACAAATTCTTCTTCTCTATCAATGTGGGTGTCATACAATTCATCATCATCACTCTCTATGTATGAGTGGTCACTATAGTACACAGCCTCACCGTCAGATGAGTCTTCCCCTGACAACACAACCCTATCTTTATACCCCTCGAACTGCTCAGTGGCTTTAAACCCTAATTCAACACCTTCTGGCCCATTTGCATTGTTCTCATCTGACCCAAACTCAATGTCAAACCCAACACCACAGTCCATAAGCAGTTGTTGAAACCCAAACCCATTCTCTAAATCAGTAGGCCCAATATCACTAGGCCCAGCATTACCAAAAGTACTTTCTTGGGTTAGGTCACAAACTTCAACTCCAGATATCCTATGTGGGTCACTCTGATGGGCTGCACTTACATTGGAACTACCCACCTGGCTCTCAAGTAAAGCCTCACATCCTTCATGCTCTAAGTACACTTTAGCTACCCTATCCTTATCCAGAAAGTCCAACATTTTGTATACCTCTTTATCAGTACTAAAAGGCACAAGGCCTTTATCCAAACTAAGACCAGGTTTTTTATAGTAAAAGGCCACACGGCCAGAATACCCAAGATGGTCCTTAGCCATGGCCTCCATTTCCAACATTGATATAAAATCTGGGATTAGTTCAGAAAATGTATCAATCTTACCCCCAATGTAAACTTTCATGGGCCTACTACTAAATCTACCCCCATGATGCACTGCCATTGAATACAAAGAAGGGTCTGAATTAGCCCCTGCAAAAGGCGTTGGGTCAAACTTTTGGGACCACATTGTGTAAAACAAGAACAAAAAGGGAACAAATCTATTTTACACTCTCCACTATATATAGTCTCAAAGAGCCCTTTTTTAAGGCTTCTGTATAGCATTCATAGTCTCAAAGGGAAGAAATTTTTTTAGCTCACTTCGTTTATACAGTTAAAACGTGATTTACTACTTCGATCAAACAAACCCTTCAAAACCAGAGAGAAATTCGTACCTGTTCCACCTGCATTGTCCATGACCATGATCAAACTCCGAAACTTGTAATCTCTGTCCGTCCACACTTGTAATCGACAAATTCTGGATTTGTTTGGGGAGTCCGGCGGGATTCTTCGAATGGCTGTATAGGGTTCTACAAATTTGGTAGAGTTTCCATGGATTCCGTATGTGTTGTGTACTATACGAGCAAAGCTTCGTAGGGAATAAAGAGGTTGGGGGAGGGGAAATGACAAACGTGCCCCTGTTTTTGACGCCTGGGGTAAACGGCGTGAGGGGTGGGGACTAAATTGGTACACATTTAATAAAGTTGGGGACTAAATTTCTCCAATGTGTTTATTGGGGACCAAAATGAGATTTTTTGGATACTTTGGGGACCAAAAAGGTTAATAAGCCATTCATAACTAACCAATCACGATTCACAAGCCACTATACATTACAGAGCTTCTAGATTACCTATTTTCCTTTTCCAATTCTTTTTTTTTTGTGAATAATTGCTACGGAGTATAATTTTTTTGAATTAATTCCTGTGCTGAACTGGACGGTACTTTCCAGAATAGAGTTAATCTGGATTGAAATCCATCATTGACAAGAAAGGAGAAACATGAATTCATCTCCAGGAATTCAGACCAACAAAGAGAGATTAGGCTCAAATCCTCTATACCCATTTTTGCTATTAGAGATGTTCTGATGCATTTCTTGCGTAATCCAATGAGCGAAAAAGCACCAAAAACTAAATCAAAGAAACCCAATAAAAGGGAAAAACTATAAACCAAAGAAACTGATTTACAATGCTGCGATTACATTTAGAGAATAGCTGGGTGCATCGCATTGGAAATATTACATCAATGGATAACTTTTGCTTACACATTACGACAAATACTGACCTAAAATTTGCAGGTGCTGCCATTAATAAGACCAACTAAAGCTCTAATGAGATGAAAACCCGACTAAGCAATGTAAAAGAAGCTCCTTAATGAAGAGACAAGTTACGAGAAACCAACTGCATGTTCCTATGTTCCTGTACCTGCATATGGTCATGCTAATGAAAAACACAGCTTCCTAAAGAATGTATCCCAAGTGGAAAAGCGAGGAGGATAAACGGCAAAAAAAAAAAATCGAAAAAAAATGGGCATGGACTAAAAAATATAGGTCCCTTGCCCGGGCAAATGGAAAACATATGTACAGAAGGTTGCGGTGAAAGAATGTGCCAAAGTGTTTAAGGGTGATGGGGATTCAAGTGTCAGACACCATGTTTTCTTCAATTCGGGCGTTGATGCAAAAATGCAAACGCTGAGTTTTCACGAATCAATGGCGGAGGATCGATTTCCACCATCTCTACTTGTTGTGTTGAATTGGAGATGTCGTCAACAGAGAAAGGAATGCTGCATAGTTATTTAATTGAAAGATGAATGGGAAAGTTAATCACTGAATCTTATAATAAGCTAGTAAGCATCACAAAACAGGGTGTCTCAGTGACTAATAATGTTACCTCGAATCATCGTCCAACAAAAACGAACTGCTTACAGCATTGTTCGAGTCCTCTGTCATCATTACTCTCATACTTGCAATAACCTGTGCCCAATGGAGAAGATATCCAAAATGAATTTGGCATAAATACTAACTCCAAAAAATGAATTCTTCTTAACCAGAGTTAACAAGATTTGTTGTCAGAAACAAGCCAAGGGTAGAACATAACTTACCTCTGATGACACGCTGTGTGTGCCATACTTGTCATCCCAGTACATCGTACTTACACGGTATAATTGTTGTATGCTGAGGACCTGAAGAAGCATCATACAATAGCTATAGAATGGAAGCTAACCCAATAAATACAAAAGAAGGAAACTAAGAGATGACAAAAGATAACCAACCAATTTTTTTTTTTTTGGAAAACAAAAGATCAGTTAAAAGGATAGGTTTCACTCACGGGGCAAAGTTCATTGGTTATTTCCTTCAAGGTCTTTTTGGGCTTTTGATGTATAACCTGAGTCGCAAGGAAAAGAAATAGAAGTGCTTGAGCAATATGTGTAATCGTAACAGCAATCAAATTAGCTACAAGGCACGAAACCATGTCATACCAGGAACCCTACTGCCTGTCTAATATGCTTCAGTTCGTCCCAAGCTGAGCCTGAATACTGATCACCAAGGGACGTGTGATAAGTAAACAATTAATCAGGTAATAAAGGTAACACTGTTGCATACTGCTTACCTCTTCTGTTGAATCCTGACACCACTGCTCCAATTCAGCTAATCCCGCTTTTACAAACTCCCCATTACTGAATGAGCAACATTCGCGACGCAAAAGAAGACTGCGAAGATAAATAGAAAAAATTTACAAATTAATACGAAAGTCAATAATTAATTGGACCATATATGGTATGGAAATCATATACCTGTTAAACAACTGAACATTGACAAACGAGAATATCTGAGTACACACTTTGCGTACTAAAAAGGGGGGAACCTGTGGAGCAACAGAAAGCATTAGAAACTGATGCTATTCCTCAAAAAGTAATCTCTGTGCTTGCCATATTGCGTAAACTTAAAAACTTACGTAGTTTGCTTTCATCATATTCAAGTAGTTGTTTAGGCTTTTTACAATGCTTTGCCAATGAGCAATCAGAGCTTGTTGAGCGACAGCATGAGCTTGAGCACGCCCCTTCACTAAACTCGCTCGAGATGTTCTAGGTGCCTGCATGGATCCAATACAATCACTTTGGATGTAGAGCAAGAGTTTGAAATGTATCCTACTTGGTTTCTAGCCCTCGGAGGAGTTGTGCTGCATCATATGGCTTAGCCAACTTATTTGAGGGGTTTTCTTAAATTACGTCTTATCCACAGAAACTAAGCACAGTTGCGGACACTTATGAGTGCTAAAAGAACATTTGTTTAAGGTCCTCAAGAACAGGAATAACGTACTTTTAATACCTTTTCAAATAAGTCTTAGCTGAGAGTCAGGAGTCTACTTTGTGTATATTTCCTTGTTTTACTATCTTAGCTGAGAGTTAAGACTTTTCAACTACTTTAAGCTACATCTGTCTGTACCAAAATATGAGTTCCGAGCAATGGGCAATAATGCATGGAGCATATGAGGCAAACCTCGGAGAGATAGGGTTACGTGTTAGGAATAAACGGATCGTGAGATGGTAGAGGTGGCACCTAATGAAGATGCATGAGTAAAAAATTGGTTAAGATGGTCTGATCATGAACAAGAGCTAGCACTTAATGAAGATAAATGAGTGAAAAAATTTAAATTGGTTACAACGGTTTAGTCAAGTACTGTGAAGACTAATAAAGTGCCCCAAGTAGGGTGCAGGACACGGTTCGCATTGAGTATAATCCCAAGGGGCAAGGGCAGAGCAAACTAATTGAGATGGGTTGAGTTAGATTGGGCAATAAGAAAAGGAGGATTGGTTCTACTCCTGAGTTGAAAGATATAACAAGCGAACTTTCGTGTTCCAGTTATTTGATTATGAGAACCACCATCAAAACCAGCATGTATGGCTTGGACTTTGGGCAAATGAAACCAAACATATCAAGTAGGGTGCAGGACACGGTTCGCATTGAGTATAATCCCAAGGGGCAAGGGCAGAGCAAACTAATTGAGATGGGTTGGGTTGGATTGCGCAATAAGAAAAGGAGGATTGGTTCTACTCCTGAGTTGAAAGATAAAACAAGCGAACTTTCGTGTTCCAGTTATTTGATTATGAGAACCACCATCAAAACCAGCATGTATGGCTTGGACTTTGGGCAAATGAAACCAAACATATCATGTAGGTATTTACCAAAAAAAACATATCATGTAGGCTTGAGATACCTGGATACAAAAACCAAGTAACGGGGAAATCTCTTTCTTTAGATTGTCTCTTATCATTCCATATATTTTCTCTAAGAAGGCAGTAAGCTGCTGTTTAAACAGCAAAGCTGGATACTTGGCCTCAACTTGCCGTAAGTCGTCCAGTTTACCAAGCATTCGACCATTAAGAAATGAGAGCCCAGCACTTTGTGGAGATGCTCTTAATCCCTGGAATAAACAGTGTACGCAATATAAGAAAGAGAAGGCAATTATGACTAGCTGCAAGAACACTGTAACAAGGTAGGTTTTGTTCATACTTGAGACATCCTCCCAAAAAGAGAAGCTGAAGTTGTTCTTCGCCGCTGGGGAGTCAAGCTAGCTGCTCCACTTGCTTTGAGTGTGTGTTGGAGCAGCAATAACAAAGTGGATATATTAGACAACCAGTAGGCTAGTACATCGTTACTATCTTGCACCTTCAATAAATTACAAGTTCTTAATGTTAGCATCAGGTGGTGATTTAGCTCACATCGTAGGAGAAAGAATACTATCAAAGCCAACTTCATATTCATTACAACATACTCGGAAAGAGATGGGCACAGGACGATGCAAATAAAAACGATGTTTGCACTTTGAAAAAGATCAAATATATCAAGATACCTACCTCTATCGCTGAAGCTATTGTTTGAATTATACGGTCGAATACAGTAGTTCTTTCAACTTCAAATGACCTCCACTGAAGGAGGCATTTGTAAATGAGACAAGCAGCAACAGGCTTGCCCCGAGAAAATCCCAAGTCTTGGGTAACACACTTGATTAGCAGGTCCTGGTTCTCCTGTACCAGTACAGCAGTTTGCAAAAAGCAAAATAGAAAATAAACATGAACCTTGTCAAACCAAGATCAAAGTGGTAAACCAAGTAGACTTTAGTCATGCATCATGGGTCCAAATTGCTCTATGTACGCAAATGGCTGCTTACTTGCTGCTTCTCATTAAGATACTTCTGCGGCGTTTCCTCAAATACAGGCTCCCGAGGATTTGATACTGCAAGCGTCATGTCCTGAGATGAATAGCATCTTGTAAGCAACACAAATTTCTTGATATGGTCCACCTCACCAAATTTTGCTCAATTCTGAATATGGTGAAAGTAATGATATCTGGTTACCGATAAAATCTTTGTCTCTCCATTGGGAACATTGCCATTCTGGGGAGTTCTCTGGAAGTAAGTAAAGGAACACTCAAATCGGATCTACATGCACAAATACCATAAAAATTACAGTACTCCGTTACTACCTGAATAATTGTTGTCCTTGGCTGTGCAGATAAACTATTCCCATTGGGTGAGATGGTCAATGCTTGCTGACGAAGTACTTGATTCTCTGATTCCATGTTGGTAAGTTTCTCCTCAAGCCTGAATCAGAAAAAGTAGAGAAGCTTCACACATAATTCAGAAGTGAAAAGTCAAAACAATAAGTGAAGTATAAAGCGTGTGTGTTTCTGAATGCATAACAAAACATCGTAACGACAAACTAAGGATGCAGTAACAGGCTGAACTTAAGGAAAAGAATCTTCACATTCATGGGAAACAAGGTTAAAGCAATCACCTTCAAGAAGCCACTAGAACGGTAGAACTTCTATTGTTAGTTCATACATTAATGCCTTGTTTGGTTGGTGATTTGAAAATTTTTGGGTTTGGTTTTTAGGATAATGAGTGGAGAGAGAAACTAGGGTAATAATTGGAGATAGGGGTAATGAGGGGAGAGAAAAAAATGAGAGTAATAATCGGAGATGGGGTAATGAGTGGAGAGAGAAATGAGAGTAATGATTGAAAGTAGGGGTAATGAGTGTTTTTGGAGTTGGAATATTTTTTTTTCAAATTAGGAACCGAACAAAGCATAAGTTTCCTCATATAAGATACTAACTTCCAAAAGTTTCTTATTTTGTATTGAATTTGCGGACCTCTGTACAGAATTTTGAAGCTGGTCCACTTTTCGCCCCGCATCTTCAAGTTTATTAACCAGCTCTGTGTTTCTGACCTCGGCATATGTACAAGCCTTCCTAGCTTCTTCAGCAGCCTGTCCCCTCGACAACAGCAAAGCCTGTAAAGCATTCCTCCAAGTCAGTGAACTCCACAACTTTCATGTAGCTTGAGAATCGATGTAACTAATAAGGTTTTTGTTCAGATAAAACTGATCTGATATGGCTAATATGGGTGACATGAATTGCTTAAATGGTGATTGGAATGTTGCATCGGTTCTGTTCATTATTATTTTATTTCAATTCCATGGAGGCGAAAAATGAGATGATTAGTAATTTAGCAAAACGAACCCAACAAATAGAAAACCATAGCTAAACAAAAAGATCCACCATTCTTTAGCTGTCTAACCAGATCGAATTGGTAGTAATAGTCTACTTTGAGGCAACATAACCCGAGAAATAGCAACATAAAGATCCACCTTTCGTTAGTTGCCTAATGACTCTAATCTACAGATAGCATCGTTTCACATGGTGTATATTTTGTTGCCATAAATATTGGTAAGAGTCAAGTCAGAGAGTGTACCTTCAAACTCTCTACTTCAGCTGTTAAAGAATCAATCTTTGCTGTGTCTTGAACTATGATTGGGGTCTCCTTAACTACAGGAGGTGCTTCTTTAATAGCTTTGCGTGCCGCCTCTTGTTCCTTGATAACTCTGGCATTTGCCTCTTCTACTTGTATTTGCATTGCATGCAAAGCAACCTGTAACTTGGCAATTTCTTGGGCCTTCGCCTCTTCCAGATCAGTCTGTTTTTGAGGAAACAACAATATGGTGCATATCAGGTTTGGTCACTACCATATCATCCAGAGAGAAGTCGTAACTAAATAAAAAATACCCTTAATCGCTTCTCAAGCTGCAACCGCCACGTAAGCTCCTCCACACGCTTTTCTAGCTTGTCTTTTGCTTCTTTGAGGGCCCCTGTTTCTCTTGCAGCCTGGAAGAATTTGCATGAACAGTTAAGAACTAGAAAGTTATTCACCATCGACACCGCATTAAGCATTAAACTTTCAACAAGAGAGGAAAAAACACTAAGCAATGAGAGCAAACCATTTTGAGCATCCTGAGCTCTTTCCGAGCAACTCTTCGCCTCCAACCACATTGAGAAACAATTACAGCCTTTTGAATGCTTCTATAATAAGAGTATGCTCTGTGACGACGCAAATGAGCCTGCAAGCCAAAATCATTTGCTCAACATTCAATCACTTGGAAACCAAATGAAGCGGGATTGATAGATACTATATGGCAATAGGACCTGGATAGTGATTGCAGCCTTAGTTTGCTTTCTGAATCTGTATTCACTGCAAGCACTCATTGCCCTTAAGCCTGTCTGCAATGTGATTGCAGAGGATCGCATTGTTATGTAGGATTTCCGGGCAACATAACGTCGGAAATGCTTCTGGATCTTCAGAGCTGCTGCTTCCTGTCGCAATTGCTCATAGAGCTTGCAAGCCAGCATACCTGATTAAATAAACACACAAAGGGCAGGAAAAAAAGAAATGGAAAATGTTAACATATGCATCAGAATATCAAGCAAGATGAAGCAGGCAATGGAACAGCACAAGCCTACATTTAAGTGCTTGCTTCTGTGAAAATTAAATTGCCGATTAAGACTTCAATTTCAGCAGTACTACCAGAACCATGCATGAGCCAACTGCACAAACTTGAACCAGATAGTTCCAGTGAGCTTAGTTGCTGAAATTTATTTGTACAAGAGACCTAGGATAAAATCCTGCCTTCATCCAGGTTGAGAGGTTCTGTGCCAAGGCAAAGGGTTAATCCTCTGGTGTTACTCATTGCCATTGGTCAACCAATCGTCCACCTTCTCCCCCGACATTACGGACCATTACCAACATATATATGTCAGATGTTATTAGATTATACTCCCTCCGTCCCAATTTGTTTGCTCACTTTTTGACTTTTACTTGTCCCAAAATGTCTGTCCACTTTGGAAGACTAAGGGACCAAAAGCTACAAAATTACCTTTTTGTCCCTTACCATTTGAACTAAAGTACTCTTTTTCAAAAAGTTAGGAGGGCAATTTTTGGAAAGTTGAGCATTTATAGGTGCAATGATTGTGTTTCCTAAAAAAGTTGTATTCTCCAAATGGACAAACAAATTGCGACGGAGGGAGTATCTTACTTGTCAACCCCTAGACAGTAGACACCAAGACACCATAAGTATATGCACCCATGGAACCACTGGTTATGGTATTCAAAACTTGGCCCAATAACTTTGAGGATATGGAATCCAACCTGAGCGCATGTAATGCCAAAGGTTAGGTTTGTGCCCAATCAACCCTCCCAGAACCCCGTGTACGAAGACTAAACTGGGCATAGTTCTGAAGCACACTCACCCCTTCCAATTTCCAATATTACAAGACACCACCAGTCCTATGGTCATCTTCCAAGCAGGAGTTCCCAATTAATCAGTCCCACGCCTACAGAAATGACTGAGCACTTCTACAGAAACTTAAAAAGTCTACATTCTTCCAGGCTAACATCCATGCAATACCTATAGCAAACTCAAAAAGGCATGATGTAAAAGTGGCAAAGCGATACCTCTCCAACATGATTGCAGCTGGATAGCAGCTTTGCGTAACGAAACGAACTCCTTGTGAGCAATGTAAGTACGAATTTGCCTTTGGATCTTTTTAGCAGCATTTCCCAGAACCTCTGCTCTTTTCGCATCCAGCTCAGCCATCTGCCCGGCTCGCAGGAAGACCTTTGTCTTGCCTATCTGCCAAACCAACATCATTGAATAACATATGGAAATATGAGTTCTCAGACCCACGGGAAAATTCCCATGGGTAAATTGCATCAGATGAAAGTGGTTGTACGGAGACAGTTAGCAGCAAAACTCAAGAACAAAAAAACTAAAAAATATTACAGCCCTCAAAAATGCAAGACGGAAATAGAAACATATTAGGCATGATTCAAAACATTTGGCAACTACCCTGGAGGTAGCAGAATTTGGAAGCCA
Source organism: Rhododendron henanense subsp. lingbaoense (assembly GCA_020567845.1). Classification (NCBI taxonomy): domain Eukaryota; kingdom Viridiplantae; phylum Streptophyta; class Magnoliopsida; order Ericales; family Ericaceae; genus Rhododendron; species Rhododendron henanense. The sequence continues at coordinate 1,655,639 of CM036318.1, forward strand.
TTGTGGGCATCAAGTATACAAGTAGCATGATCAGGAAAATAAGTTGGAGGAAATATCACGATTACCTCATAACCTTTCAATCCCATCTTATCCAGAATCATCACACATGCGACTTTGTCATCATAGCTGCACAGAAAGTAATTGCTGTTGAAGAAAAACAACAAAACAAAGGGCAGGAGACAAAATAGGAAGAAGACATCCAACAAATGGCATTCTGCATTTAGTTGAGTTATACAATACATAAATGAACAACTTTGAAATGTGTAACAATCCTGATCCTTCAATTAAAAACTAGAAATAAGAAAAGGAGTGCGAGTAAACCTACTTTCCATCCAAAACTTCTGGAGCAAGAACACCAAAACGGACAAGAAATTCATAGAAGGATCGTCTAGTGGGGTATCCTGCACAGCTAATCCTGATTGCCTCAAGAACACCCTGCAGCACAACAGAATGACCAACCATTCAACATTTAGTTAATGGACAAACTATGAAATCCTAAATTAGATAAGCAGGCTAGAAGATATGAACTAAGAATGCAAGGCACAATTGAGGTATTGGGAATTGGCCTCGATATACTTACACCACAACGTAACTGCTGGATTATGTTGAGGTTCTCTATAATAGCAGGCTTGAGTACATTGTTTGGCTTCACACATCTGATATAATGAGGTTCCGTTGAACTTAAGATCTCCATTAATGAATGGAGTTGTAGCTGCAATGTCGAAATGTACCTTATCCATTAGCAAATACCCTGCATCCACACTTACGACTACATATAGTTGTATTTTGACAATTCAATTAGTAGCACGTGCACTAGATAGAGCCCATCAAGTAAAGAAAAATACAGTTATGCCTGATCAGAAATTGCCGAAGGAATAGAGTGAGAGAGACAGAATTCTGGCAACTCGGGATCAGCAAGAGAGCAACCAATTTAACACACTTCACCAAAACTTTAGAGAAGCCCTGACACTGTTTTTAGTCATTGCAAGTAATTGTATTATAGATGCTGAGTTGCATTTTGCAATTACAACTCCAGACATTCCAAATAAATGACAACGTGTTTTCTGGATGAAATACTATTTCAATGGAGTTGTAACAAAAAAAAAAAGGCCAATCATAACAAATCCAACCATTGCTAGACATTATTTATCTTGTTGCAGTATTCCTGTAGAGCGATCTAAAATTCAGCAAAGAAGTTAGTTTTCCAAAGTCAGAAGCGGTGCATGTCTTCCATACAAGGGAAGTTGAAGAACCCAAGTTTATAATACCTTAAAGCCTGAGCCGATGGAGGAAAATTTGGAAGACTTTGATGATTCCTCTGGAAGTCGAGGGAACAATCCAGCCACAAAGGGGCACTTGGACGCAGTTAACAGATCCTGATGTTCTGCCACCACATAATCTTTGTTTTTTTCCAGAAACAGATCAGCCTGATAAGTAACCTGAAAAACATGGGGAATACTGTATCAAAATAAAGGCAAAGGGTGATAAAAATAGTAACCTAAATAGATGTACACCAATAGCTTACCTCCCCTGCATAATGCGATATGGCAAAACTAGTTCGAGAAAGCTTAGGTTTAGTGAAACGCTTGTTTTTTGCAAATGTTTGGTACATCTTCTGAGCAAATGTTTCATGAGTAGACTTAGGAAACATGCTGCATCCAGAAATTAGACAAGTATCAGTGTAAGCAATAAATCCTTAGTAATCATCAAGAATTCAAGAACTAGGATAACTGGTATGTCAAGCAAGAATGGAAAACATGCTAACCAGGCTTCATCGAGAAGTGCTATGATTCCTCCAGGTTTCTGCAAAAGCTTAAATTTGTCAGCTTTCACTATCGAAAATGATGCATCACACAAGTTAATGTTGTGCTAAACTGAACATTGGCCACAGAATTTAATTACAATTTGCATGACCATACAAATTTTTGGTTACACAAACTCTTTGGGTAAAGAACAGTTAAACACCTTCTCAATAAGATCCAGGACATCTTGGTTATCAACAAACTCTATGTAGCTCCAGTTTATTTCTTCTTTTGTATACTCTTCCTGTTCCATCTTGAAAACATGCTGCAACCATACAATGACATCATCTTAATTAAGAAAGGCCAGGCACAGTAGACGGAACAGCAAACAAGAACTCGTGCAAACTGCAAACAAATACCTAACCTGGTTGAAATGTTGTTGCAGCTTCTCATTTGTAAAATTGATACAGAACTGCTCAAAGCTACATTGTATGATTTTGTCAGTATACCACCAACAAGGTTATATTATGAGATCTGTTTGAATTGTGAACCATGTTACCTATTGTGCTTGAAACTTTCAAACCCGTATATGTCAAGAACCCCAATTATTGATTTTGAGTTTGGATCCTGCCCAATTGAAATGTTTATTTTCTCCACAATCCTATGAACAGTAAAGAATAAAGTGTAAGGAATAGCATACAGACGTTCTAAAGATCTGTTTGCATCTTTCCACAAAAATTTTACACCACAGGCATAGCATAATTTTACAGGACAGGCGCAGCAAAAAAAATTCCTCACCAGTCAAATAAGCGAGAATATGTGGTTTTAGCTAAAGCATCCCTGCTACCAAGAGCAGAGTCGGGATCAAGAGTTCTTGTAATAACTTCCTCAGGGGTCACCATAACACGCCGGATCAGTGCATCCTCCAAGCTCTTGGCATCACACCTATATAACATCACATTGGCAAATACACATTCAAGGTCCCAAACCTGGATATTAGACATTAAATGCCTGTATAATTCACAAGAGGAATAGACTTACATAAGGAGTTCAGCTGTCATACTAAGATGAAACCTAGACTTTTCATCCTTGATGACAGAAGAGTCTATCTCCTTTCCCTTTGCAAATGCGATATTACCAAGATGAAGGATTGCAGCCACAACTCTAAATATTGCCTCCTAAAAAGATTTATTTTGGCGTTATTCATCTTAGAGGCCAAGTATATCTCATGGGAACTTATGAGAAGACTAACCTGCTCTTCCTCACTTATTCCAACTATATCCATAGCTCTTCTGATTGCAAGATATTCATGGGAGTCATCTACCCCATCAAGTTCATAGCAGTTGGACTGGTTTAAGTAATGAAAGGATTTAGGATCTCCCAACTTATACTTCTCTCGTACCTGAAATTAGTAGGTAAATGTCAACTTGTGTCTTCTTGTCTACGTGCATCTTCAATAATAAATTGTTACCTCAGGTGGTGCTGAACAAAGAAGATAAAAGCAATGATAGTTCCTTTCAGGATCTGAAATCTGGCAAACACGAGACCTCTCGAGCAGGTAAGTTCGTATAGCTGCCCCAGAAATCCTCCGACTCTTGTCAAATTGTATCTCAACGAATTTACCAAAACGACTAGAGTGTGGTACCGTGATCAAAGATAAATAAGTATGGTCAGCTCTTTGCAGAATATCTACAAATCCAACAACATTCACAGGAAAAAACAAAAGAAAGCACGACAAATATGGTAGAACTGATCCACATATAGCGGTTCAAATTAGAATAGTTCCATGACAATTACTGACCTTGAGTTGTTGTTCCTAACTGTTTTGGCATTGCCAAATGCTTCCAGAACTGGATTGGACTGTAAATTATATCACCAACGACACCAATTCAGGCAGCAATCCCACTCATTTTGCTCTTGCGAGAATATAACAAGTATCGACAAAAAAGTTCAATAGCCAGGTAATCAAGTCACTTAAATGAAGCTTCAATCTTACTTCCAAAACTTGTTGTTCTACCGTCCTCCCTTCAACTCCAGACCGACCACCCAGATGTGCAAGATACCTCATAAGCATCTTTGTTGTCTCTGTCTTACCCGCACCACTTTCTCCGCTAACTAAAATAGAGTTGCTCTTTCCCTCATTAATCATTGCCCTATGCAACAAATATGAACATATACATGACAATACCACACACAATTAATATCTGATAGAGAAGATTAAACTTACCTGTATGCAACATCTGCAACTGCAAAAACATGAGGACTGAGCTCCCCCAACGCTGCTCCTCTATATTGTTCCATCATGTGAGTATCATATAGATGAGGTAATCTTTGGAACGGGTTTATTGCAATCAAGATATTTCCAGTATATGTCTGTTAAAAACATACAAATTAAAATGGATGTCAGATTATCCAGTTTTATCATGCAATATCTACTTGCACAACATTATTGCGGAGAGAGTTAAAATCTCACATAAATTTCATTGAGCTCATATCTTGTAGCCAAATTTTGCAGAACACCGGGTTCGTGCAAATATGAAAGCTTTGTCATGTCATCCACACCGCCCGGAGGAGCTTCTGTGTCTTTTGGAAACACCTTTGGAATTTCTTTAACAACCTGCAATCAGGTTTATATTTGGTGTAATTCCTGAATTCACTACATGAGAGGGATTCTTAGAGAGTGAGGGACCTAGATTTAAAGCACATGTATAAAAAATCCACAGTTCTCTATAAAACTTCGTGAACTTCAGTAATAATGTATCTGAGATAAAGGCCTGTTGAGTTGAGTTGTATGTACCGCTGACTAAATTAATATTTATAGGCTAGTAGGGCTCACCATTTTACCAGTTGCTGTCCGAACATGGACCTCTTGGCCATTGATCCTAATAACCTTACCATCAATCCATGCTAATACTGGATCCTCCACCCATACGTGTGATCCTACAATTATGTTGACAGATGCCGCCTGCAAACAAATAAAGGCATTAGACACATAAGGAACAGAAATAAGTAAAGCTTCCAAAATTCAAAACAATACCATAAACCCAAGTACTTGAAGTCTTGAATAGTTTCTTATTTTTGGGTAATGCAGGTTGTCACGAGCCAGCTTGCGCACACCTCGGACTAATCCCTACAGCCCCTCCCACACAATTACACATGGGGGTGAGGTGGCCCAAGAGTTACTGGCAAGGAGAATTGAACCCAAGACCTTAGAAATGGAGCAAACATCTCAGGCCAAGACCGGGGTTGGGGTTTGAATAGTTAATGTTATACTCCCTCCATCCCTTTATTACAGTCCAGTATTCCATTTTGGGATGTCTCTTAATAAGTGTCAATTTTGTAAAGTTAGTGGGTAAAAGTTGGTGAATTGTCTATTTTGTCCCTAAAAGTAGATTCCATTTTGAAAAGTTAGTGAGTAAAAGTGTAATCATGATGGGTAAGTAGGGAAAGTGGAGGAAAAAGTTGATGTGAAAGGTATAATGATGATGTCTTTTTAATAAGTTGGAGTTACGAAGCAGGACATTTAAAAAGGGACGAAGGGGTACAATATAGTATTGCACATAACTTTCATATTTGAGACTTTGCTTCACACTTGAATACCTAAATGTACGTACATAAGTATATTTCCCCAATAACTACCATCATGGATCAAGTTGCCTGCAAAATTACTCCATTTTCTGTAAAATGAACTTCACACCTACGGACCTACCATAATGGACTGATTTCACACCTAAAATTCCTTCCATTTTCTGTTTTACATAGCACGTAGCGACAAAAAATCACCAAAATAAAGTTCAATTCAAAATTCTTCCACCTGTACTTGGCAAAATATCACAAAAAGTTTCAATTTTTCTAAGGACAGAAAACAATTAGACGTGGACTCTGAGTTGAACAGATTTGACCAGAGCAAATCAATCAGCCGATGAAATAACTAACGGGAAAAAAAAAAAACTTCAGCTTACCATTGACGAGTTTTGAATTTCGAATCTCCTCCACCTCAACTCATCAAGAACCGCGAAAGAGACGACGGGGAGCGAGACTCGGTGAGTCAGATCGGAGCGAGTACGGGCTCACACCCTCGGAAATTCAGACAGGACGACGATGACGAGAAGCAGAGGAAGGGTGAGGTGTGTGCTGAGACCGTTTCTCTCTCTAGAATTTGAGGTGTCGGGTTTTGTATTCAAAAAGCTAGATTTGCGTCAGTTTTCTCTCTCTATATTTGCGTACGGGTTTCTCTCTGTGTCCGGTCAGCTGAGCAGTTGGACAATTCGGTGGGCCCCACGCACGCCACGTTGTAAAAACGGGACTTTGGGATGTTGGATTAAATCACAAAATTGTTCCTCCATCTATCATCTCGTTATCAATAAAGTCCCTTCATATACTAACCGAAACAATATTCACCGCGGATCTATTTAAGAAGGGCGTCTTTGGACAAACTTTTTAGGATTTGATTATTTTTCAAAAATTGTAGAGTATTTGACTAGAAAACAAGTTGATTGGGCTAAATTCATTGTCTTTATGTTAAAGAGATATGGCAGGTATAGAATCCAGACAAGTAGCCTGAACATTTGGTCTTTTTAGTGGAAAAGTTTGTACAAAGGTAGTCTAAAAATATCAATGGCCTCTAAATCAATGATGGATTTAAAGAGAGGTGAGGAAGTCACGTGCCCCCTCTTGACCATGTTGCCCTTACAATCCTTAAAAAAACATGTATTTTTCTATTTTTATACTTATCTTTGTCTCTGTGAGAACATACTTATAAAAAGTAAAGTTGGATAAAAAATCTTATTAGATACCATTGACTCTAGTATCTAATAAGTTCTATCTACTATTGGATTTGAACCAGTGACTCCTGGCGTATGAAAGCAATACTCTAATCATTGAGTTAAATAAGACATTTATCATCCTAAAGAGAACCAAACCAAACGATACCTATCGGTTTTCAGTTGATTTCAGCTAAAGAAAGTCGTTCCAACTTGTGAAATTGGAGAGCAGTTGAAAAGTAAAAATGAGAAAAATGCATTTTGTGTTCTTGTTTTCTGAAAACAATTACGTATCTGAATGGTGAGATGGATCAATTGATCAAACTATGGTGATGTAATACACGACTACGGGAATCAGAAAGTCTTAAGGTTCCCGACAGGAGGGATCCCGATGGTGTGTCGGGCCCACTCCGGCTACCGAATGGTTGATCAGAACCGTCCAAAAATTCTAAAAGAAAAAACGGAGTGGGCCCTCTTGAGAATCAACGGCATCCAATGTGTGTAGGTGGCTGATCCAAGCACTCCATTTTTTTGTATATATAATCCATTTTTTTTGTGTGTATATATATATACAAAAAAATGGACTATTTGGATCGGCCACCTATACACATTGGATGCTGTTCCCGCGGAAGCCCACTCGATTTTTTTTTATAGAATTTTTGAACGGTTTGGATCAACCGTCCAGTAGCCGGAGTGGGCCCGGCGTGCCGTCGGGATCCGGGTCGGGATTCTTCCGTCGGGACTGTAGCACTGCTGGGAAATCAGACACGTGGCAAACAAGTAGAGGACACATGTAACACGTGTTTAGAAGTGGATACTATACTTTTGGGAAAAAAACCGAAATAGTCCCTGTAGTTAAATGTTTGTGTCAATTTGGTCCCTATAGTTGTAATTGGCTCGATTTACACTCTGTACTTTCCATTTTGTTTCAATTTGGTCCAATTGCTAACTGCCGTTAGTCTGCCGTTAAGTCCTTTTAACTAAGGGTGAGCAAAAAAATCCGTCAAACCGTGAATCCAGTCCAAACCAATCCAAACCGAAAGGTTTGTTTCGGGTTTTTAGTAGTATGGTTTGGTCATGGTTTAAAAAAATTGGAAACCGCGTTATATGATTTGGTTCGTGGATTCATGTTCACGTTTATGGTTCCAAACCGATCCAAACCGTATAATACACATATATATATATATACACATAATTTAATTTAATTATGATTCACTAAATAAATATGAGAGCTTTAGTCAACTACTTTTCCAATTTATTGATCCTATTAAATTCACTGTGATATTTAGTTTTTCTTCCCTGCCAAGATAATTTAAATTAAACTTCTATATATCACTCTGATTTTGCTAGAACGGATCTGATGTTGTGTAGGCAATTTTATTTATTTTGCAAAATGGAGATCACTCTGATTTTGCAACAGAACTCTCATTTTGGTTCTTGGGCAAAGTTGATCACTTCCCATATATCTATTTTTATTGGGTCATTTGTATTTCTTTGTTTTTTTTTGTTTTTTTTTTTGTTGTTGGTGTGACTTATATACTCCTTATATATAAAGGTGGATTACAAAATGGCTCAACTCAAGCAAGAGTGGCAAAAGTTTAACTTAAATTATCTTGACAGAGAAAAAAAAACTAAATATCACAGTGAATTTAATAGGATCAATAAATTGGAAAAGTAGTTGACTAAAGCTCTCATATTTATTTGGTGAATCATAATTAAATTAAATTATGTGTATATATATATATATATATATGTATTATACGATTTGGATCGGTTTGGAACCATAAACGTGAACATGAATCCACAAACCAAACCATATAACGCGGTTTTCAATTTTTTTAAACCATGACCAAACCATACTACTAAAAACCCGAACCAAACCTTTCGGTTTGGATTGGTTTGGAGTGGATTCGCGGTTTGACGGATTTTTTGCTCACCCCTAGTTAAAAGGACTTAACGGCAGACTAACGGCAGTTAACAATTGGACCAAATTGGAACAAAATGGAAAGTACAGAGTGTAAATTGAGCCAATTACAACTACAGGGACCAAGTTGACACAAACACTTAACTACAGGGACCATTTCGGTTTTTTTCCCTATACTTTTTCAGACCAAAAGATCCCACCACCACCACTAATCCCATCGGTTACAGAACCACCCCAATAAATACTCCAAAACTCTATCCAAATTCTCACCCCAATTATCCCCTCTCTCTCTCTCTTCCAACACTGTTAGCGTACAACATGGCTTCGACCCCGTTATCCCACCGCTATCCCTCCTCTCTCCTCCCCAAATCCACCCAACCCCACCACCAAACAGGCACCAAACTCCAATTCCATCGCACAACCGTCGTTAAATGCACCGGCACCGCATCCCAATCACCCACTTTTGATTCCTCGTCGCTCACCACCAATCACTCACCAGTAATCATACCGACTTCGGCGGATACGACGTCAGTGAATCAACGGCGGCCGGCGGAGGACAACATAAGGGACGAAGCCCGCCGCCACAGCTCTGCACACAACTTCTCCGCAAGGTATGTGGTGCCCCAGGCACTGAATAATTAGGCCCCGTTCGGCTAAATAAACCAACTGGCTTAATTTTTTTTTTATTCAAATTTTTTTCATATCACTTGGCTTAATAAACCAATTTTTTCGTCTTTATTCGAAAAAAATTGGATTTCGATCAAAAAATTTTACTTTTCAGATTCCTCTTGTCATGAGAATGCAATAATCTTCAAAAAAAAAATTGATGATAAGCCAAGTGACACGGAAAAAAATTTAAATAAGGAAAAAAAAGGTCACTTGGTTTATTTAGCCGAACGGGGCTTACTCTGTATTATGACAGGATTTTGAATTTGCGAGCGGTTGAACGATTGACCAATAAATGTGAATTTAATCAAATGATTTTCGAAATTCTCATTATTATGGTCCATTAGTAACAGAAGAAATTTCAATGTCAATAAATTGGTTAAAACGTGTGCTTGACTTGGAATTTTCAAAGCATTGGAGTCAATACCTGCAATATCTAAGAAAATGTGTCTTATTCATGCTAACTGGAATTTAGTAGAGCTGTATTATGTTTAGGACAGTTTTATTATTATTAACGGATCAAGCTTTCAAAATATCACAAAAAATTTAAACGATAATTGAGATGGTAGGACTTGTACCTATAAAGAATAAGTTGAGAGAAAATAGATTAAGGTTGTTTGGACGTATTTTTCATAGATTTGCCGATGTAATAGTTAAGAAGAGTGACATGAATCACGATAGCAGTGGATAGTAGGGCTAGGAGAAGAGGTAAACCTAAACTGACTTCGGATGCGGTGATATGGAAGGATTTGGGCTGGTAGCTCCGGATAGAGTTCAATGGAAATTTAAGATTCATGTAGCCTACCCCAATTGATTGGCATAAGACTCTATTCGGTTTGGTTTGAAGAAGTTTAGAAGTCAATGGGGTCAAGTGACTTGACCCTCCGTGATCATGATATATTGATATCAATAAAAATACAGTGAAAACCGAAACACTACCTTTTATCTCTAACTCTCAGTCTCTCACAATCTAAAGGAACAAATCTTTAAAACATCACAAGCCGTTGTATTTTAAAGTTGTGTTCGTTGAATTGCTTAAATCTTACATTCCTTCGGCCACGCAGATACGTCCCATTCATCTCCGACCCCAACAATGCACCACCCACAGACGAATCCTACTCTCTCGACGAAATCGTTTACCGGAGTCGCTCCGGCGGCCTCCTTGACGTCCAGCACGACATGACGGCGTTAAAACAGTTTGACGGCAAGTACTGGAGATCGCTGTTCGACTCGCGCGTGGGAAAGACCACGTGGCCTTACGGCTCCGGAGTGTGGTCGAAGAAGGAATGGGTGTTGCCGGAAATTGACAGCGATGATATAGTGAGCGCGTTTGAAGGGAATTCAAACTTGTTTTGGGCTGAGCGTTTTGGCAAAAAGTTCCTGGGCATGCATGATTTGTGGGTAAGTTGGAAATGAAGCTTAAAATATGGTATGATGTCAATAGAACAGTCTATTATACGTATTTTCATTTTAAAAGATTCAACACTAGGGCCGATAAACGAGTCAAATAAGTCGAGTCGTTGATTTTGTAAAATGAGTTTTGGAAATATGTTTCAGTTTAGCTTGTTTACGAGCTTGAGTGGATTTTAGACGAATTTTAATTGAGTCGATTTTGAGTAGCTTAAATTTTTTATACATTATCACCGAAACAAGCCGGGTAAGCTGAGTAGTAGATTGTTCAACTTGGTTTGAAAGCTAGACGTGCTTCAAAAAATTTCAAACTTACATTGTTTATGTGAAACCGATCTTGAACGAGCAAACACCAACTTGAGTTCTAGTATCCGGGCTCGATAATGTCAGCTCTGTTCAAAACTAATAGTGAGGAGCATTTTTAAGGTGCATGTTTGTAGACACCCCAATTTGGATGTCATGGATATCTTTTAAGTCCCCGATGATAAATGGAAATTCGTATGAAATTAATACCTTTTTGGAATGAATCCTTTTAAATTCCTTTGAAAATCCAAAGTCCACCCAAAGTCAACTCCACTGTACGACCCATATATCTACTGCACGGTACACATACGTCATCCCAACCGCGCCTCCCAACCGCCTTGCAGTTAAGGCGGTTACAACCTCCACCGTGCAACACACATTTATGCCCAAGTGTCCACCGTACGGTAGACACCTCTACCTTGCCGTACATCGGAACTTGTGCCGCCTTTTCAAACTTGACGGCCAAGCTTTTCAGGACCACAGCTTTAGCCCTCCATAGCCTTGTAGAAGGTCGGTTCATGCCTTGGAGACCACTCAAACCCTTTGAAAACTTCTCTATAAATACCCTTGGGTATTTTCAAAGGGAAGAAGAAAAAAAGAAGAGAAGAAAGCAGTTCCAGAAGTCTAAAACGTTTCAAAATGCTCTGAAAAATCTGTAACCATTCCCATACCTCTTTCAAACACCAAAAATTCCAACCTCTCTCAAAAACCAAGTTCAAAACCATTTCAAAGGCAACCCACAATTCAAGGACAAGTCTCATACCTTGTCATAGCAGCGCACCAAAGCCTTCGAATCTTTTCAAGCCTATACCCAAAGACGTTGCAAGGGCCACAACTTTTCCAAAGAAGGTTTCATTCCAAAAAGGTATAACTTTCTGTTCGTAAACTCTAAGGGAACCACTAAGTTCAGACTGGTTTCTCATACCAGTTCTTGGCCTAAATGGTTTAAATGATCAAAGAAAATAAAAGTTGATATCCCACGCATCTCCACTGTGCGGTACACATCTGCACCGCGCGGTAGAGTACTTTTTCAGGGAAAAAGTGTCCTTATTTGCTTCCTGTAATTAGTTGTTATACTAAAGCATGCTCATTAATTACTTGTTTGTGATATAACCTGTTCATATGCTGTAGCTGTCCTTTGTGCAAAATTAACCACAAGAATCAGTACCGCACGTTACACATGTCCACCATGCGGTGGAGTTTTTCGTGGAACAGAATGTTGTTTTAGTTATTTTCTGCAATTAAATGTTTACATTCCAAGCATGCCTTGTTTATGCTTATATTTGCTGTAATTAAATTGTTTACATGCTATAAACTGTTTACGTGCCATAACTGTTTATGTGGGCTAAAAGTTGAGCAATAAATTGATTTTCAAATCCCACAAGTATTAGTAGAGACCAATTTCTTAAATTGGGCGAGAGGGGTGCCATAAAACCCTTCTCCTCTCGTAACCTGACTCATGAACCTGAAACTCTTAATTTTCGATAGACCAAAACCTTTTCAAGGGCAAAAGAGTCACATTTTTCTCAAATACGGTTTCTCGGGTGACAATCCTTTTTCAAAATCTGGGTGGCGACTCTCGAACAACCATTTTCCTTTTTGTAAACTAAAAATACAAAAAGATCGATAAAAGGAAAAAATCATTTTTCCGGGCGTCGAGCCCACAATGTTTCCTCAAGTGCTGAAGCTCTCTATTAGCTCTCTCCATGTTGTTTTCCTGTTAAATCTTTGAACATTTTGAGGAACCCGTCGTGAAATATTTAGGAATAAAGTTTCTCTTAGTCCTTTTAGGTTAGTTTTGTCGGGCCATTCTGGATAAGTTACGAAAAAAGTTGAGTAATCGGACTTGGGTACGTAGCCATTTGATTGAATAACAGATATTCTCGAGACCGTGATACAATTATGTAAATACTAATACCAAACATATCACAGTATTTAGCCCGTACTCAATGGGTCACAGAAAGTGAACGATTCTAATCATGGTAGACCTTCAAAACTCCCAACAAGAAGAGATTTCGCATCCTTTATCTAAATGTTTTTTGTGATTTATGTGAGAGTATTCTTAAGGAAATTGATATTCGCACTCTACTTTTTACTAATGGCTTTCCATTTTGTTCATGAAGTTACTAGTAACTTCACGTTAAAATTGGAGCGCCATTAGTAAAAAGTGGAGCGCGAAAATCAGTTTCCTATTCTTAATTCATAATGCTTCTTGACTATTTGGTTCATAGATTCTAAGCCTATGTTAGGAATGTTAAAGCAATCCGTGTCTATACCTCCAACAGGTTAAGCACTGCGGCATTAGCCACACGGGCAGTTTCAAGGACCTAGGCATGACTGTTCTAGTTAGCCAGGTGAACCGCCTTCGCAAGATGAACCGTCCAGTGGTAGGCGTCGGCTGCGCTTCCACTGGAGACACCTCTGCCGCTCTCTCTGCCTACTGCGCGGCTGCTGGGATCCCCTCCATTGTGTTCCTCCCTGCCAATCGGATCTCCATTGCACAATTAGTCCAACCAATCGCAAATGGTGCTTTTGTTTTGAGTATGGATACAGATTTCGACGGATGCATGAAACTGATTCGAGAAGTCACAGCTGAACTTCCCATTTATCTAGCCAATTCGCTCAACAGTCTACGACTCGAGGGACAAAAAACAGCGGCGATTGAGATTCTACAGCAATTCGATTGGGAAGTGCCGGATTGGGTAATTGTACCTGGGGGCAATTTGGGCAACATTTATGCTTTTTACAAAGGGTTCCAAATGTGTAAAGAACTAGGCCTGGTGGATCGGATTCCAAGGCTTGTCTGTGCACAAGCCGCGAATGCGAATCCACTTTACTTGTATTACAAGTCAGGTTGGACTGAATTCAACCCGGTGAAGGCAAATACCACATTCGCCTCGGCTATCCAGATTGGAGATCCTGTATCTATAGATAGAGCAGTTTTCGCTCTGAAAAACTCGAACGGAATAGTTGAGGAAGCGACTGAGGAGGAATTGATGGACGCTATGGCGTTGGCAGATTCGACTGGTATGTTCATTTGTCCTCATACTGGGGTTGCACTCGCGGCATTAATGAAGCTGAGGGAGAGAGGGGTTATAGGAAAGACGGACAGGACGGTGGTGGTGAGCACAGCGCACGGGTTGAAGTTCACGCAGTCGAAGATCGATTACCACTCTAAGGGGATCGAGGGTATGGCGTGCCGGTATGCGAATCAGCCGGTGGAAGTCGAGGCGGATTTCGGGGCGGTGATGAATGTTTTGAGCCAGTACTTGAACAAGGGTTCCAAGTCTTAGGAAGGGGTTAGCAATGTTGGTTTCTTTCACTGGCATTCTCCTTTTCAAGGGATACCTTACTGCCATATAACTGCCGGCTAAATGTGCCGGAATCCACGGAATTCGCAAATTTCAGAGCTCATCGCGCGACTGAAAGTATATTGGAATAGGCTATAGAGGAACATGAGTTTTGATGTACAGATATTTCGTGCCCAGTTCCATTTCGAGCCTAATAAAGATGTTTTCTCAGCCACTGTAATATTTAGCAAATTACTTAAGGGCTCGTTTGTTTGCTCGGAAATAAAAAGATTGGGATATAAAATCCCTCAGGATAGGATATGGATGGGACTTTAACTCCCTTTGGGATATAGAAATGGCGGAGAGAAAATAAATCCGATGTTTGTTAAGACTGGGATTGCAACATGCGTTTCTTATTTTTATCCTCGTGCAAAGGATAAAATGGAGAGGGCAAAACAGTCATATTTAGTTGCTTTCGATGGAGGGGATATGAAATCTCACCACCCCATGGGATTTCATATCCCAGTATGTAGGCTCTGTCAGGATATGTAATCCCGTCTATAATGCGGTAGGACTATTACGACACACGAAATTACATGTCCAATCTCAACCTCAAATCTCCCAAACAAGTTGTTCAAAAACAAAAAATAAAAAATCTCCCAAACAAACAAATCACTGATTTTGTACGTACATATCATGGATTGGGTTTGGCGCCTTGGCATTTATTGTTTCCTATAGTATTTTCTAATCTTTTGGTCTCAATAATTTTGGAAACTGTATCAGAGGAACAGTGGTCCATGTGCATGGCATGCCTCTAAAAAAGCAGCTTGGATTAATTGCCTCTTGTGGCTGTGGTAGTTGAGAAATTTTCAGTGTAGGGTGGGTACTACATTGTGTCCGCTCGGCACATCCGGACTGTCCATTGCGGTTTTGGACGGCTCGGATTTGGAAAGAGAAAAAGAGGAGAGAGAGTAGTGGGGTGAAAGGAGAGAGAAGATTTCAATCTGAACCATCCAAAAGTGTATTGAACGGCTCAGATGTACCGAATGGGCACCACGTAGGATATACCACCTGGCACCGAAAAATTTCCCATGGTAGTTAAATGAGTTATAGCCACCGCAACAAATGGGCTTTTTGAGAATAATTCCAACTCGAGTTCAAACCAACCCAATCAAGTGGTCATCTATGGAATGGGCTTTCACTGTGAACTCGTTCTAATCCCAAACGCAGGAGTATGAGTGTAAATGAGCCCAGCCGAACTGGGCTTCGGCGAGCTCGAGCCTTTAACGAGCCGAGCTCCACTCGGCTCGTTTAGTAAACGAGCCGAAAACTCGAGCTCGGCTCGTTTACTAAACGAGCCAAGCAGAACCTTAACAAGCCAAACCGAGCCGAGCTCGCGAGCTGCTCGGTTCATTTACAACCCTATGCATGAGTAGTATCCTTGTCAGTTGGAACCCCCCTCCCTTGCACTTCTTCAAACTCAACACGGATGGGGCCTTGTCCGCGACAATTTGGGCCACTAGTGTGGCAATTTTAACCGGAAAATCCTAGCCAACTCTGGCATCATGGCGGAACTTCGGGGGGATATGGTCTTAACTTTACTCTCATGGCTGACGCTCAAATTGCTATTTAGCTTCTCTCAGCTAGCAACATAGAGAATCACCCTCTCAGTAGCATCATCTTTGATTGCAGGTCCCTCATGCGGCGGTTTGACAACGTCAACATCAAACGCAATTTCAGGGAGGCCAATATGTGTGCTGATGCGCTTACAAAGGATACCCCAGTTTTTGTGGGGGACTTGTATTTTTATATTTGCATTCCGTCTTGTATTTCTAATTTGCTTCATGCAGACTATTTGGGGATTTCATATCCTGGACATGTAGCCGTTTAATTCTCGTTTTTAATGAAGTTTATTTTAATCAAAAACAAAAAACAAAAGTTAATGAGTTATGGCCAATAGAACTTGTCACGTTCCCAGACTATAAAAATACTCAAGGGATTGACACAAAAGTTGTTGGGATTGCTTTTTTGGATAATACTCACTTACCATATTAGTGATAGTGATAGGTACTTTATAAGAGCTCATTTTTACATGGATGTGATTCCAACCGTACTAAGAGATATTTGTGTGCTACATACACCGCAAGCACTGAAAAATCATTTAATGTCACTGGGGCATCGCCACGTGGTGTCTCAGATCTCTTCTCCACTACACATTCTAGTGGGATCTAAGACAAAGTGTGTGAATCTTACTATAACGTGTGGTGAAGAAGGAGCATGAGGCAATATGTGGCGGTGCCGCAGAAGCACTGAACAATTACTCGCAAATACCACACTAAAATAGCATGAAACATGTCATGGCCAATTTGGATATATATAGCCAAACAATATTTCTAAACTCACAAGAATAGTGGGTTCTACATTAACACAAGTTGTTGGTGGGGATGCTCCGTTTCGGAAAGGAAAATAAGTACTTATTTTTTAAGAAGGTAATTTCAAGCTCAAAAATCATATGCTTACGCAAATAATTTTCCTATCAATATGGATCTTGTTTGATAGATCTCATTGAGATCTTTAATACGGTGCAAAAAAAAAAATTGAAAATTTATTTTTCATTTACATTATTTTTGAGTTTGAAAATGTGAAATAAGTACTTATTTTTTAAGAAGGTGTTCTGAAACGGGGTGTACCACCACAATACTCAAGAGTATGGCTTGGGATATATAGAGGTGCTAGAGGTACAACAAAAGCGGTACAAACAGCTTGCACAGATCCGTTTTGGATTCCACAAAGATGATTGGAACCGCTCATTTTGTTCAAAATTTATTTTTTAGGGTTCCTGTAAAAAATCATCTCAATCCGATATCGGTAAGGGCGTTTACGAATCATCCAGCTTTGCTTCAGAATTTGGCCTTGGATGATTTGTAAACGCCCTTACCGATATCGGATTGAAATGATTTTTTACAGGTACCCTAAAAAATAAATTTTGAACAAAATGAGCGGCTCCGATCATATTTGTGGGACCCGAAACGGGTCCAAAATGGATCTATGCAAGTTGTTTGTACAGCTTTTGCTGTACTCATATCATTTCTGTGGGATATGAGGTGCATGTCTCTATCTTAGGCCCCGTTCAGAACCTTCTTAAAAAATAAGCAGTTTATTTCACATTTTCTTACTAAAAAATAATGTAAATGAAAAATAATTTTTCAAATTTTTTTTGTACCGTTTAAAAGATCTCAATGAGATCTATCAAATAAGATCATATTGATAGGAAAATTATTTGCATTAAGCACATAATTTTTGCGCTTGAAATTATCTTTTTAAAAAATAAGTACTTATTTGGAGTTCGGGAATGGGGTCCGCGTCGATTGATGTATTTTTGCCCATTGCTAGAAGTTTTAGCATTAGAAAAACGTGAGATGTGATTGGAGAAAAACCTGAGAAGTTTTAATACGCTAATGTGCTTATGATTATCTCATGTAGTAAGCTAATTCGCCTCGAATCAAAGAACTAAAGTTCCGGAAACCTTCTTAAAAAATAAGTACTTATTTCCTTCACTTCTCATTCAAAAATAATCCACCCTTCTTATTTTTCCCAAACAATAAGTTTCTTTCACATTTTCAAACTCAAAAATAATGTAAATGAAAAAAAAAAATTAATTTTTTTTTCACCGTATTAAAGATCTCAATGAGATCTATCAAACAAGATCCATTGTGATAGGAAAATTATTTGAGTAAACACATGATTTTTGAGCTTGAAGTTGCCTTTACAAAAAGAAGACTGTTTTTACCAATATGGGGGCTGGCGGAGGGAAATCGGTCCGGCGGCCGCGCCGGGCCGTCTCCGGCCACCGGACGGCTGATCCGAGCCGTCCAAAAATTTTTAAAAAAAAAACCAAGGGGGCCTACGCGGGAATCAACGGCATCCGAGGTGTGTAGGGTGCTTGATCCGAGCACCCCTTTTCCGTGTACATATGAAGGGGTGCTCGGATCAAGCACCCTACACACCTCGGATGCCGTTGATTCCCGCGTAGGCCCCCTTGGTTTTTTTTTTTAGAATTTTTGGACGGCTCGGATCAGCCGTCCGGTGGCCGGAGACGGCCCGGCGCGGCCGCCGGACCGATTTCCCTCCGCCGGCCCCCATGGAACCTATATAAATTCTTCCAAGCCTTCTTATTTTTCAGGAACTCCCCTTCTTATTAGACAAAAAAGAAGAGCTTATTCCCGTTCTGGAACGGAGCCTTAGCCAAGTGGGCATGATCAGAAATTATATATTTTGTCCTCCATAAGGTCGCGTGTTTGAATCTCATGGTGGCCAAAAATTTCAAACTTTGGGGCCACTGGAAGGTTTGCCGAATAGTTTAACTTCAGGGCCTCAGAATTTGTCAAGGTGCGCACAAGCTGGTCCAGAGATCTGGTTGTTAAAAAAATAATCTCCTCATTAGCATACATTAATTGCATGCAATGTAAAGTACATAGTTGTTTCATTTCAGAAAAAGCATGTTTTGTGTTTGTGGTTTCGTGTAGTTAGCTGTTGCGTAACTGTCTATGAAGCATTGGAGCCTACTGGTAGCTAGGTAACCACCAAACAAATGTGTACCATAGCTTCCTCCATATCTTTTTGTCTAATACTATTATCAAGTGTCGGTATACAGTATGATTCCTGTTAGATTCTATATTTTTTTTTGATCGGCAAAAATGTATTTATTAAGAGAACTAGATAAGGTTTAGGTGAGAATAAGAGATGGGTTGAATTTAGCTCATAAGTTAGGGTTTCGAATTATAGAAGTGGAGACCAGGTATATTAATGGTGTTGGTTAGTTAACTATGAACATCATGCTAGGATACCCATCAACAAAGTACTTAGTTAAATGATTAATGCAAGTATCTTTTGTGACGCTTGGAGTGGTGGAAGTGAACCATAACTTTTGCGAATGCAATGCATGTGCTGATCGCCTAGCCAACATTGACTACCAGAGTGATTTCGGTGTCGGTTAGTTTACTATGAACATCATGCGGGGAGATACACATCAACATAGCACTTTGTTAAACGATTAATGCAGGTACCTTTTGTGACGTCTGGGAGTGGCGGAAGTGAACCATAACTTTTGCGAATGCAATGCATGTGTTGATCGCCTAGCCAACATTGGCTACCGGAGTGATTTTGGTTTACGGTTTTCAACTCAATGCCTAATTGTATTTCAGTTCAATTAAGGGCGGATGCCCGGAGGGTCTTGTACTCTAGAATAGTGTGCTCTTTTCCTTCCAACGAAAAAGAGAGTCAAAGAGAAGAGAAAAGGCAAAAGAATCAACAAATAAAGCCAATGAAATACTCCACTGAAACTTGTGACACTATTCAACAGGCTTTGGATCTAACATCAAACAATCCGACTCGAATCAAACTCCACTTTGTCGTGCCCAGGAAATTCTCCAAAAGGGGAACAAAAAAATCCCAATTGGAGTATAATCCCATTTACAGAAGAACAGTTCAAACCCAAACTCCCAAACTTAGATCCTCTACAGGTGAAAAAGGGGCTCCAATGGGGATCAAAAAGCACAATTAGAGCCAGAGCCAATCCCATTCATAATGACCTATGTATGTGTATGTATTTATATATGGAAAATATAGTGGAGTAAGTGTGCGAACAAACAGACAATGTCACCGACACACGGACTTGCACAGATTCGCACACAGATGTGTCCGCAATCATCGAATGCACGTAGATCCCACATGATAGATGTCAAGTCCCGTACGCATCGAATAAGCCCGAACACATCTCTGATCGAATCTGTACACTTCCGTATGTGTCCGTTGTGTTTTGCTGTGAAGAAATGCCCGACCCGAATCAAATCTGGTACAATTTTTTTTGGGCTAGAGAGTTCGTGGGCCTGGGTCTGGACCTGAGCCCATGTCCCACTTCTCTCTCATGGAGTTCATCTTCTCCAATCTCCACTCATCCTTGAGCCTAGCAATGAACGAATCAGCCTTCATGTTCACATCTGGGCTCGGACAGCGCACTGGGCCCGCCACTGGATCTCCACCGTCCATCTCGTCCGACGAAACGTCACCGTCTTCTGATAATTCCGCAGTACTACCGCCGCGAGAGCTACGCCTGCTGCTCCGGGCCTTAGTCACGTAATCTTTCAGTGCGTCGCCGCGGGCCACTACCGTCGTAGCTGCGATTTTGAACGACGGCCGAGGCGGCGGTGACGGAATCGGAATCAACGGCGACTGCGCGCCGCTGGTCAAGTAATCCTCCGCTTCGTAGTAACTTCTCGCCTTCGTCGGCAATGGCGGCCTGCCGGAGTTGGTTGAGTTCCGCCGCCGTGAAAAGTCCGTGACCGGTTGCGGTGGCGGCGACAGAGATCGAATCTGGCTCATTCTTCTTGTAGACGGAGGAGCTGGGGGCGGAGGCGGCGGCGGCGAAGGAGGAGGAGTGTCAACTGACTGAAAACGCTTACTCTTGAATACATTATTCCAGATCGACGGCGGCGGCGGTGGCGGCGGCGGTGGAGTTGAAACTGATTGAGATCCCTTGCTTTTGCTTCCACTGGTGAACATATGTTTACTAAAAACAGAACGAGGCGGCGGCGGGGGTGGTGGAGGCGGAGGTGTTGTGGACCCCGGCTGATTCCAGTTATTTTGGAATCGATCAATTTTGCTTCCATTTTTGAACACAGTACTGAATAATGAACGAGGAGGCGGCGGAGGCGGCGGTGGAGGAATAGAAACAGAATGAACTCGTTTTGTTTTTGTTCCTTTCTTAAACAGATTTTTGAACCCCGAAGGTGGAGGAGGAGGCGGCGGAGGCGGCGGCGTTGTCGCTGTCGGTGGCTGCACTGAATGCATAGAAGCTGAATGAGTAGAAGAATCTGGCGAAGAATGATGTGATTCATCGTAACTATTCCTAGCCCTATGTTTCCTCTTCCGCTTTCCTTGGCTATAAAACGAATTAGCAATCGCCGTAGCTATTTCCTTCGCAGAGCCACTCTTTTTCCCCTCGCTTTTGCTCCGATGCATCATCGGCGGCGGCGGAGGAGGCGGAGGCGGCGTTTGAGGAACATATGACGACCGGCTTTTTTTGAACTCGCTCTTGCTCTCGCTCTCACTTCGTTTTTCATGCGCAACGCTTCGAAATGACCTTCTGGGTTTCAAATCCACCGCTGGCGGCGGCGGAGGTGGTGGCGCCGGAGATTTAACCGGTGGTGGTGGTGGCGATGATGGACGGACCACGAAAGTATCCACCGGAATAATCTTAACTCCAAAACCGTCCCTCTCCGCCTCGCTCCGCCACGCGCGGCGGCGGACGTCCTCAGACGACGGTGGCGATCGGTACCTGTTCACTTCGAAATCATCGGAAAACCGGAACCGGTTATCGTCGGTTTCATACGCGGGCACTTGCCTCAGATCCGGGTACGAGCTGCTGTTCCTCCTCAACCCGCCACCGCCGGTTCCCTGAACCATCGGGAAATTATTATCCACCGTTCTATCAGAATACCCGTACCACTGATTCGGATCCAACGACTGAGATCTAACCGTTGAACTCGAAGCCACGTTGGCGTTGGTTTCGTCGGTGGAGGTAGCGGTGGTGGTCGATTCGTCGTCGTTTTTCCTGGCGAAAACGCCGCAGAGAATCGCGAACACCACGAGCACGACGGTGAGGGAGTCCCAGCCTCTTCTGACCGGATTGGGCCGCAGGATTTGGGATGACTGGGAGGAAACCGAAGCGGGTCGGAGGATTTGCGAGGAGTGATAGAAGAACGAAGGGACTACGAAAAAGATAATGAATAGTGCGAGGATGGGTAGCAGTATGATTAGAATGACCGGGTCGAAAAGTGGTGGCGATGATCGGCGGCGGGGGCGGAGGAGGGCTGTGGTGGGTTGGGGCCAGGTGGGTGGTGAGTCCCCTTCCATGGGTGGTGGTTATGGTTTTTTTTCGCCTTTGGGAGGAAGAAGAGAAGAGGGGGGTTTTAAAGATTCAAAGCCAATGGAAGCCAGAGGTATATTTGAGGAATGGAACAATAAAGTATAGGACAAGTGGATGCTGCTTGCTTTATTGTTCAAGGAACATATGGTACGGAGCAAATACGGAGGTACATGTCTCATTTTAAAGAGGATTTTTGGTTCATCTGATTATAGTTCTACTTTAATGGTACAAAAACGTTAGCTTAAATGGTAGTACTAGTAGATAGAGTATTTTACAAGTACAAATCTTTAGTTGGACTCCTATTGTTCGTAATTGTTTTGCAAAGTAACAAAGGTTTCTTTGTGAGTATTTAATTCTGACTTAGGCGATTTGTGTTTGATCAGACTTGGAGAGAATCAGTTGAGATATAAGTGAGTTGACCTAGAAATTTCTAACCACTAAACCCATAAAGATTGAAAAAAAAAAAATACTCGCAGCCATTCGACACACGCTACACATGTTAAATACGACTCATAATGCCATTAAAGATGAGACCTTGATTCAAATTTGGCTGTTTTGGTGAGAAAACTTGTATTTTGAGATTATTGGGAGTCTTTTTTTGAGGACTTTGTTTATTTGTCACCATTGTAGTTCTTCAGAACATCCTTCTCTTTACATAGTGGAATCGTCTCTCGCTTACTTGCCTGTGAGGTAGGTTTACAATCAGTCAACTATAAGCCGAATCACGTATATTTTAGTCTCTCTTATTCGTTTTCTTTGTTCGGTTTGATTTCTCCGGGTTTTTTTCCGGATATATTTGGTTTGTTATTTTTTCAATATCATGACAATCAAAGATCGTTGAGTTGCGGTCGGGTAGTCCGGGGCCGCCGCACAACAATTCTAACATATATTGCTCTTGATATTTTCTGTGCATCCTTAATTTATTACTCACAAGGTCCATTCTGTGGTCACTCCCAGTAGGAAGAGGAGAGCCATGCATTGGAGCGTGGTGGTAATGATTGAAAGGCAAACTCTTTACACCAAATCACCAAACAACACATCTCTAATTCTCATCACTTTGTCAAAAGAAGAAAAGGAAAGTGCACCCTTTCACTGTCTTAGCATATTTACCCCATTCATCACATTCAGCTTAGGTGCTATTTGGCGTAGGTTCCCATAAAATCCCCTGCACCTTTGTTTACCAACATGGAGAAAGCTAACCTCAGCTTTTAGGAGTTGAGTTTTGTTCACCCTCTTATGGATCTTACTACAAAGTGATGTCATGTTTACTAAAAAGTGTATTGTACGGGTAGAGCCTATACCATTTAATATTCACCATCTTTAAAGAAGGGAGAGGGTGAACAAAATTGCACTCTCAGCTTAGTGGACATCGGTTAATTATGCTTATAATCGCACACAATCACACACTCACGCCAATTGTGAGTGTGTGTAAGTGTTTGTGCAACTGTGTGTGGTTGTAGCATTATTGTATTTGTTTTTAACATGGAAGGGTAAAAGTATATTGATATATGTAAAAGTTGTATAGATATCTAGAAAAAGTGCATTGTTATCTATAGAAAATACATTGAAACTCGAACTTTTTTTTTTTTTTTTGCACTATTAAAAAGTGTTGATTATCTACTGTCTAGTTAACAGATATGGTGATAACCAATGGGTTGATCAAAGCATACCTAATTTATGAAACAACTCAATTTGCCTTTGAAATATTTTAAAAGGCACTGCAAAAAGCAACATTTACCTAAAGGATTTGCTTGATTCAAATTAGTTCTTGGATTATGCAACAAAAAAGCAGCAACTTTTTTGTTTCTTGTGATCTATTACTTGGGATCCATTAGAATGGTAAAGCTTCAGCCTTTTTAGTTAGTGCCCCATTTTTAGGGCCCATTTTCCGGCGTTTAGCCTAAAATCATTTAGTGAAGGATGCACAGTCTTTTGATTCTTTTGCATACAATACAAAATTTCTCTCCCACTTATCGTTCTCATGCCTATCCAAGATAAACGATTTGGCGTCGCATATTAGCTGGAGTGGCGAAGTGATCCGGCCTTATCTGTTCACACCGAATCAGAGGTTTGATTATGCTTCGTTCCTCCACTAACTCCAACCTTACAATTGTAAAAGTAGTTTGCATGATAGCGATTCATAAATTTTAATCCGAAACAAATAATTGAGAAAAAATTTCCAAATTTTTAATACTGTCTCAATATGAATTTGGTTAAATTAATAATTCCGAAGTACAAAAAAAAAGAAAAAGAAAGAAAACACCAGCCATAAGTGATAAGAACGTCAGATTCAAATTTAAGGTAGGCCTCTGTGCATGAAAAGTGTTTGGTCCCATTATTGTAACTTGAGAGAGATTTTAAAGAGGAAAGTGTCCCTCTCCCAACAAACAAATCAATCAAATTTCAACGTTCTTAAAATTAAAATATTGCTAGTAAAACACTTAAAAACACCTTACTTGCTTTCATTGGACACGTGACATTACGCGCTAGCTATTTCAATCATGGGACTATAAGCAATTTGGTGGTTAATTTATTGGTATTGTGTTCATAAATACTGGGACTACTTCTTTTTTTTTTTTTTCTTAATAAACTAGTGTCCGACACCACCCCAGCTTCATGCATCACGGAAGTCCAAAATCAATCCGAACTGCTCTTGGCAAAGTCGTCGCTGACCTCTAAGTCTAAAAACTGAGGTGGCCGATACGGAGCTGAGGACTGCCCTATAATATAATCATACAATCACTTATTCTGGCACAGCAGGTGCTGATTCCTCTCAATTTGCCTCAACTCCCTTTCATTCTGCGTTCTTTGTTTCTTTTCTTTTTTTTTTTCCTTTTTTTTTCGACTTAGCTTTATGACATGAAGGTTGAGTTTGTTTCCAAAACATGACACCCATCACGACTTCTTCACTTTCACTTCCGACGACAACGATGCTCAACTAATTTCGAGAGACTGATCCCACCGTCTGCTAGGGTGCCCATTTGAAGCCAAAACTCTATTTGGATAGACTCCGATAGAAGTTGATAACAACTAGAGGTTTAAGCTTGAAATCTTAGGGGGGGAGTGGTCTTGTGTTATAAATATTGAAATAATTAAACTCCAATGGATTGGCCAAGTGGTTTTGGCCTAAGATTTAGGTGTTTGCTTCATTCTAAGGTCTCAGGTTTATTCTTCTTGCCAACAACTCTTAGAGCCGCCTCAACCCCTACAACCCCCCCCCCCCCGCGCGTAAATGTGTGAAAACGACTATGAAAAAGGCTGAAGGAATTAGTTCGTGGTGCACGCAAACTGACTCGAAACAACTTGCATCAAAAATTACTTTAATAAGTTGGGTCTCCTTCTTGTTGGTGTAGGGGTACAAGGGAAAATGCCAGCTTTAGCAAAATGACACACAATTCCCCATCCCCATTGCTGTGAAGTGTCCTCGAAGTTTCTCCAACTGCCCTTGTTTCCCTCTCAATATGAGAATCAAAATCTTTTGGTGTTATGGGTGAGATTAATTAAGAGAAGCGTATCATCTCATCAATAAAATAAAATAAAGGTTTTTTTGGGTGTTATGGGTGAGATTAATTAAGAGAATGTCTTTTGAGGAACACATCAAACGACAGTACGTTACATTAATCAGTCAACTTAAACAAATGATCAGCCAAAGATCCGACCAAGTACAAAGAAACAAAACCAAAATATAATAAGGAAAATTAGCGGGGGGTGTTTTAACCAGGCCATTGATCTGTTCGTGAAGATGGGTAGAGATTTAGTCACCTGCAACAAGTTAAGTTAGTCTATTCCCGCTGTCAAAATATAATAAGAAAACCAAAAGATATAATAAGAAAAATTAGTGGCGGTGTTTTAACCCGCCATTGAGTGACTGAAGTGACTGATCGGATCCGAGAGCAAGTCCAAAAATATTGAATAAGTGGAGATCCGCTCTCCGTAAAGAGATAATCTCTACCATCTCATGACAATTGCAAGCTTATCCGAAAGTATACGTATACGTGTTTATCCGTAAACTATGGTCAACATCGAAATAGGCTTTTTCACTATGAAACACTATAACAAGCAGATTTTTTTTTTCTTTTCATCAGCAAAATTACTGAGGTTGTCAATACTACTTTATTTTAGTTAAAACAACCCATCCCAAAATCCTATAAAAAATAAAGAAAGAAAACCCTAACTCCCACTTTTCCTTCTCTATCTTTGTTATAACTTATACCCCTCCCCATTTCTTTCCCCTCATTTCTTCCCCCAAAAGCCCCCTTCAAAATACCAATCTTTCTTTTTTTCAAAAATTTCCTAGTCACCGGTTAAAGATGTCTAAGGTGGCCACGTGTGCATGAACTAGCCAATTTTTTTATATATATAATCAGGTGTCCAGGCTAGCAAAATTCTGTATGGATTGAAGTACTCAAGACTTCGAATTAACCTAAGGTTTTAAGTGGGAGCGCCCTTAAGTCTCAGGTCTTGACTACCGGCCGGTCCCGCCAATATTGGTTATGAACTAGCCAATTTTGTTTTGGTTTGTCTAGCTTGTTATATACTCATTTATCATCCATGCATATATTATCTTCAACTAACACATGCACATCCAAATTGACACTTAGCTAACTACGCAATAATCCAAATGTATAGAAGTCTTTTTGTGTCAACCTCTTATTAATTAAATATGTCAACCTCATATTAATTAATTATTGCAAAGCCAAATCCATGGAACTTCAATTAAACTATTAATTTCGGTGTCAATTTCCAAATCATTCAACTACGGTTTTTGCAACACTCACAGCACAAACTACACCCAGGGTGCCACACGTTTTAAACAAATTAAGAAATTAAATTAGTTTGTATTTTCAATTGATTTATCAACTTAAAATATTTAAAATACGTTTGGTGTAGAAATTGAATGCTGAAGTTGGATTGACACTGTCCAGACATGAACCACGCACGCATCCTGATAAAAAAAAATTAGGGAAGCGGGGGCTGTTGTGAGCAAATCACAACAGCGTGTAGCAGCGCCTTGATCTCATGCACCGTTCAATAATATTTTGGACGGTCCGAATTTAAAAAAAAAACTTTTAAAATTCAGACCATTAATTGTCGAGATGGACACAACTACACGCTGCTGTGATTGCTCACAGTCGCACTCGCAACTTTTAAAATTCAGACCATTAATTGTCGACAAATTCAGACCATTAATTGTCGAAAAGTTAGATGATTAGATCAAGCACTTATAGGTATTGGATTGAGCTAATTTTTCGCGGAAGCTCTTGAAAAAATGTTTTAAACATAATTAACGGTTTGGATCACTTGTGTGGGACCCGTAGTGGACCCCACAAAAAAATCTGTGCACAATCTGTGCACAGATTGTTGTACCAGTAGCAAGGTTGTATATCTTGCGATAACAAATTAAGTAACAATTTTTTTTCTCACAGTAGAACATCAGTGTGGGTTATAGTCACATCATGCCTGCACCACAAAAATTCGTGAGTGCGAAGATTAAGAAAGTGAACACAGAGCGAGAATTGAAAGCGAGAGGAAGACCATTTTGAACGATTATTTGACATATATAGGTGATAGTAGGAGTTAAGGGGAGTCGAAATATTCCCGATATGAACCATGTCATTGAGCTAGACCCAGTTCACAAAACTTGGTGCAAAAATGTGATATGTGTATACCGGGGCGGTTCCAGGACATCTAAAAAAATAACCCTAAGTTTCCGATCGAATTTTGATGATCCGAGCCACTCAATGTAATCAGAACGTGATTTTAAGGGTATATGCAAGAAATTAGCAAAAAAATGACCGGAAATGGCTTCATCCGAACAGTTTTAATTGAACGGTTCAATAAAAATTGCTCAAATCAAGCCTTTCCCGATCTTTTGTGTGTGCCGACTTATGGCATGTATCCTTAAAATCACGTTCTGAACACATTGAGCGGCTCGGATCATCAAAATTTGATCGAAAACTATGAGATTGAGATTTGGGGTGTTTTTTTAAGTGTCTACGAAACCGCCTATATATACATACATGTATATAATTGTATTTTTTGCCCAATTTTTTTCTTATGTTTCTTGGAGCAGCTAAAAAGAGCATGAGGATGAATGATACCTCATTTTTAACCATACATAAATAGGTGAAAAGTGCTTCTTTGGAATACAATCCTAAGTTTTTTCCTAAAAGCATTTTCCAAGTTGGCAGAATGATTAATAACTTTTCCCTTTATGTAAGGTTTGGAGTATCCAAAGTCGATCCAAACAAGGTACTGTATAAATGAGTTATACCCACATCGTATAAGGCAGGGCCGGCCCTAGGCATAGGCCCATCAAGCGACCGCCAATGGCTTCCTGTTTTGGACCCAATTATTGGACCCCAAAATAGCGAGATATGTTAAATATTATGTATGTCGAACATTTTTCAAATAAGAAAGTGTAGCACGGTGGTAAGATCTTGGCTCTTTAGCCTTAAGGTCGCGAGTTTAATCCACGGAGTGCTCATTTTTGGAGCTGACTTTTTGAAAAAAGTGCAAAAAAATTCGTTCAAACTCGCAATCCAAGACTCCAAAGTCATGCTCAAGCGACAAGCAGTATGCCACTACGCCCATAAGGCAATCTTGCTTCTTAGTTGAGCAACTAATTTATATAAAGAAAACTTGAGAGACCTCATTTTCATATCTCGCCTGAAGCCTCCTAAATCTTAGGGCCAGGCCTGGTATAAGGTGTACCTCATAACTCATACTCTTGGACCACATCGATCAGTAGGCCACAGGAATATCTAAAAGAAAAACCTTTGGAGCTGGTTGAGTTCAGAGATGAGTACTGTTTCTCTCTCTCTCCCCAAATTCAGTGGTTTCTATGGGGAAGTACCCACAAACCTGTCACAGATCACTGCATACTTTAACTATGCCATATTAGGTGGTGTTCCGCTCGGATCAAAAAAAAGAGAGGTGGTGTTCCGCTAAGCAAAAAATGGTTTGGTTCTTATTCAATTTTTTTTCGCGTTTGTTAATTAGTTTTGTACCAAATTTTTGTAGATTATTGATTCGACTTGACGAAAGAAATCGGAAAACCCAATTTTTTTTTACTTTTTACACATATATTTTGGGAAATATGCACTTTTCAACTAAAAAAAGTCCAAAAAGTTGGCTTTTTTCTTAATCTTGGATATTTTCACAAATATTTGGGTAAAAATAATTTTTTTAACTTTTATCCACAAAATTTTGACGCAAAACTAACAAACGCGGAATTTTTTTTGAATAAGAACAAAAAGTGCTAGCTGCTTAGCGGAACTATACCTTAGTTTGAGAGGTATATATTTAAGGAGAATATACAATTTATGTAATACTTATGCATTCATTTGTTTGAAGTTAAATGGGGCCGGGTTAGTCCATATGGTACTCCGGGACTCCGGGTTGGTGCTGTGACAGCACCGTGCTGCGCACCTCCGAGCCATTGGAGCTCGGATCTCATCTCGGCAACCAACGATCGAGAGTCGTTCATTACCGAGATGAGATCCGAGCGCGCCGTTGGATGCACGATCCGACGGCTCAGAGGTGCGCAGCACAATGCTGCGCATACCACTGCACAATACCATCCCCAATTGGGTACTCCATCCCGATTTTAATCCCTGGTCGTCGTCGTTTAAAAGGAGGAGGCCCCTTTTCTACCTAGATCCTGAAAGGGAGGAGATGAAGGGGAGAACAAACCAAGAAAAAGGCTTCTCCTGAAGAATTCAAGAAAGTCTAAGGGGAGCAGGATAGGAAGAGATATCGAAAAAGGTTACTCCTCCGTTGGGCTCTATCAATCCGTCCTTCGCTAGGGTTCGGTGTAATCGATCCCCAAATATTAGTCGATGTGCAAATATGGTGGACAGGTGACCCGAACGTACACCCTGGATGGTAAAAATGAAAAGACTCTTTTGCAATCTTCTTCTTGTTGTGCCCTCGAAGGAAAGGTATTAGGGACCCTGCCCATGGGGGAGTTGGAAAACCAGCCAGTAGGAAATGATTCAAGTGAAGTCATCATAGTTGGTAATAACTATGATTTTGAGAACTTATTAAGATAGACGTGATCAAAGTTTTAAATAAAGGCTGTTAAGTACCGTATTGATTTTTATGCAACGGAATTTCAAACCTCCGATACCGTTATTTACCTATGTATCGGCAAATATCAGTATCGGTCGATACTGTCCGATATTAGCCGATATATACATGGCCCTATCACCGTTACCTTTACGTTTACCGATACCACGATTTAGAACCTGTCTGTCCTTTCTACACTAATTCATGTAAATGCCAATATTGGGGTATAGGGATTTCCATCCCTGGAAATGGGTTCAAGTTGTGAGCATATATATTAGTTAATCTAGTACATCCTTCTTGACGATATTTTATATTCATCCCTAGTTTAGGGGTTGTGGGTAGAGAGTTTGACGGACGCCTTTTGGGTCCGGCTCCTCTCCGGTCCAAACCATTGGACTAGACGAGACAGTCCAGATCGAGACCGTCTATTGGTAGATTCAATAGTTCGAATTTTATCATACGCTTTCACCAGTAAGAGTAAGAATACACTCTTACCGGTAAAAGTGTAAAAAATAAATGCAGCAAATGAACGGTCCCCTCCCGTCCAAAACATGGACCGAAGAGGATCCATTTCCATGCTTTTTTTAATATTCTATGGCATATCTTGAAAATTCTACTATTTCTCTCTCATTTTTTAAAACCTATTAACCCTAGTTTAGGGGTTGTGGGTAGAGAGTTTGACGGATGCCTTTTGGGTTCGGCTCCTCTCCGGTCCAAACCATTGGACTAGACGAGACAGTCCAGATCGAGACCGTCCATTGGTAGATTCAATAGTTCGAATTTTATCATACGCTTTTACCAGTAAGAGTAAGAATACACTCTTACTGGTAAAAGTGTAAAAAAATAAATCTAAATCGTTAATTACAGCAAATGAATGGTCCCCTCCCATCCAAAACATGGACCGAAGAGGATCCATTTCCATGCTTTTTTTTTTCTATATTCTATGGCATATCTTGAAAATTCTACTATTTCTCTCTCATTTCTTAAAACCTATTAACCTAGTCAACATGATATATAAGCGTCGTCATCTAATTTCACTTTTTGATATTTTCGTAACGTAACCAGTATTAATCATTAAGCTTGAAATTTGAATGGAAAGAAAATGTCGGCTTAACGTAACAATCCTCCTCCTAATCGGACTCTGAATCTTTGGAAATCTTGGTGAAATTAACTCGTTTGCAAAATGACAAGGCTTTGGGATGGAAAGTCAACTGTCTGATTTTGCTAGGAAACAAGCAAAAACATGCATGCTATATATCATGCTGCTATTAGGCCAAATCATTGGCTTGACACTTTCTGAGTTTTTCTTTTTTTAATAACCCAGGTGTCCGGGTCAGCTTACACGCGCCTCGATCAATCTTGAGGATTAATTCCGCTGTCCACTAGCAGGGATCCCAATTTAAAACTAGAGCACGGCCTCATTTGTACTGACCCCAAAAGAGTTCATAGCGACGTTTGGAGTTTGTATCTGTAATTAGTAAGTACTAAAATTGTCAATAAGTAGCAAATTAACTAAAAATCAGGTCAGACTACCACCAGCTGGTGGCCGACACCTGCCAAGAAAGTCTTTTCCTCATCCCATGAAGAAAGGCCTAAAAAACTCGGTTGAGAAGGAACCCATAATACACGCCAAATGATTGATAGATATGGCTTGTAGTCCCCTTTTGATGCTACAAGTAACAACCACCTAGCGATCTGAGTTGACTTGACACCGCGGTATGCATGCCTGCGTTCATGCGCCCGCGGTATCCCTGCGTTCACATGGTGGACACATATGTGAGCCCTCGTAGGAGTAACAACTTGCCACCACGAGCCTGGACACCTTTGATCGTTGAAAAAAAAGATTACAACCACGAAGTCTCGCGTTCGAAAGTACTGCTCATGAAATGCTATTGAGTTTTTTTTCCCTCTTATTCGTATAATCAAAATTGCTTACATACGTCCAAGGTGTGGTTTCATCACATGTCAATGTAGATATTCGGGTCTGTTGGAAAAAATGTGTTTACTATTTGTGATAAGACCAATTATATGAGTGCAATAAAATTGGAATTCAAAACCTGGAAATTGATGGAAACAAATTGGTGATCAAGGCGAGTGTTTGTGTGTGACACTCTGTACTTAAGACAGATTTCGCCCCCGCTACGGTGCTCACGGTTTGCATTGGATGACTGTCTCCCAGCACTACTTGATCGGAATCCCCCCAAAGCAGCACTTCAATTGGAGGGCCTGGCGAACCATATTGTGTTTGTAACTCTCTCATATGAATGGACTTGAATGAAGGAAAAATCAACCTCTTGAAATGAATGAGGGAAATAATATTTATAGGCCAATACGTAACTCTACAAAAAGTCACCAAGGAAAAAGGCACATTTGTTCGTGAAGGACGCGTCCGTCCATGGCGAACAGGTGCCAATGAAAAGATGCAACTCCAAAATAAATCAATTTTCATTCACTTAAAATAAAATATTATATTCTATAATATTTTCCAACAATCCCCCACATGAATGAAATTGACTCGATAACCAATGCAAAACAATGCAAATGACAGAGAGAGTACAAGTGGAAATTTCCTGCATAGGATAGGTAGCTTTTGGCTTTGAACCTTCCCTTGTGAAAGACTATCGAATTTACTTGCTAACCAGTGGACGCGATGCCTTGAACTGTTCAGCGTTTCGTGTAAACCAAGACAATAGAATTCACACAGAATCTTTCCGAACACATATGGTTCTTACGGTTGTGCCCATTTTGGCCCTGGAACACCGACTGGTTTCAGAGAGTGCTTTAGAGAATTCAGCCTTAGAAAATTCTCACAGAAGCGGCCCCTTCACACTCACATAGGTGATCTCTTATTAAGGGTATCCTGCTATATCCCACTTGGAATTTCCACAGTATAAGAATCATTAAAAGCAAAGCTTAACCTGATACGCTGCAGGCATCACTGTTTCACCATAGGAATGAGTTGGAGAGATATCTCCTCAGTGATACTCTTAAGTCTCGTACAACTCGGTTGTCCCGTTGAACCTAGATCTTGGGATCTCCAGTCAGCTAGGTTGGGTTGCCGTTATAGAGACTTTTAAATAATAGGCTTTAATCTCATTCCCCTCAATGATCATTTGTTCTCTAGTCAAAACTCCAAACTCAACGGATCCGTAACAAAAATTTTGACGTTTCATTCTCAAATGAGAACAAATGTTTAACGGTTCGATGTCTTTAATATCGAGACTTACCATTACACATGGTCTTCTATGCCTTTCTAACAACTGATGGCCATCACATTATAACTCTAGCATAGAATTGGACCTCCGTTGGAACATCCTCTAAGAGATGGCACAACCATCCGCTTATTAGCCTCTTTGTCTAATACAATGAGTTGATCAGACTCCATCGTAGACCTTGCTATACACACATAAGGATTTCCAAATCATTGTTGCACTCCAATTGTATAATTAAATCCACATTTGGATTGTAAAACTTTAAATTGGATACACATATCACCATACTTTATTCTTTAAGTATAGTTGAACATCTCCCATAGTGCAACACGTATATATTGTGGAAATTATAAATATCGTTTCCCCCACAATTCTGAAATTAATTCAGAATTCACACAAATAATTTCTGCCATTTATGACATTACACGAACAATGTCAAAACTCTCTCTCCATCTCTTGTGTGTGTTCCAAGAGATATCGGCAAGAGAAAACCCCCACATTGTGTAACTCACTCAAAATCGAGTAACATATAAATCGATTTTACTTTATTTAAAAAGTATCCTGTGGGGCGTAGTTGTTGATAACTACCAACCGCTTAAGATCGAAGAAACTAAAATATTTCATTTTCAGTTTCATGCCAAATCAAACATGGTGACCCAATCTGATGCGTACGTTTAAACGCAATCTCAAATAATTCAAGCTATGGTTTACACGTCTTGCTTGTCCAATTGATTTGGCCCAAATGACTTTTGCAAAGTCATAGGATTGGTGACTTATTCACCCATTGTCACACTTATCGGTGACTTTTTGGAATTTCCAAAAGATTTGTGACTATTCACCAAAAGTCACACATGTTGGTTTAAACCCAATCCAACAGTCACAACACTTCCTCGAAATTCAATGATCACACTTGTTGGTTTAAATTTCACAGTCATGTTTCTTGACGTAAACCCAAAGATCACACCTTGTGGTTTAACTACAAGAGGTCAAACTTTTTAGTTTAATCCCAAGGATCACACACCTTCACATATAGTGCAATGTGACATATTAGAGAGTCACACCCCTTTCAAATGTGATGGAAGAAACCCATTAATTGAATGGTCACAATTTCAAATGTGATGGAAGAAACCCATTAATTGAATGGTCACAACCACCGTCGCCTTTTCCACTCACAGTCAAAATATGCGACTCCATTTTCCAGAATCGAACCACGTACGATCATATGCTGTCAAAGCCACACCTCTCAATAAAAAGTGTACTATTCATGGATTTCTGCAAATAAACACTAGTATGTCGCAACCCAAACGAATCAAATCTATTGGTGTAAACATCTTCGTACACTCACATACATCAGTCCAATAGAAAGGAAGAAAACCAGAGCAGAAATTCATCATATACCATTAGTGTCATGTGAATGTATATATATATATATAGAAATTAAATGACTAAACATAATGGTCAAAGTTAATATTTACCGTTGAAACCGCTTCATACGCAACCATTCCCGAATCATTGCAATCGGTGCAAATTAAGAAGAGAGCAAGAATTAAAAGACACCACCAAGTGAGAGGCAGTACACACTATTCAAACCACAGATATCTCTCTCATACGCTAGCAACTATTTGTCATATAAAAATGTGAACAAGTGTCAAAGCCATATCTTTACACCATGCAAACTTGGGGAAGAAACTTCACTGGGGAAAAGTTCAGACTTAAATGCCGTTAACAAGAATTTAACACTAATGTGGCAATTCATGTATGAGCGGAATTTTAATACGTGCATGCAATTTCCAGTTTCATCTTCAACAAAAGAAATATACGATTCAGAAATCACACAATCACAAAAGTAAATCGAGATCTGTCTTAAGATTGTTGGAAAAAATGTGTTTACTATTTGTGATAAGACCAATTATATGAGTGCAATAAAATTGGAATTCAAAACCTGGAAATTGATGGAAACAAATTGGTGATCAAGGCGAGTGTTTGTGTGTGACACTCTGTACTTAAGACAGATTTCGCCCCCGCTACGGTGCTCACGGTTTGCATTGGATGACTGTCTCCCAGCACTACTTGATCGGAATCCCCCCAAAGCAGCACTTCAATTGGAGGGCCTGGCGAACCATATTGTGTTTGTAACTCTCTCATATGAATGGACTTGAATGAAGGAAAAATCAACCTCTTGAAATGAATGAGGGAAATAATATTTATAGGCCAATACGTAACTCTACAAAAAGTCACCAAGGAAAAAGGCACATTTGTTCGTGAAAGACGCGTCCGTCCATGGCGAACAGGTGCCAATGAAAAGATGCAACTCCAAAATAAATCAATTTTCATTCACTTAAAATAAAATATTATATTCTATAATATTTTCCAACAGGGTCCACAGTACAACATATACTAATCCCCAGATGTTAAGAAAGTGAGCATGAGAAAGCTAATAAGTGTTAAAGTTGCATGTTCTAATCTCATGGAGGCCAAACATCCCAAACCTCGAGGCCATGAAAATTTTGTCTGGTCGTTAACTTCAGGGTCTCAAAATTAGCCAAGTTACACGGCACAAGCTGACTCAGACATCCGATTATAAAAAAAACACTACATGGTATATCTCATCCCGTATTCGAAGTAGCCAAGAAATGTTATCCTAGTGGGGCTTATCACACGCTAAGGCGTAACATGCCAATAACTCGTAACAATTCGTACCACAAGTTTCTAATAATGCTTAAGTGGCTACGTACGCTTTGAGTACGAAACTTCAACTCCGTTCTTCTTAAATTTTTGTCTTGGTATATTCGTTCTATTTTTCTAAATCTTGTTAAATTTGCGTTAAATTTTTAGATTAATCATTCGTCTCTGCGAGAGAAAGTCTAAATATTAAAAAATTATTACCAAAATTAAAAAATTCTCGAAAGACGACGGAAAATGCTAAACAGCTGGGTACTTTTTTTGTCTTTAGTGTCATCTCATATAAACTTTTTCAACTTCGGTCCACAGTTTTATACTTTTCTAGTTGTTCTAAAAGTTACAACGAAAATCTAAACAAAAATATATAGAAAGTAGAATACCGAAAAAAATACCAAACCAAAAATTTAGGGGAAAATGACAGCCAATGACGTGTTTTGATAATTAATACCCGCCAAGGACATCTTTTTCATTAACAAATGTTCTCAACATGTCCTTGGCGGGTATTAATTATCAAAACACGTCCTGGGCCGTCATTTTTCCAAAATTTAGAGAGAACGGGGCCAAGATAACACGAACAACAGGCCTGGCCCACAAGTTTTTCTTTGTTCTGAAATCGGGCCTGGACCACAAGCTTAACCCAAAAATGTTGTAGCTAAGCCCACCAATACAACCAGTACAAAAAGCCCAAAAGGCCCACAATATTCACAACCAGTCCAATAGTTTCCACATATTTACATTTCAGTCCGTCCCCCCCTCCCAATTAACCCTAAAACACCAAACCCACCCCCCCTCCAATTCTCTCTCTCTCTCTAAGATGGTGTGGTTCCAGTGCGAGGACTGCGGGGAGAACTTGAAGAAGCCCAAGCTGCTTAACCACTTCCGTATTTGCTCAGCAACCAAGGTCTGTGCGTTGCTTCTCAAAATCTAAACTCGTGTTTTATTTTACCAATTTGAATCGTGGGCGTATCATTTTTGTTATTATTTGTTGTTGTTGCATAGTTGTCGTGCATTGATTGCGGAGAAGTATTTGGGCAGCAAAGCGTTCAAGGCCACACTCAGTGCATTACGGAAGCGGTACTTATCTAACCTTCTTCATCTTTCTATCCTTCCATAATACATTTCTAACTTGTAGTAGATAATTATCAATTTTAGAGCTGAGCTCAACACTCAAAAGCCCGGCTCGTTTAAAGAGGCTCATTAAGGAAATTAATCAGGCTCAGCTCATTAAGGGCTTGTCTCGTTTGTAAACGAGACAAGCTCAAGCTCGAGTTTTCGGCTCGTTCAGTAAACGAGTCAAGCTCGAACACTATAAGGCTCAGCTCGGCTTGTTTGCATGTGTTAGGAACATGTGTGGAAGGTTGAGTCCCACATCGGATAAATAGAAAAAGGATTGGACCTTAATATACAATTGAATGGCTCACCATTTACAAGGCTTAACCTTTTAAGTGGATATGGGTCATTCAATGTATATTGGGTCCATGTGATGTGGTGTGGACTCCGTGGATAATCCCAAACTAATTGGGCCTGCGCGAACCTCAGGCGGATCAGACTCCCAACAACATGTATAAAATGGTGATTGATAATTCCATTTGTGGGGTATGTTCTGCAAGTAGTTTTTGAAGAAAACATCGGGCTTAGCATTTGAATGGATTGATCATTCCATTCCAGTGAATCAACCATTGCCTTGTGAGTTGTGGCTTTATTTCAACATTACTGTCCTATTTCTGGAAGTTTGTTGTTGGCCGGGGCTTTCATTGGTATAGATGATATTCTATTTGGAGTAGTGGCCTTCTTGTTTAACTTCATTGAAATGGGGTTTCGCTGATATAGAAAACATACTTGAGTATGGTAGGATGTGGGCAGCCCCCTTTAAGATTCCTGAATGTGGTTATCTAGGAAATAGTCTGGTTGAATGACATTATGCTGGCATCATTTCCACATTTTTAGTTTTCTGCTGATATAGTGGCAACAGACACTACTTTTTGTTCTCACATAGGGATAGGGAAGTAATGGGTATACGTGAAATGCTTTTGAAAAGGGAGGGCATTTGTGTGTATCCACTTCCTCTTACAACTTGTCACCTTGTCCTATAGTTAAACAGAGAACATGCATTTACATGACAGAGAACATGCATTTACATGTGACGGAATGTGTTCAACAACTCAATGTTAGAGTCAGGAATAGTTGGATGTAATTAACCGTTTTGAATATTTTGCTTCGTAGGTTCACCAACTTACCGTAACCCTCAAGAAAAGTGCTAAGAATTTTGCTAAATAAGTCAATTTGTTGTTATGTTCAGGAAAAATATGGTCCAAAGGGCCAAGGGAAAGCTCCAAATGGAACGGCTGCAAAGCCAAAAAATGAGGCAAAGCAGAAACCGGATTTCGATGTAAATGTTGGATTATCTGAACGCCCTCCATGGTTTTGTAGGTATGCTTGCATGGTTGAACTTTTTACTCCTTCTTTCTGTACGCGTACTGTTCTTTGATTGCGACAGGAAATATAACTGGACACCAAACAGATTGAACTATTACAGGGCCCATTTGTTTTTTGGCTTGACAAAAGGATGAAAATTGTTGAATGTCTGAATTAGTCGAGATTTTGTAAGTAATGGACAATCGTCATATATTTGAATTTCAAGAACTGTATTTGTCCATGACTCCACATATCTTAGCTTATAACACCATGATTTTATGACAGCATGAAATGTATAATTGCAGGAGTCTATTTTTAGCTGTAACTTGAGGGGTATTATAAACAGTTAACTAGTAACTGACTTGTATGTTTGTATTGAGTGATTACCACATTGTAGCTCCCCAAAGATAAGTAGGTCATAGCTGCAGTGTTTCTTGTGGAACTCCACAAGGCAAATAGTAGAACTTCCCCCACTGTTCCAACTTCCAAATGTAATACTATCTGTAGTAAGCTCCCCCCTTGTGTGGTGCTCCAAAGGAGTGGATTGGACATCACTAACCTTGAGGCCCTTGAATTATTTGTGCAAAGTAGTTCTTCTAATCTTAACCCTATGATGGTCCGAACTTCTACTGTTACACCATGCAATGGGTCATGTTTTTGATGATGAGATCGCAAATTTAGTTGTGGTTTAAGAGTCTTGGTCTCATTTTACTCTCTGTTATCATGATTGGGGTCTGAGTTATATTTATGTATATCTTCTCTTCATTTGCAGTCTCTGTAACACTAAGGCTACTAGTAAGCAAACCCTGCTTCTCCATGGTGAGGGTAAAAAGCACAGAGCAAAGGCCCGGGCTTTCCACGCGGCTAACAAACAGCCTGAACAGGCAGAAAAATCCACTCCAAATGCCGTGGCCTCACCAGAAAGCAACCAAAAGGATGAATTGCCCGGCAATATAAACATAGAGCCACCAAAGGGAAAAAATCTCCCTACAGTTGCTTCTATGCACAGCTCTGAAGCAGAAAATGGGAGTGTGCTATCAAGTAAAAAAAGAAAGCTTGAAGCAACTGAAAATGATAGCACCAGGGATGTGTCCGGAGTTGCGGTGTCAGGTGAATTAGGCAATGGGGAAGTGATTCAGGTTGAAAGAGCAGAGAAACAAAAAGGCAAGCATGAAGATAAGAAAGCTAAACACAGTGTGACAGAAGAGAAAGTAGAGGATAGCTCAACCAAAGAAGATGCAAAGAAGAAACTTAAGTGGAAGAAATTGATCAAATCAGCCTTGAAATCGGTATGTACTACCATGTATTTGTTGTTACTCTAGCACTACTGTTAGATTTGTCCAAAAGATGAAAAGATCCATGGCCAACCAATTGGCCATGTAAACAAGTTTTCTTTTTGGCCAATTCTCTATGAATTTGAAGTTGCAACACATCATAATGCTTGCAGATATTTTCAGGGTTTGTATTACTTAAAACTTTTATTGCTTTTTCATGTGGAACAGAATCCGGACGGAGTCTGAAATTGAGGAAACTGAGAAAACTTGTTCTGGGCTCTCTAAGAGAGTCTGGTTTTATAGAGGATGAAGGCCAACACGCAGATATGCTTGAGCAGAAGGTAAACCCATCTGATGGACCGAATCTCTTTTCGCCGCCTTGCAAGAAATAAGGCGAATTTTGGTGTTCTGCTTATGATATCTGTGTCTTATGCAGATCAATTCAAGCTCCAAGTTCACTGTTGATGGCAAATACGTCCGTTTGGTAGCCAAAAGTTGAGGATGCCTTTTTTGTTCTTACTAGGAGATTGGAAACCCTCGAAGACCTGCCGCCTACCTGTAGTATCTTTTCCATTGCAATCCTTCCTTTATGGGGCAAGTGACAGGCATCCCATTGGGTATACTTTTTGGATCCTTTGATCGAGTTCTATATATTCATCTGTTGTTGGTATGGAAAATCTGGGGTTGTCTTGGAACATAGACCAATTGTTTTTTCTCCTGCATTTTCTTTCCTGGAAGGGTTTTGGAAACATTAGTAACCTTAGTGTGAATTCAGTTTTGGTGAACTAACAATCAGTTGGAGAGACTAGGCGTAATCTTATTATATACCCGGGAATGGGGATGGTGCTGTGTAGGAGGTGCAATGCACCATCCCAGCAGTTCATTCAGTAATCCAATGGTCTAGATTTTTTCTTGGCAATGTATAGCTCGGATGTTACACGGTGGAGATGAGATTTGGACCATTGGATTGCCGAACAAACGTCTTGGATGGTGAGAACGCAGGACTTCTTTTACTTTGGATGATATTCTTTTATATTTTTTGGATACGTCGGAAATCCTTCGGATGATATTCGATAATGGAATTCAAATGATGTGCAAATGCTCGTTGCCTCGTCGCTTAAAAGCTTGTAAACTTTTTATGTTTGGACGGCAGTTTATTGATGATGTTATTGTTACCTTGCTTGCACTAATTGGCAAGGATGGAGCTAGTGGAAAAAGTGGCGACAGTCGTCACGATAAAGATTTTATAAAATGTAATTACTATATGTAAAAAACATATATAGATTTTATAAAATGTAATTACTATATGTGAAAAATATATATAGACCCACTATCACTAATAACCTCGACGCCGCCTCAGGCCACAATTATAAATGCCAGGCCCAATTTTCTGTTGCATAAATTATTAGCATGATTAGGAAAATTCTGCAAGAATATACAGAATAATAATCAACCAAATATAACAAATTAATATTAGCAAGAGAAAGATAAGAATAGCCTATGGGGTGATCGAGGCATGCGAATTGCGTTCTTAAAGAAGAATACGCTCCCTCCTGCACAGGATTATTGAATGGTGCTCTTTCTCCAATATATGACAGTGACCTGCGAACTTCTTTATGTGCATCAAAGAAAACTCACGAACCAATAGTTTTGCAAAGCTCAAAATATTGTATAAAAAACAGCAGCAAATATGGACGGAAGAAATAACGGAAAACCGATCTGCATCCGAGACAGGGAATTAGGAAGACATATAAATGGAGCAACTCGCTATATATATGTTGTGAAAAACAAAGAACAATACAGTAATATAAATACTAACAAATTAAGTAGTATTTCTGATAATAAGTCAGATCAAGTAAGTTAGAATATTAACCACAAATTCTGTGAAATGTAGGTAGTGGTTATAACAAGTCTTGAATAAGTCAGATAAAGTAAGTCAGAATATTCACCACAAATTTCGTAAAATGTAGGTAATGGAAGTAAGTCACCACAAATTTCGTAAAATGTAGGTAATGGAAGTAAGTCACCACAAATTTCCTAAAATGTAGGTAATGGTTATAATCGATTAGATCGAAAAAAGAAGGAATAGTTTGTTTTAGGGACGAAACCATAAACGCCTCTCTTTACTCTCTCTCTCCCTCCAAATCCAAGGAAAATAATCCAAGTATGTGTCCTGAACCCAAGCCCTTCCCCCAGGTACGGCACACCCGGCGCCGGCGGGAGGTCAATGCCCGGAGGACCGACACTCCGACGGACGCCACCAACATTGTCGCAAAACCCAAATCTGATCAATGCGAAGTATGCGTAATTCGCGGTTTCGCGATATTGGCCGTTCTATACCTCGCCGTTTTCATATACGCCATCGTTCTAGGGGGGGATGCGTATAGCCCCGATATCCGCGTCCAGACGGCATTCTTGTCCCTAGACCACGACGTCTCCTCGTCGCGGATATCTACCGCCGGGGAAGTCACCTTCGGTTTGTCGATCAGCTTCTTCTCGCCGCTGTTCGACAACGCCACGGAGGTCTCCGTTTTCTACCGGAAAGAGCTGCTCTCCAGGACGGTCACGGACTCGTTCCCTCGCGACACGGGGTGCTCCTGCCCTTGCGACGGGACGGTCCGAGAAAGAACGGCGAAAGCCGTTTTCCCTCAGTCCAGCGCCGACGTCGGGACGCGCGTTTCGGACAAGTTGGCCGGGGACTTGAACTCAAGCTCTCCGGTGGTCGAGTTCTCGTTCCTCGCGAACGCGAGGGGGAGCCTGCGTAAACCGGGGGATCCGGCAGACGAGCGTCGCAGGTTTAGCATGACGATTCGGTGCCCGGGCGTGAAGCTCGAATTCGACGCGAAAACGAGGGTGGGGAGGATGGCGGGGGAGCCATTGGAATGCAAGGTGAGGACGGTGGTGGAGTACAAGGCTCAGTACGATGATCCGCCGAGGAGACCTAGAGGTTGGAACGATCAAGGATTCCACACGTTGCGATTCTAATGTGTTATTCATTAATAGTAGAACTATGGTGTATGAATTTTCATTTGACCCAAAAAAAAATAAAAATAAAAACTATGGCGTATGGTATAAATTCGAAGTTGACAGTTTATCTTGGGAATAAATAATAATGTTATTGGAAAGACGTGAATGGGATGAGATGCTTGAGAATTTGTTCCAAATTTGATGCATTTTGCTTGCCATATAGTAGTTTGGTTTGAAATAAACAAGGGGAATTTGATGTTCTAGAGTGAGGGATGATGGATGTGAGTTCAAGCCCTCTATGCCAACTATCCATATTCCTTAATTTGTGTCCTTCGTACATCTGTTATTTTTTACATTTTCGGTTGTTGGATCAGGTTGTAATATTTTTATCCTTTAAATTTTCACATGATACAACAGCCAAAAACACACCGAAACATGGGTGCAATTGATTTTCGGAATGCGGATTCAGTGGGGCTCGTGAGTAACTGGCCTGTGATAGAGGCGTTGAGATTATATACCAAAAGCCATGTTTTATGTAATTTATTGATATTTAACTCGTTTATAAATTAATTTATCCCTTTCTCTAATGAGAATATTTATTTGGGATCAGATTGACTAACAAAAATATACAGAATAATCTCTATATAATAGAAGCAAGAGTTGGCGCAATGTTCATTTTCGTCCAAGTTGCGGCTTTGGTGCATGTTGAGATTTTGCCCCGTCTCTAAAACGACGTCGTGTAGGCTTTACCTGATATAATAAGAGTTTTTCCCTTTTCGTCATGCCTTTGCATTTTTCTAATTTTGTAGACCATAAACTCTAGCCTCATTCTTTTTTCTTTTCTTTTTTTATCAGCCAAGGAAATAAATCAACAAACAGATAACTTTTGGAAACATAATATAATATTTTTTTGAACGGCGAAACATAAATATAATTGCATAAGGCAGGAAAAAAAAAATCCAGATTTTAACGAAAAGACACTAAATCCAGAAACTAAACTCTCGTAACCTAACTTATTCAAAAGATCTCATCGAGTAGCTACGACATGATGAAACCTCATAAGAGAAAAACAAAACGAAATCCTAGACATTCTAATTAGCCCACAGATATTATTTTTTCCCTTCTCCCTTCTAACCACTAATAACATGCGTCGGGATATATACCATAAATAATATAAGGGCCACCAATACATTGACCCCATTGTTGGAAAATACTGCAACAATGCTCCTTGTCAAATTGTTGAGCCCAATATGCCCTAATGCAATCATCCCAATATGGCCTAATTTCATTGCATCCCAAAGCCGGTGGTGGCTTTGGAGTGGCCGGTGGCGGCTTTGGAGTGGCCGGTGGCGACGGAGTCGGTGGCAGCTTTGGAGTGGCCGGTGGCGACGGAGTCGGTGGCGGCTTTGGAGTGGCCGGTGGTGACGGAGTTGGTGGCGGCTTTGGAGTGGCTGGTGGTGACGGAGTTGGTGGCGGCTTTGGAGTGGCCGGTGGCGGCTTTGGAGTGGCCGGTGGCGGCTCCGGAGTGGCCGGGGGGTATGGGTTAGGGTATGGGTAGTATGGCTGGGGTGGATAGTATGGGTACGGCTGTCCATATCCAAAGCCGTTGAGTGATTTGGATGGCGGCAGCGGTGACTTAGGTTCCTCGGACGTGGCCAAGGCATTGGTGGTCATCCACATACCAATGCAAACTAACATAAAAACAATGGTAGCTGAACCTCCCTTCATCATCATGACTCAAATCTCTCTCTCTCTTTCCTCTCTAATTAAGTTTAATTTGTGGTGATAGTAGAATGAAGGTTTGTGATCACCTTTTATAGGCTTAATTAAGTGAGGT
The DNA here is from genome assembly GCA_020567845.1 of Rhododendron henanense subsp. lingbaoense. Taxonomy (NCBI): domain Eukaryota; kingdom Viridiplantae; phylum Streptophyta; class Magnoliopsida; order Ericales; family Ericaceae; genus Rhododendron; species Rhododendron henanense. Next base: position 1,700,121 of record CM036318.1, read on the forward strand.
AAATGGATAACAACTACAATAAAATTTGAATGGGATTTTTGTGAACATTTAATGAAAATTTGAAGAAGATAACAATTGATCAGATAACTAATAACTAGATAAGTTGTATATCTAAACTAGTGGATGCCGTGCCTTCAGGCACGGCTCGAACAACCAGCACACGGAAACAAATACTGAACTTGAGTGCAATATACGGCTCAAACAATCACAATACGTAAATTAATACTGAACTTGCGTGCAATATACCAACCCGTATCCAACAAATTCAACTATGCTATAAACAATAACACAACATATCCATTGATAAACATCATAATCGTATTTTTTCAAATGACCTATGTACTTATCTTATTTTATATATAACTAATAACTAGATAAGTTATATATCTAAATGACCTATGTACTTATCTTATTTTTTCAAATCGTATTTTTGTTTTCTTTTTATCAACAAAAGTAACATTTTATTAAGGGAAGGGATAATGAAAATTTGAAGGAGATAACAATTGATCAGATAACTAATAACTACAGTAGATAAGTTATATATCTAAATGACCTACGTACTTATCTTATTTTCTCAAATTGTAATTTTATTTTATTTTATCGGCAAAAAGTAGGGGTGAGCATGATCCGGATTGGTTTGATTTTATAATAAACCAACCAAACCAATACTTACGGATTACGAATTTAGAGAACCAAACCAATCCACAAAAGATATAGAACCAATCCAAACCATTTAAGTACGGTTTGGTTTCGGTTTTAAACCACAGTTTGCTTTGAATTAAGCTATTATTTTCAAAAAATATTTAAAGTACTTAAAGTTACGAAGATAAATTAAAAGAAAACTTATATTAAAATCAATTCCATTCAAATTATCAAAAACACACTAATATCAACCAACTAATTAAGAGTGAAATATCATAATTGCCTCAAGTCTGGGTAGTGAAGGAATTATAGGAATTGAATTAGAGAAATTTAGGAATTGGACAATGTAAGTTGACTAATCTAGTGATCCCATGTATTTTTTGTGTATGATAAATTAATAATCATAGGAAATTAGGAATGAGTTGTGATATATAGAAGTTTAGTCTAAATTATCTTGGCAGAGAAGGAAAACTAAATATTACGGTAAATTTAATAGAATCAATAAATTAGAAAAGTAGTTGACTAAGGCTCCCATATTTATTTGGTGAATCATAATTAAATTGTATGTATATAATATGTATTATATGGTTCAGATCGGTTTGGAACCATAACCATGAACGTGAATCCACAAACCAAACCATATAACACGGTTTCTAATTTTTTTAAACCATGACCAAACCATATTACTAAAAATCCGAACCAAAACTTTCGGTTCGGATTGGTTTGGACTGGATTCGCGGATTGACGGATTTTTTGCCCACCCCTAGGCAAAAGTAACATTTTATTAAGGGAAGGGATAATGAAAATTTGAAGGAGATAACAATTGATCAGATAAGTAATAACTAGATAAGTTACATATCTAAATGACCTACGTACTTTATCTTATTTTCTCAAATTGTATTTTTGTTTTTTTTTTTTGATCGGCAAAAGTAACATTTTATTAAGGGAAGGGATAAGTTACATATCTAAATGATCTACGTACTTATCTTATTTTCTCAAATCGTATTTTTATTTTTTTGTTTTATCAGCAAAAGTAACATTTTATTAAGGGAAGGGAGAGAGGGAAATCCAACCAAAGGTTGAACATTACAACCGGATGGGACACGCCCATACACACCTAAGGGCAAAGCCCAAATCGTATTTTTGTTAGCTAGGTTATCCAATCCATCCAATCAGTAAAAGAACGAACGAAAGATATCTCTCTTGTGTTCGAAATTTTTAGCATGAACCTTGCTTGCAGTATTTGAGCTAACTTCTGGTTCTGGTTGTCTTTTTGAGTTTGTGTTTTAGCATATGAACATGCTATACAAGTGAGTATATATGCAGGGCCGGCCTAAGGCATAAGTCCACAAGACGACCACCTAGGGCCTTCCGTTTTTGGCCAAATAATTGGGTCCCGAAATATAGAAGAATGTAATAAATATTATTTATGTAAAGCATTCAACAAGTAGTCTGATGTGGTGTAGTGGTAAGGTTTGCGCGCAATAGGCATAGGGCCGCGAGTTTGATTCACAACCTCATCACTTTTTAAGGCCAGTAGTTCTATAACTCGAACAAAAAATGACATGTTTGAGACTCAAACTTGCAACCTAAGATAATAGCTGGTACAACACTTTAGCCACTAAACCACAACACTATCTTGTTTTCTTTATAGAACAAATAATATGTATATTAACATATAAAAGGCCCCATTTTCAAAGACCGTCTAGGGCCTTGAAAAACTCAGGGCCGGGCCTGTGAGTATGCCTTGAGTCTCTAATGCCTTGGTTCTGGTTGTGAATCAATCAACAGCTTTTGCTCTTCTAACAGGAATACATACCAGTGCTAGAAATTTACTCCTATCTCTTTCCATCTCCTGCTTTGCAACCATACACAGTGATTAAACACTTTTCCCTACCTATTGCTTTTGTTCGTACTGATCATATTTGACCATCATCTTTCATATACACATATTTGGTTCGGCATTAATTATATTTGATTTTCGAGTGTCGGGAAACCAAACTGTTCGTGAGTTCAACTCACTGCACAGAAGAGAACTTAAAGGTCGATGTAACTTGGGAAAGGAGTACCATTCAACCCAGTGCAGAAGATTAATTGGCCTCGTTTGGGCATGTAAGCGACGACCACCATTTTGGCTGGGTTCTCCCAAAAATGCCCCCTAGCTCTTGTCTTTAGTGCTTTCGGTTGTGGGGCTTTTGGTAATTTCGCAGCTTTTGGGACTACTGTTCATGCACTGTATGTTAAAACAATGTTTCATGGTATGCCTATTTTGTGATGTTCTAGAGTAAGGGATGATTGATGTGAGTTCAAGTCATCTATGTCAACTACTCTTTTCCTTTAATCTTTGCAAGTCTAAGTCCTCTATGCTAACTATCCATATTCATTTGTACCACTGTTTTTTACATTTTCAATTGTTGGATCAAGTTGGAATATTTTTATCCTCTAAATTTTTACACATATAACGGCCAAAAACATACCAAAACATGGGTGCACTTGATTTTTGGTATGCGGATTTATTGGGGCTTGTGAGTAACCTCTGTTGATGGATGCCTTTGTGATAGAGGCGTTAAGATTATACCAAAAGCCATGTTTTATGTAATGTACACCATATGTACACTCTTTCATCTGTACTCTTAGCATTTCTGATTTATAAATCAATTTATCCCTTTCTCTGATGAGAATCTTTATTTGGGATTAGATTGACCAACAAAAATATACAGATTAATCTCTGTAAAATAGAAGCACGAGTTGGCACAATGTTCATTTTCGTTATGCTATTTTTGTCTAAAATACAGCTTTGGTGCATGTTGAGATTTTGCATTGTCTCTAAAACGGTGTCGTGTAGGCTTTACATAATAGAATTCTTCCCTTTCCGTCATGCTTTGCATTTCCCACTAATTTGTAGGATTTTGCACCGTCTCTAAAACGGTGTCGTGTAGGCTTTACATAATAGAGCTCTTCCCTTTCCGTCATGCTTTGCATTTCCCACTAATTTGTAGAACATAAACTCTAGACTCATTTCTTTTTCCTTTTTTTGACCAGCAAAGGAAAGAATTTTATTAAAGCTTGAAAGGGTACATCAAGACAAGGTTAAAGAAGCATCGCAATTAGATGCATACATCCCACAAACCGATGGGATCTATGAGTCTATGACTAGCTAGGAAGAGATTCACTTCTAACTCAAACCATTAGATGCATGTTTTAAAAGAGTTTTTTATGTTCTCATCTTCAAACTATCACCTTTTTTTTTTTCTCTATTTCGTCCTCAAACTATCAAAATCACTCACTTTGTCCTCAAACTACCCGATTTCATTCTATTTAGTCCAATTGGTAACGACATCCATGAATTTGGATGGAAAATTGCTAATCTTTAAAATCTTCTATGCAGTAATGAATGTTAATCGTGATAAAACATGATAATGCCAAAACTGTAGCCATCACCTTGCTAAAAGCTACTCCGTATGTAAAAAACCCGGAAAATTAGTCATCCCTGTAAATGAAACTCAGTGCAATTACAATTTCATCGCGATTAACATTTGTTTGCATTTTTAAAATTCTTTGTAATTTAATTTCCCTCCCCAAACATCTCATCTCCATATCAAACGGGGAACGGGGCCTTGAGCAGTTTCATACCGTCCCCGTCTATGAATCGCAACGGACTGGGCCTGGACTCGATTATAGGACCGATCCGAAAGAAGCCCCGTAAAAAATGCAAAGTAGTAGAAACGCATCATATGCAGGCCCTGCAAGAAACATCGTCTACATAAGCCCATAATGTCACATCAGCCCATTTCATTTTAAGCCTCACACGGCCAGACGATATTAAGGGTGGTAAACAAGCCAAACGAGCCGAACAGGTTGTTTAAGTTTGGTTTTTAAAATTATTGTAACTAGCTTCAGAATATGTTTGCACCCAGCTTGTTTATTAGACGAGTAATTTAAAACGAACTTAAATTGAGTCGAACACAAACCGGTCAACATTAACTTGAATTCAGATGAGTGGTAACTTCTTTTGAAGCATAACGACTTTTAAGAAATGTTCAAATTTCCTTTGTTTATTTGACAAATCAAAACATAATGGACTTGTTCGTTTTGGGTATTTAAAACTCCTAAGCACAGTTTTTAATAAATTTTCTCTATCTCTCTCCACTCATTACTCTAAAAAATCTCTCTCAAAACCCGAAACGGTCAACAAGCTTTTAATAAATAAACACAAACTCAAAATCGAGTAGTTTGGCTCGTTTAGCTAGCCTACCACACATTCGACCAGAAAAACAAAAAGAGCAATGACACAAACATAAAATTAAAATAAAACCCCGAACACAATTGCATCTAGAACCGTTCAGTGCATATGAGTTCGCGTATATCAAACAGTTTCGGACACAATTGTGTTACTACTAGAGTTCTCTTTTTGAATAGATAATGGAACTGAAGTAAAGAAGAATACTCTATTGCCTTTTTCAGACCCCTGATCTCTCTGGAACCGCCACGTCTCAAATCACTCTTTACTACTCTCCTTCTCCCGCCTCTGGTTTTTCCACATCCTTTCCTTTCCTTTTCTACACTCCTCTCTCTCTCTCTCTCTCTCTTGTCGGTCAGCAAGGGCCAATTGGGGGAAGTTGAAGATGGGCGATGAAACGGCTTTACCGGTGGTCGATGATGATCAAACTCACGGCAGTAACGTATTGGACATTTACCCTCTTAACTGTTACTACTTCGACTCCACCCGAGCCCTCCCTTTCAAGGACGAGACCTTGTCCGATCGCCTCCACCGTTTGAAATCCAAGTCTCTCTCTCTCTCTCTCTCTCTCTAAGTATACTTTAAGTATGTTATGTGTATATAAAGTTACCTGTGTTTGTGGTTCATAGTTCAATTGGTTGAAGGTTATGGAAAATGGAATTAGGTTAATTCGAAGTTTGTTACTTGTAATTTCAGCTATGCTGCTCGCGGGATGAGGACTTGTGTGGAGGCAGTTATTCTGGTTAACTCTCTGCTCTCTTTCCTTTTATCTTTCTCGTTTTGGTGTTTAAATAACAGGCAATATGAGGGCTAGGGTATTCGTTAGCTAAAGTACTAATAACTTACGCATTCAGATTTTTTTTCTCTAGTCGACCTCTCGGATCACTAAGATGAATTCCGCTCAGGTGGTATCAACTCGTATGGACATGGGTCAGTCCATCCAGAGTTTTGCTTCGGCTTTAAATGGGGCCACCGTTGGCACACTGTGGGATTGTTGGGTCGAGACCCCGACCCCGATTCTCACCTCCAAGCACAAGCACGAAAATAAACCAAGCACAAACGAGAGATATCCGAGGAAAACTCCACTATGTATAAAATCACATATACAAGTATGAAAAACCTCACTGGGATAGCCACAAGCCGGCTTCCCCACTCCTCTCTCTCTCTCCCTCACTCCAGTGGCTCTCCGACGGAGTATCCGAGCATCTCCGAGGAGCACCGCTCCCCCAAAAGGGGGAGCCTCAACCGGCTCTCTCACTGCTCTCTCTCACACGTCTCTAGCACACACACACACACACTGCCAAAGGCAGTCCAAACAAAAGGGGAGAATAAGACAAGGGGTTTTATCCCCTACACTCACACCCACTCCACTTGGGTGTACCCCAACAGGGATGAGTTTCCAAGGAGTAATTGAGGTGGACGAACGCTGGCCCCGAACATCCTGAGATCCTGAGATAAAAAGAAAGATGAATAATAAATTTCATTGCTGTAAATGGTTGTGATAAAATTCGATAGCATACGTTTTGCTAACTTGGATCACAATCTAATTTTGTGTCCGTTACTGTGACTGCCTATGGGTTGTAAAGTTACTGTAAATCAACTGAAGTTGAGGGATTTATTACTAAGGGATTAGATAATATGATAGAAAGGGCCAAGGGGAAAGGGTAGGCGTAGGCGCCTTTTTGGGAGTTCGATTCAGTTTTAAGGCTAAATAGGGACCTTTTGCATAGTTTCTTCTTGTATAATTTATTAGTGAACTCAATATCAGACCTATTGGGGTTGAGCTCTTTTATTAGGCACTTTTTTCGTGAAAGTTGCTCACTACTGAACCTTGTCCTCAAAATTAAGTATTGTAAGAGCACATGGTATGTTACTAAAAGATTCTTTCAAAAATGGTTAACACAGGTTGAATTGTTTAAACACCCCCATCTATTACTCTTGCAAGTACGCAATTCATTGTTTGAGCTCCCTGGAGGTCGCTTACGACCAGGTGAATCAGGTAAAACACTTTCTTCTCTCGTGAAGACATATTTCAATTTATAGGAAACAGTATTTAGATGTATCAAAAGTCCAAAAACTACACTTCGTGTTACTTTGCAGAAGTTGATTGTCTAAAACGCAAGCTTTCAAGTAAGCTATCTGTTGATGAAGAAGGAAGTGTCCTTGAATGGGAGGTAAATGCATTTTCTTATGTGGTTCATTGCAGTATTTTCGTTGAGTGCACTAATTCTCAATGTTTAGGTGGGAGAATGCATTGGAATGTGGTGGAGGCCTGACTTTGAAACCTTGATGTACCCATATTTACCACCAAATGTGAAAAGGCCTAAGGTAAATTGGTAGCTCTAACGGCTTCTTTTGAGTTTTGCTTGATGGCATGTTCCTAAATTAGTGTTCTTGGCTCTTTTGTTTGAAGGAATGTACAAAGCTCTTTCTTGTCAAGCTACCAGAAAGTCGAAAATTCGTTGTACCAAGAAACTATAAATTGCTTGCCGTTCCATTGTACCAAATTCATGAAAACAACAAGGTATGTAAATTCCACCTAGAGTGCAATGTGCAAAGTTGATAGGATAATTCAATGTCAATGGGTATTGAATTGGTATTTTATCGCAAACTGAGTTGGAACTTGGAAATAGGTCTGGTTTGTTTGCTTATGGGTTGAGCAATCAAATGCACTGGAGAAAGTCTTGTTTACGATCTTACTTCCATTGGCATTTGTTGCTGTATGGCATCTCCATTGTGAACTCCAACACTTTTGAACAATAGAGAACCTGAACATCACATGCATATTCATTTTACATTGGACGTCTAAATACCTTTTTGTTGCTGGATATCGAATGCTTGAATTGGTATTGATGCATTCAAGTTGTGTTTTGTAGACATATGGGCCGATTATATCTGGAGTTCCACAGCTGCTCTCAAAATTCTCCTTCAACATAATTGGAACCTGAAGTAGGCTATTGCTTCAGAACTGATGTTCTGTAAGGTTAAGGATAGGGAAAGTTCGTAAATACTCTCTTTTGGTTATAAGTGAGAGAGAGTTTGAATAACTTCAATGAGTATTGGATGGGATTAGGAGTCATACCGTCATGGCAAACAATATCAATTGTCATCCTGAGCAAACCTTCGTAAAGGACATAGCTTTGTTAAGAATAGTATTTTTGCTGTTTTTGTATCCTTGGACAAAGCAGTATGATTGTGTATCGTAGTTCTATTTTGATGGTTTTTGCTCAGACTTAATCGTGGCAAAGAGTATCTGTAAATAACTTGATTTCCAAACTGGGTTCAGCTTATGTTACTATGTAGCTTCAATCATGCATGAATCTTCAAATTCAGCACTTGACCTAGTAAATTCTTACTTGTTGGGGCACTTTTCTCTCTTTACATCTTCTATCATGTTTGTTCCCTATAACTCATCAGTCCATCCAGGCTTCAAACTCATGTGTCGAGCCTTCACTGTAGCCGTGTAGGGCTTCCTTGAAAGCGTCTTGACGACACACTTGAGCCAAAGATGCTTATTAAAATATGCAGTCTAGTGCAGAAAGCAAAATTTTAAAAGCTCAGAAATCAGACCCAACCTCTTGAACCGAAGGGGAAAACAGTAATACAATCGTCGGACAAAGGGACGAACTAACCTGAAGATTACGCACAAATCTCAGATGGCAGCATGTAAGATTGGCTCCAAAGCGCCTCCACTGGCAATCGCCTAGGGTTTCGCGCGGCCGCGGATGACGGGGGGATCGGACGGGCGGAAAAGGTATAGGAAGATCCAGGCGGCGAGAAGGGCGAGGAGGTTAGGAAATCATCGTAGAAGCAATTGCTTTCCCAGCGCATAATTCTAGAGACCCTTGCTTTCCGCGTTTTCAACTGGATCTCTACATAAACGCGCACACAGCGTTTCGGTCAATTGTTTCATGCGTACAAGCCATTCTCTGGAAAATCTCAAACCCACCTCGTTCCCAGTAAACGCTCTTCATATCCGTCTTTACAAAAACCTTCCTCCTTGGAAATAGAAACAAAACCCAGCTCACAAAAAATTCCCCCATTCTGTCCATTTCTATTTGTAACCACAAACTTTTTTCGAAGAATTCTATCTAGTTTCGATCTATCTGTTTCTGGGTATTATCGAAATCCACCAGTTCAAAAGCTTGACCAGATTCTATTTCTCATCCAATCTCACAAAACAAACCGAACGCAAACCGAAAACGGCAAACACCATGAACCCTAAAGGACAACAATCTGACCTCGCCGACCAGCCTGGGGCGCCAACGCCGATAAGAACGTTAATTTGTTAGGGATTAACATTACTCGGATAAGAACTTGGAAAAGAAGTTTGCTTGTTTCTATTAGAGGAATTTTACTCAGATAAGAACGTTGGTTTGTTAGGGATTAACGACATTACTCCGATAAGGACATTACTCAGATAAGAACATCAGTTTGTTAGGGATTAACGACATTACCCCGATAGAAATTACCCAGATAAGAAAAGTTAGTTTTGACTAAGAGAGTATTTAAACAATCAAAGCCGACCAACTAGCTGCTGTCTTCCTCCGCATCTTCGTCGGCAACCTCTCCCTCTCTCTCTCTCTCTCTCCCTGAAAAATCACCCCTGTATTCGTTATAAACCTTGTTTTCCTCTCTCTCTCTCTCTCTCTCTCCAACACCATGGCAAGTCGTGAAACCAAGCCCTTACCCCATGACGCCGGCACTCGGCCGGACGCCACCAACACTGTCGCAAAACCCTATTCTGATCTATACGAAAAATGCGTAATTCGCGGTTCCGCGATATTCGCTGTTCTGTACCTCGCCGCTCTCGTATACGCCATCGTCCTCGGTGGGGATCCGTATAGCCCCGATATCCGCGTCCAGACGGCGTCCCTCTCCCTCAACCACGACCTCTCCTCCTCGTCGCGGATATCCACCGCGGGCGAAATAACCTTCAATGTGTCGCTAACATTTTTCTCCTACAAGTTCGATAACGCAACAGAGGTCTCGGTTTTCCACCGGAAAGATCTCCTCGCCGCAACGGTCACGGATACCTTCCCTCGCGATACGGCGTCCTCCCCTAGCAATGGGACGGTCCGAGAGAAAATGGCGAAAGCCGTTTTCACTCGGTCGGAGACGCGTGTTTCGGATCAGTTGGCCGGGGACTTGAGCTCGAGCAAACCGGTGGTTGAGTTCTCCTTCCTCGCGAACGCGAGGGGGAGCCTGCGTTTTCCGGGGGAAGAGGAGCGTCGCGGGTTTAACATGACAATTCGGTGCCCAGGCGTGAAGCTCGGATTCGACCCGAAAACGAGGGTGGGGATGATGGAAGGGGAGCCGTCGGAATGCAAGGTGAGCACCGTGGTGGAGTACAAGGCTCAGTACGATGATCCTCCGAGGAGAGATGATTGGGGCAATGAAGGATTCTACAGGATGCAACATTTCTAATGTGTTATACATTAGGAACTATGGTGTATGGTATAAATTCAAGTTGTACCTCTGTTCTTTTACATTTTCGGTTGTTGGATCAAGTTGGAATAATTTTTATCCCTTGATAAATTTTTACATGATGCGATGGCAAAAAACACACTGAAACATGGGCACACTTGATTTTCGGTGTGTGGATTTATTGGGACTTGTGGGTAACCTCTGTTGATGGATGCCTTTGTGACAGAGGCGTCAAGATTATGTACCAAAAGCCATGTTTTATGTAATTTATTGATATTTGACTCGTTATTTAGAAATTAATTTATCCATTTCTCTTATGAGAATCTTTATTTGGGATCAGATTGACCAATAAAAATATACAGAATAATCTATGCATAATAGAAGCACGAGTTGGTGCAATGTTCACTTTCGTTATGCTATTTTCGTCCAAAATGCAGCTTTGGTGCATGTTACTTCGTGTAGGCATTACATAATAGCCCTTTCCTTTTTTTCGTCATGCTTTGCATTTTTCTAGTTTTGTAGACCATAAACTCTAGACTCATTTCTTTCTTCTTTGTTTTGATCCGCAGTGATTATTAAAGCTCGAAAGGGTATATCGAGATAAGGGTAAACGAACATCGCAACTAGATGCATACATCCCACAAACCAATGGGATCTATACACCATTTGGTCAACGGAAATTACCAATGGGATCTATGACTAGGGAGACCCATTTCTAACTCATACCGTTAGATGCATGTTTTAAAATGGAAGTCGGAAGACCCATTTCTAACTCCTTTGGAGGTGTTTGGGAGCTTACTTTTTAGATTTTCATTTTCAACTTTTTGTCTTTTTGACTTTTTGAATTATGGTTAGAATGTATTTTGTATTTGGTAGAGTGTTTGGATGATATGTGCTGAATACATTTTGCAACAAGAGTAGTGTTTGGAAGATATGAGATGAAAATGAATTATTGATTGACTTTTTACTATATTGCCCTTGGTTATTACTTCTCAACCCACTTGTATTTTTCCATCAACCAAAAGACCAACGGAACAAGTACTTTAAAAAAAAAAACCGTAATAAATCTTCTCTCACAGATCTGAAACTCTACCACCGCCCTCCCTCACCGATCTCTGATCCACCACAACCCCACCCAATAACTCTCCTCACCATCATCACCCCATTAGCTTCTAACCAGACCTTAGCTCTCACCTATTCGACAGACCCATTCTTTTAGATCTAATAATGCGCATAAAAGTCAGGCCTTTGGGTTTTCAGATTTAACAGAAAATGGTGACGGGGAATAGGACGAGTTTGTGTTATTTGTGGATGAACTTGAAGGGACAGAGACACACTGAAGAGACGCATAGCGTTCGTGCTCCGTCGTCGAGTTCTTCGCCGTCGAGCTCAGGTGAAGGAGTTCTGACAGAATATTGACAAATTAAGGGAGAGAGGGTATGGGAGTCATTTGGAGCAACTGGTGAACGAGAATGGGAAAAGGAGAATGGGAAAAGCTCCTCTTCCCCTCTTTTTCACTTCTCTTCTCCATTGTTCAAATCAGAGAACTCATTCTTATGGAATGAGTTTTGGGATTCTCAGCCAAACATCCAAAATAGGAAAAGGGAAAACGAGAATGGGAAAATGAGCCTCCCAAACAGGCCCAAAATCTAGTTTTTTGAAACAGCTGAATTATTTTCTCGAATGACAGTTCAAGGAGCAACGATACAAACAAAACTTTAAAATACTACGAGAGAAACTTATTCACAGAGGAGCCGTGAATAAGCTGTTCACGGAAAACGAACAATTTCATCCGTCTATTTCTGCAATTAGCGGTTGAGATATGTTTGTAATTTTTGACCGATAATAAATAGGGAGAACTTTTGGGAGGTCCACCATAGCATGTTTCTAACCCCACTAGTCCACTTCTAAGCATAGTTTGTTTGTTGTTATTAAGTGTATCTACTTTTTAATTGTATAGTATTAATTATGATTAACGTTGTTAAAGTATAAATCAAATTTAGTAGAATTAGTCACATGTGTAAAATATCTAGAGTTTTTTAGTGAGAATTAGTCACATGTGTAATTCTAGAACTACCTCAAAGTTTATGTTGTATGAAAATATTTTTATACTAGAGTCTTCCATGGAGTAGTATAAATAGGGATGGGCTCTAACCATTTTGCACTAAGCCAAAAATGTTTGAGTTAAAGTGTAATACAAACACTATCATTCCCCACCCTTGTCTTTAGTAGTCTCTCTTCCAAAAATATTGTCTAACTAAACAACCGAGTCTTCTAGCAAATGTATCTCAAAATACACCAAAAATATTGTCTAACTACACAACCTACTTCCTTTCTTTACAACCTACTTCTCTTGTCTAATTTCATTCAAAATATAACTAAGCACCCCAACAATGACCTCCTTCCCACATCCCTTGCCCCTTTTAACAGCTTGCTATTTTCTTGAGCAAGGGTTTTGGTCTGAACTAATTTCAACAGCTAGGGTATACCTGCGATTGTGTAAGAGTGTTTTTAACAGCTTGCTATTTTCTTGAAATTCATCCATGTATTGCATGCATTGATAATACTCCAACACTTTTTGAAGCATTGCATACTCAATAGTTGATTTCTTCTTGAACTTCCAGAGGATTCTCTATGTTTATTTACTGGGCTCATATATTCTACAACTGGAAGGATAGACGAGACTTGCTCAACGTAGTTGAGAAGTTCTCTTTGCAATCCATTGAGGATTTTAAGAAATTGGTGCTCGTAAGCAGTTCCATCTACGCATCCTTCATTTGGATATTCGATTCCAACTATGAAAAGTTGGAAGAATACGGTACAGAAACTGCCACAAACCAACCCTTGTGTGTGTAGTGCATTACTATTTGCACAATTCTAAAAGATGCGAAGGATCTGGTGGTATTTACTGGTTGAATAGGTGTTGCCTTAACCACTATGAGGATGTGCTCATTCTTTTCCCTAGGCTCTGCTAGCAATTTTCAATAGATTGATAGTTGCTTTCAATCGTCAATCACCTCCTGCATTTGGGTTCGTATTCATATTATACGCATATAAATCGTTAATACACGACCACTTCTAATCAGTAGTTTTTGTATTTTGTATAGGAAAAGGCTAACAATGGTTTAAGAGAGGCCTTGAAAGATGGTTTGAAAGAAGGCAAGGTTTAGAAGACTTATCTTGGTAACTTGTGGCTGCCCTTTCACTGGTGAATCAGAGTCTGCTACAAAATAGTATTCGAATATTTTTCACGTTTTAATTTCGGTTGAGCTAACAAATGGTGTTGCATGATTCACTCGTGAATCGTGAAGGGGCAGCATCATCTTTTAGCTCATCTGAAATCAAAACGAGAAAGTATTTGAATACTATTTTAAAGCACTCTCTCGTTGATTCACCGGTGAAGTTACCAAGACAAGTCTTTTAAACCTTGTCTTCTTTCAAACCATCTTGCAAGGCCCCCCTCAAAAACACATTTAGCCTTTTCCTATAGAAAATGCAATAAACCAATTGATTATGTGTATAATATCTACGAACTCAAATGCAGGAGGTGATTGACGATTGAAACCAACTATCAATCTATTGAAAATTGCTGGCAGAGAACTCTAGGGAAAAGAATGAGCAAGTCTTCTGTGGCCTTTTTTGGTCGGAGTCCTTATGAGCATTGCCCTCAAAGTGGTGAAGACAAACACCTATGCAACCTGTAAATACCACTAGATCCCTTGTATCCCTTAGAATTCATCGAATAGTCATACACTACATGCACGGGGTCGGTTTGTGTCTGATTTTGTACCTTATTCTTTCAATTTTTCTAGAATCGAATATCTGGATGAAGGATGTGTAGATAGAGCTGCTTGCGAGAAAGAGGAAGCATCGTATACTACCAATTTCTTAAAATCCTCAATGGATTGCAACGAGAACTTCTCAACTACGTTGAGAAAGTCTCGCCTATCCTTCCAGTTGTACAATATAGGAGCCCAGTAGATAAACATAGAGAACTCCCTGAAAGTTCAAGAAGAAATCAACTATTGATTATGCAATGCTTCAAAAAATGCAAGAGTACTATCAAGGCATGCAATACATGAATGAATTTCAGGATAATGGCAAGTTGTTAAAGGGTCTTATCCTTAGTTGCAGGAATCACTTGACTTGAAGCTGCTCTCCTGTGAGAATCACGATGGGAGTGCGTTCCTGTTGAGACTGGATCGCATTACTAAGGGAACAGAGGCTTACAGTTCTCCAATATCTCTCACCTCAACATAAATCCCCCTGCGAAAGGTAGACGAAAGACGGTTGAAAGTCGCCTCAGAGTCACCCTACGAGGTTGAGAGTCATCGAAGAGGGTTGAAAGTCGCCTAAGAGTTGTCGGAGATGACAGATCTGGTTCACTGTATCTTAACCGAGATGGAAAAGGCTTTGTCAAAGGTTTGGTTCACAGTATTTTGCCCGGTAAGTGGGTTGTCAGTAATAGTTGTTCGAGAAGAGGAAACAACAATATCCTCTATAAGTATGGAGTATTTCATTTTTTCGTGCATTCTTCCCTTTTTGTTCTTGTACATGGGTGACACGCCCTTGGTGTCCAATCCATGATACCTTCTTATGTTACAAAACAGTAATTATTTAGTAAGTGTAGCCATACAATATTGTAGTAAGTGTAGCCCTAGTGTTGCGTTAGCAAATGGTATGTAAACCCTGTTTTTATGGTAAGTAATATTGCGATTTTTTGGTAAAAAAATAGCAAAATCTTCTTGTTTTTAGCAAATTCACCTTACTTTTTATCGGTGGTTTTGATCTAACAGTTGTGACTTAAATATTTTTCAATCGAAGGGTCCATATTCAATGGGAACATCATGCTCCCATACCACTTGGGAACATGACAGAAATTTTCATACTCAAATCGTTGCATTATTTGTTCTCCTTTTGCTGAAATATACAAACATAAGGAAAAGATGCAGAAGTTGATGTTCTGGTTCAAAAGCGAATGCACTGAAATACGACTATATTGGTTAGTTATGGCTGGTGTTATTTGATTTGTTATTCTGATGATTATGGAGTTTGTAGATGTGTAAGCTCAATGGGTGTTGGTGATCTTTTACTTTTGTGAAACCGTTATGTAATGGGGTCGGTTTGTCTTTTTTTACGAATTCTTGTATGCATTGTTAATTTTAAGTGAAGCGTGGTTCAAACTGGGACAGAACCGTTACCCGCTGGTTCAGCTTGGTCTAATCTAAGAGTTCCCCGGACTGGTTGGTTTTTTAAAATTCTAGAAACTTATGGAGTATGGTTCAGTCCCATGTTTAGCTGGAAACAGGACTGGTCCCTCCATGAGTGCCCCCTAGCAACAACTCTATTCCATGTGAATAGCCAAACTTGGGAAGAATTCGGCCACCAACTTATGATGGACTTCACTCGCAATCTAGCTATGGCAATCTTGTGTACTGGAGATCCGATAAATTTTAGTTTGGGAAGAATTCAGCCACCAACTTATGATGGGTTTGGGAAGAATTCGGCCACCAACTTTTGGGTTTGGTAAACCAGGAACATAACATAAATTAACTAATTAAGAGTCATACAAAGTCTAGGGTACTCGATCTCATTTTGGTCATCGCAAAGATGCGAAATAATACAATCTGGAGCAACATCGAAAATATGAAAGTCTAAGCCATCATTGATGGACTTCACTCGCAATCTAGCTTTGGCAATTTTGTGTATTGGAGATCCGAGTAATTTTCTTTGTGGCTACATTGTGAAAAGGTTAGTAAGTTCTACTGGGACCTTTTTAAGAGTTGCCTGATCACAGAGTACCAAGAAGCTTTCTGCCTGAATGCCCTTTGCTTCATTTGAGCGGAAAGGGGTTCTGGTTTCTCACCCTCGATGATCTTTACGGAGATTTTACAAAAAGTTTGATGCTCCAAGCTTCACGTTGTAAATGTCTGCATGGCCCAGCAACGGACCAAAGCGTAACAGTCTCTAGGCTCCGGAGCATGGCCTCGTGCTCTACGTTTACACCTTATGCCATCTTTCTTCCTCCTTTGGCCCAAAATGTTTTGCTCCTATGCATTTCACTGTGCGCCATAAAATGTTTCTATGGCAAAATAATCATACTCAGCTCGAAGTGCTTGATAATACTTCATACTTTCTAACGAAACTTGGGCTATGGTTGACAAGACCAGGCAGGGGAAGCCATCCTTCATGCCGCTTCTCTTTTAAGTTCGAGCAGCACCTTGATTAGTTATATTTTGTTTTGGGCTTTTCGATAACAAGTCTCGCTAGCTTAAGCACGCACATCGACTAATTCCAAATTCTGAGGTTAACGGTTGGGTATGCCTCTTTGGTGGTATCTAGAAACCAAACTCTTTTTACTTGTGATGCTCCTGCTCGACCAAATTCACGTTATTTGTTTCCTCATTAAACGTATTTCGAGTGACAAAAAAGGAAACAGAGGGAAAGCAAAAAAGAAAGGACTAAGAGCATCTCCAATAGGCTAAGCAAAGACTCCTTTTATCTATTTTGAATAGGATGAACTTCAAAATCAAGTCCCAACAGCCTCAAGAAAAGGCTCGTCTCTTGCCATATTGCTACAGTACCTCGCCTGGACCAGCAAGGTACTGTTCACTCGGGCCAGATTATTTTATCATTTCCTCTGTGTTTTTTGTTGTGTCTCCCACAATTGGCCACATGGAGCATCTCTATGTTTCTTCGTGGAGGAAGAAGAAAAACGAAGTCTTGTTCTGTATCTCCAAATAATTGAGATCTCAAGCTCGGAAGAGATGCTCCACGACAGCGGAATCGATTTCGACGACAGCAAAATCGAACTTGGGTTCGGATCGATGGCGGAAATGAGCTCGACGATGGAAAAATCAAACTCCACGACGGCGGCTGCAGTGGCAAAATCGAACTCAATGACGATGGAATCCGCAATCGAACTCGATTTTAGTTTGTAGTTTGTGGTGAGTTTAATTTGTGGGTCTTTCGATTTCAGTTTGTGGAATTTTGATTTGGTCAGTCAGTTGGGGTTTCCGATTTGGGCGATGGCAGTGCAAAATCGTTGGGTTCCATCTGGGTTTTGCAATTTCACAGAGAGAGAGAGAGAGAGAGATGGGTATAGCTGGTGGTGAGGTGTGGTGGCTATGGAGGTGTCGGAGAAGAGGGATGGTTGTGGAGGTGAGTGTTTTTCTTTTTCTTTTTCTTTTTTTATAAATCAAGAGAGTTTTGGAATTTGGGTAGGGATTTGTCCAGGCTATTGGATAGTAAAAATATTTGGTGGCTAGACAAAGTTAAAATGTGCACTTTTTCTAGACAAATTGCTTAGGATCCTATTGAGTCTATTGGAGATGTTCTAAGAAAAAGAACAAATAAAAAAACCCAGCCCGACATGAATTCATCTGCTGCGATTGAACTCATTTTCCTCATTTTTCAATTGTAGCAGATGAAGTCTACACCTTTGTATACCCAAAAAAAAAAAAAAAATTGTTTACTCAAAAAAAGGGAACATAAGGCTATGTTTGGTAGCACTTATGTTTTCTATTTTCTGTTTATATTTTCAAAAAATAGGAATGAAAATATGTTTGGTGCACTACTTCCATTTCCAAATAATGGTAACAGTTTCCGCAATTTTGAAAATTTGAGGAAGCATCAAAACGTTACTTTCACTTCTTCTGAAAATGAAAAATCTGCTGCCAAAACCTTCCGTTACAGAGCCAGAGAATTAAACCCAGTAGAGACGCGGGTTTGAGTCCTTTGAGGTACTCCTTGTAGACTCTTTTTTCCTTCTTCTTATCCCTTCCCCCCGTACAATTTTTTTCTGATCCAGACAACATTCAAGCGGCCATTGAAGGTTCCCTCTCTCTCTCTCTCTCTCTCTCTCTCTCTCTCTCTCCCCTTGATACTTTATTCGGCTCTGCTTTGTTTCTCTCCCCTCCCTCTCCTTGTTTCTCTCCCCTCCCTCCCCCGCTCGCTGGTAATCTCTCTCTCTCTCTGGTAATCTGCTTTGTTCCCTTCATTGCTAATCGATTTTAATCCTTTGAAGAAGACTCAGTTTTGGCTTTGTGACTTGTCACAATCAGTCACATGAATAGCAGGTGGAGCAAATATCGTCCATAATAGATATCCAAAGTTGTTGGCTTTCTTTGGACCGTTGATCAATGGGAATATAGATCCATAAGCTATTGGAATAATTTGGAAGTGTAGCTTCAGCTTTTCAAAGGGGAGTTTTACCAGTCAGTTGGGTTTGTTCCCAGAGAAAAACTTTGTCACGGAGCTTCCGTGAAAAGTTGTTTACGGAGGTGAATATCGAACGTCCAAAGTGTTTTGGACTATCCGAATTCTAATGAAACTTTTTAACTCTTTACCGAAAAAGTTTTATTTAAATCTGAACCGTCCAAAGCCGAAACAGACGGCCGAGATCGTGCGGCTCCGTGAACGGCCTGTTTACAGCGGTTCCATGAATAAGTCTATCTCTTGTTCCCATTCTATTAAGCTTTTTAATCTTAGTAATTCTGATTTGTTGGGTTTCAAAAGTTAATGACAAGTTTCGGCTGCTCAAAAAAAAATTAGTTTACGTTTTTTTTTTTTTTTTTTGAGTTTTTTTTTTTTTTTTTAGGAAAAGTAGAAACTGATTTCAGTAAATAGAAAACAAGAAACAGAAAAGTGACAGTGTTACCAAACATAGCCAAAGCCTTTATGTAATAGGTTCCAATTGAGAGACTTGAAATTTTGCATCTTAATTTTTTATTTTTAAATGTAAGCATAGTTTGTTTGTTATTATTAAGTGTATCTACTTTTTAATTGTATATTAATTATGATTAACGTTGTTAAAGTATGAATCAAATTTAGTATTTTGACAAAGCTCTAATGGACAAAACCCAAATATGATTAGATATTATCGAAAAAGATATAAATGTTTAGTTTTTAGAAACTCTAAAATATCTAGCTCTAGAAACGTTAGAATATCGTTGTGATATGATAGATATTATCGAAAAAGATATAAATGTTTAGTTTTTAGAAACTCTAAAATATCTAACTCTGTAAACTTTAAAATATCGTTGTGATATGATAGATATTATCGAAAAAGATAAATGTCTAGTTTTTAGAAACTCTAAAATATCTAGAGTTTTTTAGTGAGAATTAGTCACATGTGTAATTCTAGAATTACCTCAAAGTGTATGTTGTATAAAAATATCTTTGTACTAGAGTCTTCCCTGGGGTAGTATAAATAGGGATGGGTTCTAACCATTTTGCACTAAGCCAAAAAAGTTTGAGTTCAAGTGTAATACAAACACTATCATTCCCCTTGTCTTTAGTATTCTCTCTCTTCCAAAAATATTGTCTGACCTACTCTTCAACGGGTGTATATGAGATCTTGATAGAGAAGTGAAGCGTTTTTCAAGAGAAGACCAAACCTCATTACTTGTATCATGATGCAAAACAGATGTATAGTTTGAAGGAGAGAGCGTTGTTGTGATACAACTGAGAAGATGTGCGCCACCCCCTTTCCACTAATCTTGAAGGGAGTTGGGGGTGTCGTAAAATATTGATTGAAAGCTAAATTTGATTATCTCATTTCTCTGAGGTTAGTTTTGTACAGCTTCATATCTACAAAAAGCTTGTAAAATGCACGGAGCGCTGGTGGTTCCCGTCCATTGACTTCAATTCAAGAAGAGTGTCTCTTGACAGTCATCTTTACCAAAGTCCTCAAATATATCATTCATGTCCTTCTGCAAACCAACTGCAAAATCTGAAAACAAGCACCAGATGTAGCCAAGAAACAGAACAACAACGACAGTCAAGCACAAATATGATATGGCTGCATCAAAGCATAGCAAAATTGGGATATGAAGGTTGTCTCCACCCCTTTTTGCTACATGAACTCTAGTATAAGAATACTGGAAGCAATGAGTCATTCTTGGGTTCCCAGCGCTATGGTCCAGCCACTCTACAAGTGACACGGGAGGGAGGCGCTCCACGACAATGCTAGCATCCATCACCACAACAAGCTTGGGAATATTCGTGGGACGTAACCCGTCGAGAAACCGGGCTACTCCCAATGTCGTGTCGGAATCCTGGAAGTAAACCACCGACACCTCCTTCTAGAGGCCACTGCCCACAGACCAAACCCTGTCTCTTGTCTCCACCCCTTTTGCTACATGAACTCCAGTATAAGAAAGCAACCAACGAGTCATTCTTGGGTTCTTCTGGTATATTCCCATCATCTTCAGACGAATCAGACCGTCTGTGCTTTTTTGATATCTGTCATCACCTTCAGACCGTCTCTTCATCTCGTGTCGGTCTCTCTCAGTCTCTCACTAGTCTGAGAAGTTATCAAAATCAAAATCAACGATATTACGGGCGTTTCTCTGGTCACAGTCTCTCACCTGTCTTAGTCTCCCTCAGTCTCAGACATTCTCTCTATCACCTAATTCGTGCGGATTATTGATTCGTGCATTTAGGATTTTTAGGGCTTTTAAGTCTATTTTGTTCTTATTCAAATTGTTTTCACTTTTGTTACTTTTACGTCTAATTTTTTGTGAATTATTTATTTGTGTTATCAAGATGAATCGGAAGAGTAAAAAAATTTGATAACACTATCCACACAAACAATTTGCAGAGATTTGTGCATAGATTTTCTGTGGGGCCCACTTTTGCATCTCACACAAATGATTCGATTCATTAATTAATTTTGGAATATTTTTTCAAGGAACCTCGTAAAAAATCATCTCAATAAGATACATGTATGTACTTACATGTTTCCTATTAAACTTGTTTTTACAAGACTCCCTTGAAAAAATATTTTAAAATTAATGATCCGTCATTTGTGTGGACGCCAAACTGTTTGTGCTCGTTCCTAAAAAAACGTTGACGTTTACCCAAAAAATTTAGAAATATCCAAGATAAAGTCCAAAAAAATCGATTGTTTTTCCCTATCTCACTTCAATTACCAGGAGCGTTCATATTTTTGAACTTATTGAGAGCATCATTGAGTGATTATCATTTGATACGATTTCAAAACACATTTATATTGCAAAAATAGTGGGAATATGTTTTGTTCTAGTGTTGCAATCTTATTTTTTGCTAGATAAATATAAATGTGTTTCAAGGTCATATCAGATGATGTCTAATAAATTTGGTTTTTGGTATACTTAATTTTCTCAACGAGCTAAACAGAACAAACGGTCTCGATCATTGAAGTTGGATCGTAAAAATAATTTTCTAGCTGGAATTTTTCTCCCTAATACTAGTATATTGGAAGGGATTGGAGAAGAGGTGGATTCAACTTTTGTTGTTTTATAGAGGAAGGAATGTGAGGTTGGAGAATGTAATCCCCACACGCGAAATCAGTGATTCAGGGTAAATTACAATGACACCCTTGAAAATTCTACAAAAATCACCCATTCACCCATTAATTTCTAAAATACCAGTTCCACCCCCTATAAGCTAACCTCGTTTAAAGACCTACTAAATGAATGAAATTCCCACTTCTCACAATTGATTTCCCTTTCTACTCTTCCCCGTTCTCTTTTGGAAGCAGCACAACCATGCCTCCACTGCCAACCCATAAACACTAGAGAACCGAACCCATTATCACCTCTGCACAACAAGCACTCCACCGAACAACATTTAACAGTCAAACAAGACCAAAAACTCCCGCGGCAACCCAAGAACCATTGCGAGCCAGTCGAGTGATGCTGCTGGTGTTGCCCACATCCCACCATTACCCATCTCGGACCGCCACCTCCATTGACATAACATATGTTGTTTGTAGCCTATCTCATTATGTGAAAATTTTAAACGCAATTGCTTTTTCACCTCCTGTCACCCCCTAGTGTGTCATTACTCAGTTAGTGAATTTAGGGTGGCAGTAGTTTCCTTTTCAACCAAACATAAGAAGTCATTCAAAATTCTTTTCTATTTGCTTGTCTTTTGCAAAATTCAAAATTTCAAACCCAGCCTTAACAAAGAAATATACTGAACGACGGAAATGAATGACAACTGTTATCCTGCTGGCCAACATGCCTGCATTTGCAATGTAGACTTTCCAAAACAACATCTCGACTTTAAAAGAAAATAAAGAAGACGATTGGAGAATTAACTGTCACTCTACAGTCTACACAATATATCCCCTTCTTTGTTTCATCAGGAGATAGATCGATATAACATATTCCATCTCTGCCCACCAATAAAATATTAGACAAGAAGTCACAACTAACACGAGAGAGAGAGAGAGAGAGAGAGAGAGAGTATTGAGCAGCAGACTGAACCTAATGATGTCAATTCTAACATTAGCATGAACACTTTGAATGTTTCAAAGAGTGAATGAAGTTTCGAAACATATGTCATTGAGGGTCATTTGTAAGTGTACCCAGAGTGCCTAGAAGTGACAAACATGTAGGCACCAAAAACTCTTTTACCACTCACTCTTTGGTCTCGATATGTTATTCTACATAACTCCGGAAGTCCTTGCCCACAAGAAAAAATTCTGCACGGCCATAGCCATAGCCTTCGTTTTCGTTACCTCCCAAGATTCCATTAGTTCATCGTAGTTACAAGGTCCAAAAACACCACTTCTTTACTTCTTCAAAACGTTCATCAGAGACAAACTACACCAACTAATAAAAGAGACTCAAGAGAGTCAAATCAATAGGTAAAATCCAGGACCGAACTCATAGAGTAATGAAGAACATCATTTAAAGCTTCACTCTGATTTCTTAGGAAGAAAGACAGTGATGGCACACCTGCCCAATCTCTTTAGGACGCGTTCCACAATGAATAGAAGATGAGAAAACACTATCATGGGTTCAGCCCGAAGCAAAAAAATAGAAAAAATTGATCTGCTTGTGTAGCTTGTTCCAGCTCTTTCCTAAGCCGACAATCTCATGAGCTTGAGCACCGAGGAGAAAAAGTTGTTGCTTCCGGCCAACCTCTTGCCTTTATTACAACATTGGCCCCGTCCAAGGTCCCATTTAAAAAGGTGTTCACGGAAAACTTCATGTTGCTGGTTCCACTGGCCTCCATCCCAACAGTATGAGAGAGAGAGAGAGAGAGTCACGATCTTAAAGACCTATTTCACCATAAGCCAAATTCAGCATATCATTGTCAAGAAAGAATATGTGTAGTGCATAAATGGCATAAGTTTATTCTTAGTTGAGCCATCAGAAAGATCACAGATTTGTGTTTCCAAGTTCCATATCACTATAACTTAAAGAGACCTCTTTCGATCCCTTCTAGCACTCAATCAAATAAAATAGTCAGCAGCTATAATAAAAAATATACTCCTATCTCTTTGTTGGTTCTACTGCCCCTATCTCATATCAAGGGAGTCTATTTCGATGCTTCATTGCTTCACATTGCAAGAACGAGTAGATCAAGGAAACTGATAAATGATTGTGAATGATCATTTGTACCATTACAACTATAATGAAATTAAATTTGAGGGAGAAACTGAGCAACATTCCATATGACTTACTAGCAAATAGGAGTAATAGAAAGAAAAAAGATGTACTCTATAGGATATAATTGTCCCATCAGCTGACCAATTGAGACAAACAAAACATTAAACACAAAAGGGCATATTTTGGTTCATTGATGTTCCCTATGCAAGTCAAGCAAGGTAACCCAACTTCTTTCCCAAGCACAAGCTCTCAGCTTAATCCCCTCCCATAAAAATCTCGGCTAAGCGAAACCCCAGCCCAGGCTCAGTAAGTCATAAAGGGCTTTAAAACAAGCTCTGTTACCCTAAGTGTAAACAGCATGTTAAATATAGCTTGCAAAGAAGGCAGCTGCAATCCACGAAGGTAACCAAAGGCCCCTAACCATCAAATTATGTTCCAAGTCTATAGTAACATGTGAATATGTGATAGGATAAACAGACAATATGGTTAGGTCACTGCGCACATCAAGCAAGGCTATGCTCCACGTGAAGGAAACTTCCCCCAGCTTTTCTAAAGAAGAGGTGCTCAAAAATTGAAGCTAGATGGGACGAAATCAGCCTACAACCCTAAAGTTTCATTCAATATTTTGCTTAAAATATGAGTTGTAAACCATCTTATCATCCACTTCAATTAAATTGAAGCAAATAAGAGACATATGCACCTCCCCGCCCCCGGATGGAAGGAGAAACCAAAAGAGGACCGGGGGAGGGGGACACAAGTTGTTTACCACAGTCTGAGGTTTAATTACCTGATCTGCTGTGAGAGTTCACTTGCAGGAATTAGCAATTCAGCAGCATTCACAATGTAATCAGGAATAAACACAACCTAAAAGGAGAATGTCAAAGGTCAGTGACATATGTGAGCTTGCAGCAAGAAATCAAGAACAGTATAGGGATGACCTTGCAGCAGGAAGTCATTATTGAACATTCTGTCATGGAAACAAGGAAATTTCACCGCCAACAACACAATTAATGACTCAGTGGAATGTCCAGCAAAGATCCACCAAAAATTGTACAGATAACGAGATATGAAGGAAAGATTTACTGGCCAATAGCTTAACAGCTACACATGGTTGGCTTTTAATTGCCTAGAATTCAGTTGCTTAACGTTCACTGGAATCAGCATAGTTCATACCAACATTTTATAGCTTACATGTACATAGTGGTAGATTAGAATTATGATTGCCTTTCCTTCGGTTGCAATCTTATTACAGATTTTATATGGCTAACCATCTCTGGCCATTCTGAACAGATTTTATCAAGAGTTATGTTGATGACACAAATTGTTTTATTGCCGCATGGGGAATCATTGGAGACTGGAGAGCTACAACAATACTCTACGACTCAGACAAAAAGTCCTCCAAATCAACATCTATCTCCATGGACTACAATGTCAATAGTACACTATTGTGCTCGACTCTTACAAAGGGTCAGAGTGATCCTCGTTTTTTATGAATGAGGTCAAATTCATAAAATGGTTCTTATGGAATCCATTTCAAGGAATAGCCATGACGCAGAGCAATTGATCCTAACACAAAAAGTGGACAGGATACAACCTTCAAAACCTTTCTTTGATAGCCTAGAATTCAGCAATAAGGTTCTGCCAACTAAATAGGAAACAATAGTGTGTTACTGTGTTCACATTGCAGAATTCTCAGCTTTGAGTCATGGACTTTGTGGTTATCACATAGGAAAGACGAAAATATTCAATAGATAAGGAAAGCAAGTTGTGATAATCAGAAAAGACGATTTTCCCATGTAGACCATTAAGAGTTTTCATTCATTACCTCGAGTAGTGCTGCTTAGATATTTATTCATATGAATCATATTTAGGTCTCTCCTTTTATCAAAACCAGTGTGCATGCTGACACACAGAGAATAATGTGCAGACTTAGGAAGAGTAAGCAACGAAACCTACCAAAACAACTGTGCCTTCAGTAAATCACAAATTTCGGTACCATGATTTACTGTGGACATAACATCTCAGATAAACTTCACTATACTCTCGGTTTGCACATATGTTGCGGATGCTTTCCCACCAAATATGCGAACATAGCAAACATACTTCGCTTTCCTCTTACTGCACTCGTTTCTTTCATCCATTTGTAGCGGTAAACAATCCCCATGCAATATATCTAAAAGTTGCAGCTTGTACTCATGGATATGCTTCACCTGGGAACATATAAAAGTAAAGTCGATATATATATTACACCACAATTTCCAGAAGGAATATAAGGAAATGACAAAACTGTGTGGGCCTGAATGGTTATTGATAAGAGTGGCATTCCATCTAATGTAATGCTCCATTCCTATATATATATTAAGAGTATTCTTCTTCAAAGCTCCGTTCCTACAGTCAAGTCAATGCATAATCCTTTGAAATCTGTTTAGACTGTTCTATATCATTTCTTGCGAATGATGACAAAAGTTTCCGCATTTACCAAATTAAAGAAGGAAAAAAAAACCTTTTTAGACAACCAAACCAACAATACAGTTGTTAAGGACCTTGACTTCAGAAAGAGACAGAGAGGGGAAATGGGAAGAAATACATGGAGACGCAGCTCTAACAAACCCAGGAGTTTCACACATCTTTGCCTACTCTCAATGAGAGACACAAGTCCTAACTATGGACTCTTCAAAACCCCAAAACGTAAAACTTTGACATAAGCCTACCCTATCACTAAATTATAATGCACAATTAGACATGTTTCTTTTTAATAAGTAGTTGATTGCACTATTGTATAACCTTGATGGGATTTTGCATCTTTGATGTAGTTTGTATAACCTTGATGGGATTTTGCATCTTTGATGTAGTTTTAGTGTTGGCTTCAGCAGCCGAAACGAAGAACAAATGACAGGGATAAAGGAAAGGCCCTACACCAGGTTCATAAAGGCACTTTACCAGGCCGTTAACGTAAGAAACAGTAGCGGTTTGATTTTACCATGAAACTGTTAGTAATGGTCCTAGGGAGAGCGTGGGCCAATTCTTAAAATCTCGCATTTAGGATCAATTTAAAATCCAACTCAGGCTGCAAGCCAAGCAATGGTCTTCACTGCATAATTTAGGTTTGTGATTTGGTTTTGGGTGCGGGACTCGAATATGCCTTCCAGCTATTAGGATGGAAGGGCCAAAGTTCTGCACGAAGGACTTCATTTTGTTGGAGTGACCAAGCAGGATACCACAAGTGCGATGTGAGGAACATCCGAACGTGGTGGGCTGGTAGCTGTCCACATATTAAAAGCGCAAGATAGAAATGACCAAAATCAAGATTCAACAACAGATACTAATAATTTCAAACCAAATGCAAAAGGAGATGCCCCGTTTGAAGCAAGATATGGATAGAGGATAGGGAGTGAATTTACAGGATGAAGCCATAGATAAGATCTTCGTTCAAGTGGCAGATCATTCATAGATAAGATCTTCATCAAGTGGCAGATCAATGAATGATGTACTGTAAAATTGACGACATAACCCTTTGGATGGGGAATTTTTAGGAGAAAAGAAAAGAAACGGATAGGAAGAACTCTCTCCCTTATTTGAATGGTTAAAGAGGTGAGAGACGGTAATAATCAAGAACCCCTTATATAGCATTTTTTGTTTCTCTTCACTCTTCAAAAGTGGTGATCTGAAGAGAAAGGGGAATGTCTATCCAAATGAGATAGTGAGAAAACATACTCGTTTCTTTTCTCATCATTAACAAAAGCCCCACCCATTTCTTATATTACTTGCCCGAAGTGGACTAGTGAGATGCGAAATTTTCTCCATAGGGAATAACAACTCTCCTCCTTAAGAAGAGTAACCTAGAGATTCAAAACCGTAGTCTGGACCGCTTTCAACTGTTCCATCATTTCTGAACCACAACCAAATTGGTGGAGCACAATACCCAACAAACCTGTCTGGTGTGAACCTATTTCGACAAAGTTTAATGGTTTAGCTGGTTTTTTGCTGAGCCTTGGTTGCCACACCAAAATATGATCTCCTTGTCCTCTGAAGGACCACCATAACCAAAGGGGTCTATTACTAAATAGGAAGCGTCCACACTTTGGGGGCGTAGGGTGCAATAAACATTAAGACACATATACTGCAAGCAGTGTTCTCAAATGTGTAGTTGCGGCTTGCCTAGAGGTTTGCATCAAAAGATGCATCCAAAATTTCCCCATGGCATTCAACTTGTGCATCATCCTCCAAGGCATAAGCCTTGTACGTAAGGCGCTCGTGCAAGTTGCCCATTTTGCATTTTCTTACGCATTCCATGTAAGGAGTGCACTTTCTTTGGAAATGGAATCTCCCAAATAAACCGAACAAAAAAAATAGGAGCCTGGGGGCACAGAAGGGAGAAGTGTCAAGTAACAAATCCTGTAACACAAAATGTTGGTTCATGAGGTATGCATCTTCTGTTTACTTTAATTCTATATGCCCATAAAAAAACCATTCAAATACTCTATAAGACCAGAAACATGAACGTCAACTCTTCCTTTCTAGGAAAGTCGATGTAATCCCCTTTTTCCTTTCTGGGTAGATGAGAAATTCCATAGAAAGCAACTCTCACAAGAACACAGAAGGAGAAACCTCCAGCCAATACAAGAAATAACATAATTGAACAAGCAAAGAGCAAAGAAACAAAAAGCTAGGAGCTGGAAGGACCAAAAATACAGGCTCCGTTTGTTTGGACGTAAAATGTTTTCCGGTAAAATGTTTTACCTATTTTCCGGTGTTTGGTTGTTTAAAAAATGAGGAAAACATTTTACATGTAAAACATTTTCCATCAATTGGATGAAAATGACTTACCCTTAAATCTTCCGTAAGTTATTTTCCGAAATGAACCCGCTGCCTTCTACTACAATTCTCACTGCTCAGTTTCCTCGATCGTTGGTCCTGACCCACGTTCAATTCCAATAATCTCATATCTCTCCACCGTTTAAGCTCCCCATCTCTCTCTCTACACTATTTTGTTGATTTCTGAAAATATTTTCAAGTACCAACCAAATACCGGAAAATAAAAGTTTGAAGTTTTGTTTTCTGAAAAAACATTTTACATCGAAACAAACGGAGCCACAATGAGGCAATTCCTACAAAGCAAAATATTCAATCTAGACTTCTTCACTGATCTTGATCAACAAAACTTTGGTGCGAACATGAAAAATAATCTGATCAAAAGCCCAAGAATGGGGCTTGGAAATCCCCTTAAACACCCTGTTCGACGTAACCCCAAAACTAATAACTTAAAATCCAATTTACAAATAGCAGAATAAACCTAATCTCTTTGGGATTTCTTTCTGATGCATCTCTAAATTCAACTAACATCTGTTGAGGTGAGGAACAGGACGACTACCATATCCAAAAGTGGATACTGGAAAGGACTCACTCTAGATCCTCGAGATAATAGCTCTAACTAAATGCACAAGCAAATTTCATTTGTAATCTCTGCAAATTATTCACTTGGATATCCACAATATGTTTACAATTATATATTGTAGTCGTACTATTGGAAAACCAAGTCCAGAAGCCAACTTTCTTGTACTTCTGACTCCAAACTCCCACAACATCTACTTATGATTTATGAATCCAATGCATGAGTTGATCACAAAGCCAAAAAAAAACTCTAATAATCCTTCAAAAACTGTTTTATACACCAGGGGCACTTTACCAGGCTAGGACACAGTAGCGGTTTGATTTTACCATGAAACTGTTCGTAATGGTCCTAGGGAGAGTTGTGGGCCGAGTCTTAAAAACTCACATTTAGAATCAATTTAAAATCCACCTCAGGCTGCAAGCCAAGCAATGGTCTTCACCGCGTAATTTAAGTTGGTGATTTGGTTTTGGGTGTGCCACTCTAATATGCGTTCCAGCTATTAGGAGGGAAGGACCAAAGTTCTGCACTAAGGACTTCATTTTGTGGAAGTAACCAAGCAGGATACCACAAGTGCGACGTGAGGAACGTGGTGGCTGTCCACATATTAAAAGTGCAAGACAGAAATGACCAAAATCCAGATTCAACAACAGGTACTAATAGTTTCAAACCAAACGCAAAAGGAGATGCCGTTTGAAGCGAGATAGGGATAGAGGATAGGGAGTGAACTTACAGGACGAAGCCATAGATAAAATCTTGGTCAAGTGGCAGATCAACGATGTAAGATTCGCGACATACAAGGGAAGCCTGAAAGCCACCTTGGTGCGAAACCCTAAACTTGGCGCAGCGAACTTTGGTGCGACCTCTGGGGAGACCCTCTTCGAGGATTAGAAAACAGAAGTGCTCTCCGCCCAGATGAAGGAGAGTTGGTTCGGGGGTATCTCTATCAGATCGGTACCTTTTAACATCATAACCCTCAATGTCACCGGAATCACACTCCATGGTCATCAAATTAAAGGTGTAGAAAGTAAAGTAACTTGTCCAATACAGGGTGCTGTTGCCATCACTGGTTAAATTGGAACTGAGTGGGAGGGAAGACGGAAGGCGGAAGGCCTCCCAAGTTTTGCAATTCACACGGTACATATAATTGCAGCAACTAAACAAGATCATCTTTCCTTCCAATGGACCGCCATAGGCGATGACGGCGGGGGAAGACCATAAATTGCTGGTGACAATACCAGTACTCTCAGGGGGTGGAGGTAGAGGCTCCCATTTGTTTATGACGGGGTCGAAAACCTCAGCCCACGGGCCTCCCGGTGAAGCTTCTGCTTTCTTCGTCATCTTCCCAAAGGTGTTGTTGTTGTTTCCCCCGAAAACATAGATCTTGCCTTCAACAGCTACGGCTTTGGACCTAAATCTGGGGCTGAGCATTTCGGGGGCCTCAATCCAGCCCCACTCGGGACGATTAATGTTGAAACATAATACCTTTGGAGAAAACAACCATCGTTTTTTGTTCTCAGGGTCTACAAAGGCACCGCCAAGGACGTAGACAACCGTGCCGATGACGACGGATGTGCCGAAATTCGGAGTAAATCTCGACTTCGCCGGAGTGATCACTCGCATCCCAGGATTCTCCTTCTCTTTTTCCTTCTCCTTCTCCTTCTCCTTCTCCTTCCCCTTGTCTTCTTCTTGTCCTCCGAAGAGCTCGACGCAGCACCTTTGGCAAAAGTTTCTCTTCCTTTTCCCCTTCTCGTCCAAGTTGAAGCAGCACACCAGCGACCCATCCCCAACACCCCAAGCGAGAAGGCACGGACATTTCTCCTTCTCCATCTTCAGCGACGGCCTCGACCTAGATCTTTTTTTCCCCAATCGGACTGAGCTGCTCCCCAGTACCCCAAGCGAGAAGGCGCGGACATATCTCCATCTCCTATTCGTCTTCGTCTTCCGCTTCGGCATCGCCATCGTCATCGCTCCTTTGCTATTCCTACATACAAAAAATGCAATGAGGCAATTCCTACATAGCAAAAAATTCAATCTAGACTTCTTTGCTGATCTTGATGAACAAAACTTTGGTGCGAATATGAAAAATAATCTGATCAATAGCCCAAGAATGGGGCCTGGAAATCCCCTTAAACGCCATGTTCAACGCAACCCTAAGTTGTCTAAGTGCTTGCTAAATAGGAATTGCAATATTAAATTATTAATACCTTCAAATCCAATTTACTAATATCAGAATAAACATGATCTCTTTGGGAGTTGTTTTTGATGCATAAATGTGAGGAACAGGACAACTACCCCTATCCAAAAGTGGATACTGGAAAGGACTCATTCTAGATCCTCGAGATAATAGCCCTAACTAAATGCACAAGCAAATTTCATTTGTAATCTCTGAAAATTATTCACTTGGATATCCACGTCAGTGTTCTAAAACAAGGAATTAATCGCTAGCGGGGCCTATCCCATTAGGTCCGACTAACGATTAATCGCCGATTACTAATTAATATGCACCGATTAATCACTCAAAGGTGGCCAACCACCCGTCTAGCGCCTAGCGACTTTTAGGTGTGCGACTCTAATATGAGTTCCAGCTATTAGGAGGGAAGGACCAAAGTTCTGCACTAAGGACTTCATTTTGTGGAAGTAACCAAGCAGGATACCACAAGTGCGACGTGAGGAACGTGGTGGCTGTCCACATATTAAAAGTGCAAGACAGAAATGACCAAAATCCAGATTCAACAACAGGTACTAATAGTTTCAAACCAAACGCAAAAGGAGATGCCGTTTGAAGCGAGATAGGGATAGAGGATAGGGAGTGAACTTACAGGACGAAGCCATAGATAAAATCTTGGTCAAGTGGCAGATCAACGATGTAAGATTCGCGACATACAAGGGAAGCCTGAAAGCCACCTTGGTGCGAAACCCTAAACTTGGCGCAGCGAACTTTGGTGCGACCTCCGGGGAGACCCTCTTTGAGGGTTAGAAAACACAAGTGCTCTCCGCCCAGATGAAGGAGAGTTGGTTCGGGGGTATCACTATCAGATCGGTACTTTTTAACATTATAACCCTCAATGACACCGGAATTACACACCTTGGTCTTCAAATTAAAGGTGTAGAAAGTAAAGTAACTTGTCCAGTACAGGGTGCTGTTGCCATCACTGGTTAAATTGGAACCGAGTGGGAGGGAAGACGGAAGGCGGAAGGCCTCCCAAGTTTTGCAATTCACACGGTACATATAATTGCAGCAACTAAACAAGATCATCTTTCCTTCCAATGGACCGCCACAGGCGACGACGACGGGGGAAGGCCATAAATCGCTGGTGACAACACCAGTACTCTCAGGGGGTGGAGGTAGACGCTCCCATTTGTTTATGACGGGGTCGAAAACCTCAGCCCACGGGCCTCCCGGTGTAGCTTCTGCTTCCTTCGTCATCTTCCCAAAGGTGTTGTTGTTTCCCCCGAAAACATAGATCTTGCCTTCAACAGCTACGGCTTTGGACCTAAATCTGGGGCTGAGCATTTCGGGGGCCTCAATCCAGCCCCACTCGGGACGATTAATGTTGAAACATAATACCTTTGGAGAAAACAACCATCGTTTTTTGTTCTCAGGGTCTACATTGGCACCGCCAAGGACGTAGACAACCGTGCCGATGACGACGGATGTGCCGAAATTCGGAGTAAATCTCGACTTCGCCGGAGTGATCACTCGCATCCCAGGCTTCTCCTTCTCCTTCTCCTTCTCTTCTTCTTGTCCTCCGAAGAGCTCGACGTAGCACCTTTGGCAAAAGTTTCTCTTCCTTTTCCCCTTCTCGTCCAAGTTGAAGCAGCACACCAGCGACCCATCCCCAACACCCCAAGCGAGAAGGCACGGACATATCTCCTTCTCCTTCTCCATCTTCAGCGACGGCCTCGACCTAGATCTTTTTTTCCCCAATCGGACTGAGCTGCTCCCCAGTACCCCAAGCGAGAAGGCGCGGACATATCTCCATCTCCTATTCGTCTTCGTCTTCCGCTTCGGCATCGCCATCGCTCCTTCTAGGTAGGGCTTCGAAATCCAGGTTAATCGATCGCCGCGTATATCCTGCCCTTTGTGTTCCTTGCATCTCGAATCTCCGGATCATCTTTCCATACACTGTATATTCTCTTGGAATATTTGGTCCCTTATTCTGGATTGGTGGCATGTTCCGTGGGTATGTCCTAATTCGTTGGCAGAATTGGCAACTTGGTGGTTTGACAAAGGGTTTAGAAACTTGGAGGAAATATATGGGAAGCTTCTTTCTATGCCACTTTGCGGTCATTGTGGCTAGTCCGGAATGATCTCGTCTTCAACAATGCAACCTTGAGTGTGGAGTGTGGAGGTAGTAGGGGAATTGGTGAAAACTAGAGTTGCTACGTGGATGAAGACCAAGTTCGGTATCAAGGTTCATTCGGTGGAGGAGTTTAAGCTGTTTCTTGATGGTATTCGTAAGCTCAAACTGTAGATTTGGTTGAGGTGTACTGGCTGTCCAACTTTTTGTTGGATGGGCTATTCACTGATTTCTTTTGTCTTGCTTTCACCTCGATGTATCCTTTCGAATTTTTATAAAAAGTTTCGTTTGCCGAGCAAAAAAAAAAGTCGATCGCCGCGTTTACCCGTACGTATATAGACAAGGGCGGTGGGATTTGTACTTATGTTAGGGTACGTGTTGTTGGATGGAAATCGACAATTGAATGAAATTAAGGTTGTCAACAAAATAAAAATAAAAATTTACCCAAAAAAAAAAGGTTGTCAAAAAAAAAAGATTTGGTCTTTTATTAGTACGGTCTCGGATATCAATGCACATTTTATTAGTACGGTCTCTCAACAATGTTTCTAAGCTTTTTAAAAGAAGTTTTTTTTTTTTTTTTTTTGCAATAACAGTTATACTGTTTTTTTAAACTGTCTTTTTTTTTTTCAAAAATTGTTATTTTAAAAAAAAAAAATTCAAAAACTATTTTTTAAAACTTTTTCGGAAAAGTATTTTTTCATTATAAAAGTTTTCAAAAAATTGTCTTATTTACAGAGGTGATGTAAACAGTTTATTTACAGCAACCAATCACAACCGTCCAAAAGTGTTCTGGACGATGCGGATTTTAATGGAACTTTTCCGGCCATCCAAAACACTTTTGGACAATCACGATTGAGTATTTACAACAGTTTCAGAAATAAGATTTTCTCTTTCGAATAACCTATTTTTATTAGTTTGATTTTTACAGGTTGAAAAGGTGATGTGACATGTTTTGATTATTCAATATTGATTATGCCACTATAGATATCTACATTACTAACCTTAGCAACCCCTTAAATGGATAATCAAAAGGTAATGTGACAACTTTTGATTATTCAATTTTGATTAGTCAACTGTCGATGCTCTTAGAGTGGAGATCAAGCGCGCAAAACAATACTTTTGGAAACCAAGACTAACAAAAAGGAATTAAGATCTCCAAGAAAATAATAAATCATACCAATACTATAAAATTGAAAATATGTAAAACAGACAGCACAAATAATATTTTCTAATAATTTAATTGCAAATAAAAATTCTAATTCTGGTAGACGAAGAATCCTTGTAGACGAAGAATCCTAAAGATCTAGAATTAACTCAAATAAAGAAACATAATATTTCTAAAACTAAAAATAAAATTCATACTCAAGATCTAATCCTAGAATAATAAAAATATAAATATAAAATCTTTCAGAATCTTGTACTACATTATTATCAATGGCAGGGGTAGTTAGGGTTGTAAACGAGCCGAATATTAAAATGTTCAGATTTGTTCATTAAGTTTTTTAGCGAACTCGAGCTCGAGCCGAACTCAATGAAAATTATGACGAGCCAAACTCGAACCGAGCTTGCCCAGGTTTGGGTCGAACTTGAGCTTATTCACGAGTCTTAACGATCCAATAATATCATATTTTTATACTCTCATACAGGTCTAAAACTGCAAATAAATTTTTCATTATGTACATAAATATGTTCATATACATATAAAATGATAAAAACATATACATAAGTAAATTTTTAGTAATTGTAAACGTTTAGACTTGTACAAGTTTTAAAATTTTCACTATATAACTATATAAAATCCCCATGATACACATATACTTCAGGTTCGCGAGCCTAATCGAGCTAAATACTGCTGCGTTCATGTTCGGCTCATTTATGAAACAAGCCTAAAATTGAGGTTCAGGTTTGATTCATTTAGTAGACGAATCGAATTCGAACGAGTTTTTACCGAGTCGAGCCTCGAACAGTTCACGAACGGCTCAGTTCATTTACAGCCCTAGGGGTAGTGTAGAACCATGCCCCCACTACAAATTTTCAATAATATCAGTATTACCCCAACAATTTGTATCCAAAAAAGGTAAATACATTTTCATAACCGGGTTCAGCTGGGTTTAGCTCCTATCCAATTCACTATTGTCCATTTTGGTCCATTCAACGGCTATTATTAACTCTACCAAATCCATGGCTCCCCATCATCCCACGTGTAGTACTCTCACATGTTCCTCTCAAAATACACAGCGAATGTTAACGGAAATACTGCAAAACTAACGGTGCAAAATCCAAAGCCCCACTGAAGCCACTGTACTCGCTTCACATATTAGAGTTTAGAGCATGTTGTTTTAGTTGTTTTTCCAATCAATCTTTGGCGGGAAATGATTGTGTGCGAGTGTGTCAGAAAAGGTATATGTGTATCCTTTTCAGATTAACAATAAACAGGCAATTGTGGTTATTTGTTCGACTATCTCAACGAAGAGGATTTTTCTTAAAAGGTGTCAACCAAAAGTAAATTGATGCACTTCTAATCAAAAAAATCAAAAAAGATAACTGAGTATAAACAAGCTTGAATCTAATCGAAAGCCAGCTTATACACGATTACTCTTGAGATTTCAACAAGACAAAGACAAACCAAATGTAAGATAACTTGAATTTAATCGAAAGCAAACTTACATCTCAATATGTCTTCAAACTTGTAAAAGATGAAACTACTAACTACTACTAAACTACTTCGAACTAATTTCTAAGTCCTAATCTACTTTAGATCTCCAAGCAACCATTTCTGTATGAATTGTCGATGATGATGAGTTAGAGATATTTTCTTCTGGTCTCTCTTCCGAAATCTTCTTGCTCTTCATGTCTTGTTTTGGCGCCTAAAACTCCTTCTTGAATCTTCTTTGAAAATATTTCATTTTCCACCAGAAAACGATTATTGGCCTTCGAATTGCTCGTCTCTTTGTTCTTCTGATGAAACTTCTCATCTTTCCACGACTATGGGCTGTAAATGAACTGAGTCGTTCGTGAACTTTTCGAGGCTTGACTCGGTAAAGGCTCGTTCGAGTTCGATTCGTCTACTAAATGAACCGAATCTGAACCTCAATTTTAGGCTCGTTTCATAAATGAGCCGAACATGAACGCAGCAATATTCGGCTCGATTAAATTCGCAAACCTGGAGTATACGTATATCATAGGAATTTTATAGAGTTATATAGTGAAAATTTTAAAACTTGTATAAGTCTAAACGTTTACAATTACTAAAATTTTACTTATGTACTGTATATGTTTTTATTATTTTATATGTATATGAACATATTTATGTACATAATGAAAATTTATTTGCAGTTTTAGACCTGTATGAGAGCATAAAAATATAATATTATTGGATCGTTAAGGCTCGTGAACAAGCTCGGGTTCGACCCAAACCTGGGCAAGCTCAGTTCGAGTTTGGCTCATCATAATTTTTCATTGAGTTCAGCTCGAGCTCGAGTTCGCTAAAAAACTTAATGAACGAATCTAAACATTCTAATATTCGGCTCGATTCGACTCGTTTACAGCCCTACGTTTGGCATATAAATCGTGGTATGGTGGGTTGAGAACGTGGTTTTCCTGTAAAAATGCATTACGTGCAAGCCTTTCGGATTTGGCATTGAACTTCCACGTAAGCAGAATAAGTGATTCTTCTCCTAAGGAGTTTAAAACGGCGTAGTTCAAAAGTTACTGTTCATTCAACCAACGTGTTTGGTTTTCCTTTTGACATCTGTCACCAACTGTTCAAATTCCAAGTCAGCAATTAAACACAGTCGTTTCCAATCAAAATGATACCGTATAGTACTAAAATAATAACTGAGACCCTTGATCTTGTGTATCTTGGCCATAATTATAAAACTGCTTTGTTCGGTTACCCGTTTTGTTTTAGTTTTGTTTTCAATTATTACCTTTTTTTTTTCAATCATTACCCTATTTTTCCAATTATTACTTTCTCATCTTTCTCTATCTCTCTCCAATCATTACCCATATCTTCAATCATTACTCTATTTCTCTCTCCACCCACTACCAAAACTAAACTAAACTAAACTAAACTAAACTAAACTCTCAACCAAACACAACGTGTTTTGATTGGTTCGTTCACTATTCATTGCCACGTGGATTTTTCTCATTGGATGGCATATTTTAGAATGTAAACACATATACATCAATGGTTAGCAAAAATTGAGTAATAAACGGTGCATATTTTATATTTGACCTACTCATATCTCTTTTTCAATCCATTTGAATTTGTTCAAAAAAATTATTTTTCTGATCATTTTATTTTAAAGGGTCATAATTAGAAGTATTTGTTTTTAGGGCTCTTATAATCAAGTATTTGCTCTACACGGTCTCAAATAAAGAACATATATATACTTGATTATGAAAGGCCTAGAGACAAAAATTAATTATGACCTTTTAGAATAAAATGATTAAAAAATAAAATCTTTATCCCTGTTAAAACAGATTAAAAATTAGAACAATTAATTTTTTAAGACTATTTATATATTAAAATAATAAAGTAATGAATTGTCCACAGAATGCATTGGTGTAAGATCTTGGGTTCGCAGCTGTTATCAACTCTTTTGGTATCAACCTCTAGTGGTTCAGATCTGTGATTTAGGGGTTTGCTCTCTTTTAAGGTCTCATGTTTGAAACATCTTAGGTGCTATCAACTCTTTTAAGGCCGGTTCGTACAAAGCTTTTCTCTAGCTTTAATTGAGACCCCCGCGATCAGTGCTAACATTGGTCCCCCAAAATCATTAAAAGTACATATAAACTGGCCCGAACACTTGAGTTATAAAAAAAAAATTATCCCCTGTGGATCAGTCCATACCCAGTCAATTTTATAAACATTACTTTGGGTGGGCTTTTAGATTAACAATCCTTCTATCACTGTACCCATTTACACACCCATTCATACACCCACACCTGGTGTGTGCGGCCCCCATCCTTGTTGTGAGTGTGGGTGTGCGAATGGGTGTGTAAATGGGTGGGCATGATGTGGATCCTTGGATTTGGTACGTAGAGTTGGTAGAGTTAATGCTAGCCGTTGAATGGACCAAAATGGACAATAGTGAACTGGATAGGAGCCGAACCCGGTTCAGCTCACGTAACCATGTAACTTCAATCATGTAGCAATGCTTCAAATTCGCCTCTTGTCCAAGTAACTTCTTAAATATTAGGCGCCTTTCTCTCTTTGTGTCTTCCATCATGTTTGTTCCCAACTCATCAGTCCATCCATGCTTCAAACTCATGTCTTGAGCCTTCGTTGTTGCCATGTAAGGCTTCCTTGAAAGTGTCTTGTCGACATACTTGAGCCACATATGCTTATTGTCTCCGGCTACTGCCCTCAATTTGTTACGTACACATATTTAGTTGCACGAATCCCTCTCCCTGAAAACCATCCAATATGGTAATTCAGAATCCGTGAACTATTGTTTGCCAGTATGGCAGGCTGGCAGCTCGTTTTTTAAAAACTGATGATGTATGCCAATAGTCATCTCTCTCTCTCTCTCTCTCTCTCTCTCTCTCTCTCTCTTAATTTTCCAGACAATCGGAGATGGTTTTGGGAGTGGTTTTAACTGAATTCTATTGTTGAGCTCTTGCTGAATTGCTGCCTCATGCACTCTTGGACTGTTTGCTGGTTTCTGTTGATTTTCCTAAATACTCATGAAGACCACCAGTTACATTGGCGCAGTGAATTTGGGACTACCACTTGCAGGGCTATATTTTCTGTTGTATGATAGCACTTTACTTCAAATCCAATTTTGTTTTGGGCTTTTCGGTAATTGGGTGTCCGAGCCTCGCTGGCTTAAGCGCGTACCTCGAGTAATTCCAAATTCTGATGTCAACAAGTCAACGACTGGGTATGCCTCCGATGGTCTCAATAGTGTTTTTTATTGCAACAAGAGATGAACTGGCTAGGCGGCTAGCTTGAAACTAAACTCTTTGTACTTGTGACTCTCCTACTCAGATCAAACTTGTGAGACCCGTACTTCATTTTTCTACTGGGTCGTGATGGTGGTTGACTCGTGTATTAAAATAATCTTTTCATTTATAAATCCTAATTTGTGAGGCTGTGCATGTGAACCTTTGGATGTGTATGTGTGAACGTGAAATTAAGCTGAAAAATGGGACCCATTTTTGGGACGAAAACAAAGAGGGGGGTGTGTGTGCAAGTGAATTGGGGATGGGTTTCTATAGATTTCACCAATTGTTTGAGAGTTTTGATAATTTTGGCATGTAACGATACTGTCGTAATGAGAAGGACGAAGTATGTGTGATGGTTTCTTGTGTAGGTATTAAGGAAGTGATTTGGATTATTAATTATTGATTATGATACTTTGTGGTGCTTATGGATCCGAGTCGTTACAAAACTCTTTTTTTCTTTTGGTAATAAATAGAGGAAATAAATAGTGGTGGTTGGGTGTTTCGGCGTGGGTGGCGGCGGCGATGGATGAAGCTGCTAATGGTGGGCGTCGGGTGGCAGCGTGATGGTGGACTTCGGCTCAGCGGCGTTACGGCGGCGTTTAGAAGCTCGGCTTCCTGTTTTCCAGCCGTTTGTGAGGGCCGAATCGACGGTTTCTTGGCGGTTTCTTGTGGGATCCGGTGGCTCGTGGGTATCGCGGCGTTGTAGGCGGCTGTGTCGTGGTGTTGGCGGCGGCGGCGGCGGGTGTGGCGGCGTTCTCAGGAGCTGACTGAGTTTAGGGGTGTTAGGGTTTGGTCTGGTCCTCTGGGGCCAGATCTAGGTGTTGGGCTGAGTTGTAAAAATCTGGGCTTCCGGACCTTTGGGTTTGAGCTTTATTGTTTAATCTGGACATCTTGTGGTCCATAAGGTGTTTTGGGCTTTGTCGCAATAGGTGTTTTCATCCAACTTTTTGTTGGTTTCCCCTTCCCCTCCTCCAACTTGATATACCCCTTGTCAAGTTTCTTAATAAAATTTATTGCCTATCAAAAAAAAAAAATAGAGGAAACATAGGGAAAGCAAAAAAAGAAAGGAAATATAAAAATAACAAATAAAAACTCAGCCTGACAAGTCTACGATTGAACTCATTTTCCTCATTTTTCAATTGTTGCAGATAAAAGTCTACATCTTTGTTTACCCAAAAAAAAAAAAGTCTACACCTACGGTCAAGTTGCGTAGTATTACCATGTCAGCGTGTCTGGGTCAACCTTAATATGTTCACACGAGCCGTGATGAGTGCCACTTGGGGCATTTCTTGTCATTTTTTCCTTCTGGGTAATATATGGTGTCCCGAGCCAACTGACACGTAGCTCGCACTATTCCTATAGCCCCTTCCGGCCACTTGCTTTCCAAGCTTACACGAGAGGCGAGATGGACCTGAAAGTTGCTTACAAGGAGAATCGAACCTGAAATCTTAAGAGAGAGCAAACTCATTGGGCCATTTCTTGTCAAATTGAAGAAAGATATGCAATATTTTCCGTAATAGGGTGGGGAAAAAAAAGTCTATAATAAGAGTTCAATGTTAAATTTTGGGAGATTAATTGCAGGGTGCAACTGAATAAGGTGCAAGTCGTCTCAGTAGTTGACGTTTGACAATGGCTTGAACAGTGGCGAATATGGTGGCCGGAATAGCGGCCCGAAAAATAAGGGCGGAACCAGAAATGTAATTTGCCTTGAACTAAACTGGGTTGGGCTAAAATTATTTAGACTAAATTTTACACGTAGAATTTTTATTTTATTCAAAGCTGACTTGGGCTATAGCCCGCCCTTCTATACTCATAGTTCTGCCCTTGCCGATGAGAAGTTTTTCAGTGCTGGGTGGGCACCGGCCATGTGGTGCTGAGCACCATCTCGGCCGTCCAAACGTGTTTTATTTTAAATGGTCATAATTAGAAGTATTTGTTTTAGGGCTCTTATAATCAACTATTTGCTCTACACGGTCTCAAATAAATAACATATACTTGATTATGAAAGGCCTATAGACAAAAATTAATTATGACATTTTAGAATAAAATGATTAAAAAATAAAATCTTTACCCGATTAAAACGGATTAAAAATTAGAACAATTAATTTTTTAAGACTATTTATATATTAAAATAATAAAGTAATGAATTGTCCACAGAATGCATTGGTGTAAGATCTTGGGTTCGCAACTACTATCAACTCTTTTGGTATCAACCTCTAGTGGTTAAGATCTGTGATTTAGGGGTTTGCTCTCTCTTAAGGTCTCATGTTTGAAACATCTTAGGTGCTATCAACTTTTTTAAGACCGGCTCGTACAAAGCTTTTCTCTAGCTTTAATTGAGACCCCCGCAATTAGCGCTAATATTGGTCCCCAAAAATCATTCAAAGTACATATAAACTGACCCGAACACCTGAGTTATAAAAAAAAAAAATCCCCTGTGGATCAGTCCATACCCAGTCAATTTTATAAACATTACTTTGGGTGGGTCTTTAGACTAAGGGAACTGATTTTCGCGCTCCAAAATTTACTGCAGGCGCTCCACCTTTTTGTTTTTACACTGTGATGTTGTATGTTGTTGTACAACATCACAGTGTAAAAACAAAAAGGTGGAGCGCCTGCAGTACAACATCACAGTGTAAAAACAAAAAGGTGGAGCGCCTGCAGTAAATTTTGGAGCGCGAAAATCAGTTCCCTAGATTAAAGAGGGCCACTGCCGTGTAATATGTGAGAGGGCGACACGTGGTTTGTGTGGAGCTTTAGATTTTGCACCGTTAGTTTGGCAGAAGTATTTCCGTTAACATTCACCGTGTGTTTAGAGAGGAAAATATGAGACTAAAGGTGGGCATGATGTGGATCCTTGGATTTGGAAGAGTTGGTAGAGTTAATGCTAGCCGTTGAATGGACCAAAATGGACAATAGTGAACTGGATAGGAGCCGAACCCGGTTCAGCTCACGTAACCATGTAACTTCAATCATGTAGCAATGCTTCAAATTCGCCTCTTGTCCAAGTAACTTCTTAAATATTAGACGCCTTTCTCTCTTTGTGTCTTCCATCATGTTTGTTCAATTCCCAACTCATCAGTCCATCCATGCTTCAAACTCATGTCTTGAGCCTTCGTTGTTGCCGTGTAAGGCTTCCTTGAAAGTGTCTTGTCGACATACTTGAGCCACAGATGCTTATTGTCTCCGGCTACTGGCCTCAGTTTGTTACGTACACATATTTAGTTGCACGAATCCCTCTCCCTGAAAACCATCCAATATGGTAATTCAGAATCCGTGAACTATTGTTTGCCAGTATGGCAACTCGTTTTTTAGAAACTGATGATGTATGCCAATAGTCATCTCTCTCTCTCTCTCTCTCTCTTAATTTTCCTGACAATCGGAGATGGTTTTAACTGGATTCTATTGTTGAGCTCTTGCTGAATTGCTGCCTCATGCACTCTTGGACTGTTTGCTGGTTTCTGTTGATTTTCCTAAAGGCCAATGATTTTGCCACACTCTTATTTGTTAATGCCACACTCTGCAAGTGTATTTTTTGGTGCAAAAATACACTTACAGGGTGTGGCATTAACAAAAAAGGGTGTGACAAAATCATTTCCCTTCCTAAGTACTCATGAAGACCTCCAGTTACATTGGTACAGTGAATTTGGGACTACCACTTGCAGGGCTGTGTTTTCTGTTGTATGATAGCACTTTACTTCAAATCCAATTTTGTTTTGGGCTTTTCGGTAATTGGGTGTCCGAGTCTCACTGACTTAAGCGCGCACCTCGACTAATTCCAAATTCTGATGTCAACGACTGGGTATGCCTCTGATGGTCTCAAGAGTGTTTTTGATTGCAACAATAGTTGAACTGGCTAGGCGGCTAGCTTGAAACTAAACTCTTTTTACTTGTGACTCTCCTACTCAGACCAAACTCTTTTTTTCTTTTGGTCATAAATAGAGGAAACATAGGGAAAGCAAAAAAGAAAGGAAATGTAAAAATAACAAGGAAAATTTTAAAATTAGCCCAATGGGCTGACAATAGTAAGTGTGTGAATGTGTATTAAAAGGTGTAAAAAAATGCACAGAAATACATATTTTTCTTGTATTCTAGTGTGTTTATTGTCAGTCCAGTGGGCTGACAATAGCAAGACCGAAATAACAAATAAAAAACTCAGCCTGACAAGTCTACGATTGAACTCATTTTCCTCATTTTTCAATTGTTGCAGATAAAAGTCTACATCTTTGTTTACCCAAAAAAAAAGTCTACACCTACAGTCAAGTTGCGTAGTATTACCATGTCAGTGTGTCTGGATCAACCTTAATATGTTTACACGAGCCGTGATGAGTGCCACTTGGGGCATTTCTTGTCATTTTTTCCTTCTGGGTAATATGTGGTGTCCCGAGTCAACTTACGCGTAGCTCGCACTATTCCTATAGCCCCTTCCACTTGCTTTCCAAGCTTACACGAGAGGCAAGATGGTCCTGAGAGTTGCTTGTAAGGAGAATCGAACCTGAAATCTTTAGGAGAGAGCAAACCCCTCGGGGCCATCTCTTGTCAAATTGAAGAAAGATATGCAATATTTTCCGTAATTGGGGGGGGGGGGGGGGGGGGGGGGGTGGGAGTCTATAATAAGAGTACAATGTTAAATTTTGGGAGATTAATTGCAGGGTGCAACTGAACAAGGTGCAAGTCGTCTCAGTAGTTGACGTTTGATAATGGCTTGAACAGTGGCGAATGTGGTGGTCGTCTCAGTAGTTGACGTTTTATTCAAAGCTGACTTGGGCTATAGCCCGCCCTTCTATACTCATAGTTCTGCCCTTGCCGATGAGAAGTTTTTCAGTGCCGGGTGGGCACCGGCCACGTGGTGCCGAGCACCATCTCGGCCATCCAAACGTGTTTTGGACGGCCCAAATCTGTTTAGGTAATTTTTAAGTGAAATTATCAAAACACCCCCTCAAGTCCAAACAAATTTGGACCGTCCAAAGTACGTTTGAACAGCCGAGATGCGTGCTCGACACCACGTGGCCGGTGCCGCTCGGCACTGAAAAATTTCTCCTTGCCGATAGATTTCGTGGCTCAAAGTAAGCGTACGTAGTTGGTTCATGGTCCTGATATCTCAGTTCAAAATGTCCTCTGTGGGGCTTAGCTACTTTGTGGAAAGTAAGCGTACCTAGTTGGTTCATGGTCCTAATATCTCAATTCAAAATGTCCTCTGTGGGCCTTAGCTACTTTGTGGAAAATAATTCACAATAATCTGCTAATATTGACAGTTATCAATGCACTATGTTCTATTGAACATTTACTCAGTTCAGCGAATTAGGTCTCCAATGTGACGTTTTCATAATTTCATGTCATCGTCAAGAGTGTGAAAAGAAAATGGTGCTTTCTGTGGTCCTATTTCGATGATTATGATGATTGTTCATTTTAAAGAGGCTCAGTCTAGAAAATGTTCATGTGATAAACTCGAGTTTATTAGATATCAATAGACATCTGGGTGAATCGTAAAATTTGTTTACGATCATTTCTCTAGTGACAAATAGAATTTGTCAAGATGTATCCGATCAATGTAGTTTTTCACACAGATTTTGTTTTGAGATTTGACCTTGTTCGGTTAAGGATTTTGGATTTTAGATTCTAATCGTTATTCT
Source organism: Rhododendron henanense subsp. lingbaoense (assembly GCA_020567845.1). Taxonomy (NCBI): domain Eukaryota; kingdom Viridiplantae; phylum Streptophyta; class Magnoliopsida; order Ericales; family Ericaceae; genus Rhododendron; species Rhododendron henanense. Next base: position 1,745,093 of record CM036318.1, read on the forward strand.
ATTTCTTTCTTCACTCATTATCTCTATCTCTCTCCAATCATCTATCTCTTTCCAATTATTACTCATATTTTTAATCATTACTCTATTTTTCTCTACATTTATTACCTACAAGTTCAAATTTCAAATCTCAAAACCAACAGGCCGCACTATCCAAGAGAGGATTCCATTTCAGCATCAGTAAAACTTGTTATTGCCGACAGAGTTCGTAGAAAGGACAAGCCTATTTATATTTATAGTCTCTGGGCAAGGTTAGACTTTTGGGGCTCCATTTGTACTCCGAAGTAAGCCTTTTCTGAAACATATCCTATTGGTTTTGGGATTTTGAATTTAAATTTGAATTTGTAGGTAATTAGTGTAGAGAAAAATGGAGTAATAATTGAAGAAAGATAAAGAAAAAAATAAGAGTAACGAGAGTAATAGAATAATGATTAGAATCCAAAATCTAAAATCCTTAAACGAACGGAGTCACTGGGACCAGGGACCAGAGACATACACCATGTGGAGGAAATAGTAATACTCCTACTATAGAATCAATCACTAAGCTGAAGTAAGGAAATGATTTTTTCTTGACCGAATGTCCGAGTCAGTTTATGAGTACTGCGACTAATTTCGAGAACCTTAAGTTAACAACCGGATAAAACCTCCGGTTGTTTCAAAGATTGGAATGTTTGGCCTGTTACGGCCTAGCTTTTTTATTTATTTATTTAATTATATTGGCCGTTTATTAATTAGAGTTATGGTTGTGTCCTAATTAATTACGTATTTTGCGGGCGGTATGGGTATTGTTGCCACGATTGTAATATTTGGGGTATGAGATGGATTTTGGGTGCAATAATGGTACCGGTTAATAATTTTATAAATTGTATAGGGTGCAACGTGAGTACTGGGTAGTTTTACAAGTTACTACTTTAGGAGATGTTTTCACGGTGTAGGGTTTTATTTGGAGAGAACGTTGGGAAGGAAAGAGCAACGCAGTCAAAGGTTTCGAAGTCGCCCTTAATCGTGGTAAGGTTTGAACTAATCTTATTGTTTCGCTTCTCAGAGTTCGGTTTAGTAGCAAGTTAATTATTTGGGTGGAAATTATTCTAAGTTAATTTGGTGGGTGCCGGCTTGAGAGAGAGTGTGGCCGGCGGAGGGAGTGTGCACGGTTGTGACGTGCGGCTGTGCATGTGTGGACAAGGTTCACACAGAAGATGATGGAATGGAGACCTCCTGGTGTGGTGTGGTGTATGCACGTGGTTCGGTTGCATGCATGGAGATGATCATGAGATTTGTAGGTTAGTGGATACCGATGGGTTGGAGTGAAAAGAATAAGGTTTAATAATTTGGAGGCCATTGTTGTTATAGTAGTTTAGGATTTGGGGTGGGATTAAGAAATTTAATAGATCTATATTCTTAGTTTGTCTAGTCGGTACTAAACTTTGAATAGTTAGTCATTTCGTGCTTTGCCCTTTTGTTCAGGTTAGCGTTCTTTTTGCGTGTTCGATTGCATTACTTTTGGATCCAGGTGAGTGGTTAAGCATGTTATGTATTTTCGAACTTCTCCATGTCCCTTAAATTGTTGTTTTGGAAAATTTATTATTGAAATTGGAAACACGTACATATTATTTATATTGATTATATTAAATTGGCATGAGGTATTGGTGAAACCATTTGTTGATCGAATAATCTTTTGGTGAGAACTTTGTAGATATCGAATGGGAACATATTTTGGAAGTCCAGGGAAATTAATCCTCTGTGTGCAGGTGACTCTGGCCATTAGGGAAGAGACCGGATTAGGCCGGTGACCCTAATGCTCAACGGTTGTTATTGACCGGATCATTCTTAGGGAAAAGTTCCACGGGCTGCCTACTCGTGGTGACTCTAAGTTTCGATATTGGATCCAATTTTGAGAGATATATTCACTGGTACATGGTACTATTTGGTATTGGTTGTGGTTCCCCATTGTGGTTGGATATTGTGATCACCATTAAGTTATTGGTTGAATTGTTCGTTGGGTTGGTTCATATTTTGTTGTTCACCGCGAATGCCAATTATGTTGATATGGTAAATTATTTTGATCCATTTCAGAACCTTACTCTAGTATACATGCTTTGCCATTCACTGAGCTCTTCAGCTGACGGATTTATTCCAACTTCTTTTTCAGGCTAGTCGGGGATTTAGGCAAGGACTCTGGTGGCATCTCGGGGATTTCTTTTGTTGACCTCCTTAGGGTGTCTCATTCTTGTTTTATTTTAAAAATCGCTTCCGCATTTGAAACAATTGTCAGATAACAAATTCTTTTTTTTATTGTTGGATCTCTGAATATTGTTTGGTTCATGGGATAGTTGTGCCCCATGTTTATGATGAGACATATTTGGCTTTGGATCTGATTAATAACGAAAATCGATCATTTGAATTTTGGTTACTTTAATTTATTTAGGCTGCGTGTTCCATGGGTTGGCCTCGTGGTTCATGGCCGGTCACTTCTCATTTTTGGGGTGTGACATGGCCTCTGTGGGATTCGAATATACGGCCTTGGATAATCACTTATTTGCTTTCTCATATCCACTTGGTCAAATCCTATAGCTAACATTGAAGGTGGAAATCAATAATTTTACAACCACACACAAACACTTACATACACACTCACAAAAGGAGTGAGCCCCACACTGCACACCTCCAGTATGTGTGGAGCCCACCCCTTTGTGAGTGTAAGTGTTTGTATGTATTTGTAACATTGTTGGGTGAAAATACCCCAACTAAAACTCCAAAATCCTGCATGTAATTTGGCATTTCATTTTTCCTATATCTAATTTGACATAACAAAGAGTGACATGGCTCTATTTCTTTTTAGTCATTGTAACGTGGGTCTCCCCACATATATATTTTCATTATTTTCATCTTGAGAAAATTCCACATTTAAAAATAGTTAATAACTTACTAGGCTAGACGTATTGGTTGGAATGTCAATTTTTTGAGGGGTAAAGTGCCGGACTGAGAATGCTGGCGAGCATCTTCCCGGCACCATTCTCTATAGAGCGGTGCTGAGTAGCTGATCCTACCGTTCATCCCGGTACGGACAATTCAGAGTGAAACTAAGCGCATACCAATCTGAATCGTCCATTGCTCGGTTAAGATTCGAGCCGTCGATTGTCAAGATGAGCGACCAGATCAACCGCTCTGCACCCGCTCTACCGGGAGCATCCCCATTCTGTGTGCCACGCTAACTCTTAAATAAATATGAGATCTTTAAATTTCATATTTGATGTCAAAAAAAAAAAAATCATATTATGGGAAATAATTACTCCCAGTAGTTTGGCAAACCAAAAGAATTGGGATCAAGTGTAACTACTGGCGGGGCCATGTAAATTTGTCCGATTAGTTGAAAAAAATAGCGGCAAATAAACCAGTCAAGATTCTCACCATCTTCCTCCTACCCTTCGCATTTTCCACCGCTGACTGGACTCGCAGTCTCTCCCCACCCTTAAAAATATTACTCCATCATACGATATAATCACACGCCTAATCACATAAAGCGCGTACGCGAGCCGAGCACGAAAAGCGCTTTTAGAAAAAACATCTCAAACCGCTCAACTTTTACGAGAGTGAAAATTAGAAGAGAAAAATAAAACAAGAATCGAGAGCCGAAGGAAAAAACGTCTTTAAAAAAACATCTCGAACCGCTCAACTTTCACGAGAGTGAAAATTAGAATAGAAAAATAAAATGAGAATTAAGAGCCGGAGCGAAATATACCATCAAAAAACTTAAATATGACACATGACTAATACATACGGTAACACCTTCGTATAACTAATTACTATTTGGAATTGAAATTGCAAAACCTAGAGAGAGAGAGAGAGAGAGAGAGAGAGAGAAGAAGAAGAAGAAGAAGAAGAAACAGATAAAGGAATCACAAGATGAACAGGGGCGCTCTAGGCCCGAGCCTCAAGCTCTCCCTCCCTCCTTCCGATGAAGTCGCTTTCAAAAAGTTCCTGTATTCCTCTCTCTCTCTCTCTCTCTCTCTCTCTCTATACATGTATGTTTGGGTGTCTGTGAGATTACATACGGATGTGTATAAGTGTATTAATACGTAATTACATATCGCTGTTTCTCTGTTTTAACATTTCTGCGTGGTTACTTATCGAGAAAAAAAAAAAATTCTGCGTGGATTTTTGTGCAGAACTGAATCAGGAACGTTTATGGACGGAGATCTGCTGGTGAACAGGGATGGAGTTCGAATTGTGTCGCAGAGCCAAGACGAAACCGTAAGATATGATTTTCCCAAATTCAAATTCAACGTATTCAACTTTAATTTAGTAGACTCTGATCTATGGATATTGCATTCGATCTGCAAAGTTCTATACTATCATAATCGACCAATTCAGTACGTCAATTTGTATCAGTTGCTTGTTTTGAAGCTCGTTAGCAGAATTACGTAATGACCAGTTCGCTGCAAATTGAGGTTTTTTGTCTCGAAATTGCATGTTCTCTGCCTTGATTAATGATCAATTGAAGCCAATTTAGCTGCAAGTTGACGTTTTTATGATGAATTTGCGTGTTATTTGGTATAATTGATGATGATTATAAGCCAATTTAGCTGCAACTTTACGTTTTTAAGATGAATTTGCATGTTATTCGATATAATTGATGATGATTATTAGCCAATTTAGCTGCAAGTTTACGTTTTTAAGATGAATTTGCGTGTTATTTGATATAATTGATGATGATTATAAGTGTGCCTTTAGCAAATCGAGTTCGTATCTGACCGACGGAACTGTATCTATAAGATAGTTTGGAAAATTCAAATACAACTATTACCTTCTACTGAATCAAGTTTGATACATTAATGTTGCATTCGATCTGGAAGGTTCTACACTATCATAATTGATAGATTCACAGCATATCAACTTGTTTCATTGGTATGTTGTGACGTTTTGTAGCTACTTAATGACCAGCTTACTGCAAATTGACGTCTTCACGAATGAAATTGCATGCTCTTTGTTTAATTAACAATCATTTTAGCCAATTTAGCTGCAAATTGACGTTTTTTATGGTGAATTTGCGTGTTCTTTGCTTTAATTTATGATGATTTTAACCAACTTTAAAATAAAGTAAGCCTTTTGCAAATCAAGTTTTTATCTTACTCATGAATTTATGATTCATGCTTATTAGAACTATGAACATTTATTTCCCATTGCGAACAAGAGAAAGTTTGGTTCTTTATAAGATTTTGACCCCATAACAAGAATTTTGGCCCGGTCTCTGAGTTGACTCGTCTTTAAATTCTAGTTGTGTTGGCCCAGACACCCGAGTTATCAAAAATTATTCTAGTTATAGTATAAACAGCTAAACACCAATATAGGCCTTTTTAGTTGCTTTTTTGTATTACACAATGTCTGAAGTGGGTGTAAGACAATAAATGTGTAAGACTCCAAATGATTTTGTAGATGTTAAAGTTATTTGGCAGTTTCCTCAACTATCTAACAAGAAACAATAGACTCAAAAGGATGATTCTGTAGAAGTTGAAGTTATTTGGCAGTTTCCTCAGTTATCTAACAAAAAGGAATAGACTATCAAATAAGGATGCAATTGGATATTTTTTAGTGTGTGCTACCTTTGGAAAATTCCTAATTGTTTTATGGTTACGTGAATTTGCATTCAGCCACCACTTATAAAGCCATCAGACAACCAGATAAGCTTGGCTGACTTTGATGCATGTAAAGTCATTGGAAAGGGGAATGGCGGTATTGTGCGACTGGTGCAACACAAATGGACCGGGCAGTTTTTTGCTTTGAAGGTAAATTGCTTCCATCTATCGTATGTATTACCTCTGTTTCCTTCATCCCTCTCCCCCACCTACAAAGGGGGAAAAAGAAAAAGAAAAAGAAAAAATGGGCGTAATAAGCAGACTTGCCTTGCTGTTCTAGGCTTGTGGTCTTGATCTGATAGTGATGGACACAGCGTTCAAATTTCATCAAGTAATCATTTTCTTTGCTTATCAAGCTTTTTGTTTGGGCTGCATTGCTTACTTTCTTTCGGACTGGCGTGAAAGTTGGACGCTGTTAATTTTCATATTTGTAGCCATCAGTATATCTTAGTGTGTTTACCACTAATTGGGAAGATCAGTTCTGATATTTTCTCCAACATCCAGATGATCCAAATGAATATCGAAGAGTCTGCTCGGAGGCAGATTGCACAGGAACTGAAAATTAATCAGTCGTCGCAGTGTCCGTATGTTGTTGTCTGTTACCAGTCTTTTTATGAGAATGGTGCAATTTCTATTATCCTGGAATACATGGATGGTGGATCTCTCTTAGATTTTTTGAAACATGTCAAATCAATTCCGGAGCCATATATTGCTGCCATATGTAAACAGGTGGGAACTATGCAATTCATATTTGCAGTCAACTTTTTGTATTCTGTTATTTTAATAAATTGCAATAGCCTTGCATGATAGTTTTGTGCTTTCTTGAATTCAGGTGCTCAAGGGCTTGTGGTATCTTCATCATGAAAAGCACATAATTCACAGGGACTTAAAACCTTCTAATTTATTGATAAACCATAGAGGGGAAGTCAAGATTACTGACTTTGGTGTGAGTGCAATACTGGCAAGCACCTCTGGACAGGCCAATACTTTTGTTGGCACATACAACTATATGTCTGTAAGTATGTTTGAAACGAACTTCCTATGTTCATTACCATCCAACCCTTCGATCTACTTATAGCGAACTTAAAATTTGATCATGCTCTATTCTGAGGTGTAGCCAGAGAGAATCAGTGGAAGCAGATATGGTTACTCAAGTGACATTTGGAGCTTGGGGTTAGTTTTGCTCGAGTGTGCATTGGGCCATTTCCCATATTCTCCACCACAGCATGGGGAAGGGTGGACAAATGTGTATGAGCTCATGGAAACCATCGTCGACCAACCCCCACCTTGTGCACCTGCTGACCAATTTTCGCCCGAGTTCTGTTCTTTCATTTCTGAATGGTATGTATCGTACATTTCACATGTTTTGTACTGGTGATGAGAACTGAGAAGTAAACCCTCAACTGACTTAACTGACTTTGCGAAAGGGAACCATCCAACTAGTTCTGTGGACCATAATGACCTGATAAGATCTTGCTATATTAATTTTCCCCGAAATTTTAGTAGTGGACTTGAGTTTAGAACCATTTTATTGTACTTTTCGATGTGAGCTAGTCTTGAGAAAAAATTTCACATGTTCATTACGACATCTTCACTTTTTTTTAATCATCGCATACTCGTATTCTGAATGGTCCATCATTTCCATTTTATGTAGAAATGATGCGCGCTATTGAACTTCCTTCCATCTTATACTTCATCAGTAACTTGGCCACTTTAGTGTGTTGTGATCCTGTTAATTACATGTCCATTGCAACTAAGTTGGACTCCCTCTGGCATTCTGTTCGTTTTTACCTTTAGTAACTTCCATCTCTGTTATCTTGTTGAGTCGGTTCATGTCTATTTCAGTCTACGGAAAGACCCAAAAGACAGGCGGTCAGCAAATGAGCTCATGGTATAAATGAATGTACTCAACTTTCATTTCTTTCCAAGTTGCTACCCTCTTTTTTAAATCTTCCTGGCCAACTAATTTAATTGTTTGTTTTGTTATATATAGACACATCCTTTTATCAACATGTTTGAAGACCTGCATATTGATCTCGCATCTTACTTCACCGAAGCAGGATCTCCACTTGCAACACTTTAGATTATGTTGGTATGTCTCTGAAGAAACCCACACATATAGCTTCCCTGTTGCAGCTCTTATTGATATTGTGCAAATGCAGAGTAAATGACAGCATTTTCTTTTTATGGCCAGAATTGCATTTCTTCACTATGTTAGTTACTTCAGCCTCTTGTTTTCTGATTGTAGTGTGTATGTAAACATACGATCATTTCCAAGCTGCACCTTTTGGTAGGAAGTAAGCAAGGAAGTAGGGATGGCTTCTTACTGCAACTTTATGTTTTTTAGATCAAAGATTTGATAATTTTCCAGTTTGTTCTTGTGCATAACTGCATATTACTTCCATTTTTCGCTGCAGATGCACAAGAGATATAACTACTGGTGCAGCTTATACATTATTTATTAGATAATTATAAGCACCATCTTTCCACTTTTGGCACCATCTTGCCACTTTGGCACCATATCCAATTGTTCTACAAACATTACCACTTTTGGAAGTTCAACCTACTTTCTTACCCTGAGTTAGTTGTATCCAATGATCCCCATCTCAACATTTCTATTTACAACCACCTGTGTATTGTCGATGTGTTTCAATGTTACATTAACATAATTGCAATGAGTGTGGCTCGTGTTACCTCTAACTCTAAGATTAAGAAAACAGCTTTTAAATTGAAGTATCGATGTTACCTTTTCAAGTTTGTACGAGTCTGAAAGGTGGTTGTTAGGATGTATTGGTCCATGTTACCTCCTTAGTTTTTTAGTTTGAAGCATGAATGTTATCTTCGTCAAATTTGACTTTGAACTATCTTTCGTAACTAGTTGGTCATCTGGGCTAGAAAACTGTTACTGACAAACTTTTTTTCCTGCATGTGACAGGATAAGGCGCAAATCTATTTAATCACTAATGGTTCTACTTTGCAAAAGAAGATCATGGTGATTTCTTAAGTGGCAGGGGTGGTTCCGACCTACTTAAAAAACAAAAGCTGAGTGACAAGGGAATTATTATGGTTCCCTGAATGTATTATTTAGAGTGACAACCACTGAATGTATTACTTATTGGTGGGATTACAAGGAATAACGCCGCTGGAAGAGCTGTTGAGAGAAGCTTCTCAGTCTCAGAAATCGGAAGCATGGAAACTAGTGTCTGTAAACTTTCATGTGTAACTGTAACAGCTAAATTAAATCCTCTCCGGGAAGCACAAGTTAATAGTATTGGATGGTCTACCTCCTGTCTATCTGTTCGGCGCAAACAACTCAGCTTTGGAAGCTGTTTTCGATTTGATTATAACATTGTGATGAGTAGTGATTCAAGTTCTATTTTTGTTTCTTTGCAAAAATACTAAATTTCAACCAGTCTTGTCTGAGATTTTGCAGATTTTCTGGATGTCTAATGGATACCAAATTGTTTTTGGATTGATCAAAATATCCTTCCACTTGGTCCCCAGAATTGAGCATCCACTACTTATACAGTCATTGTGATTGAGATTGTGCCCTGTCCGGTTAACAAGTCAATAGTGGTACCATTACTAGCACCACTACAATGATTAATGGATGTTGAAGATACGTTGATTTTTTTTGGACATTATTGAATTTGGAATCTCCTCTTTTTTCATTCGACGGTCAGGGGTGTTTGGGCTAACTTACGTGCACATCAGTTATTCTCCTCCTCAGTCTGGTCAAAAGTACAATAACACCGGGACCTAGGGATTATTCATAAGAGATTTCTCTCTTGCGACATGGCCTCTAGAGGTTGTCAAGTTTCGAACTCAGGATATCTGGGTCTACGGTTCATCCCTGTTGCCACTTGAGCTACCTTTTGGTTAATTTGTATTCTACTTATTTGACAATAAGGGTTGTTTATGTTTTCTGTTGATCCACATTTCTTTATTTCCTACCTACTGATGCAAAAATCATTCTTTTCTTGACTTCTTGTTCTATTACAACTATTCGATGATTTACAAATTGGCTGAGTCATGAGCCACTACTTGTACAATTAAGAGTTGGGAGGAAAAGAGCACTCTTCCATCAATTACTAAAAAGACTCCAAATTCCTCCCCCTTTCTGTTTACTTCACAAAAATGCTGTGCAACTGTTTGTGTAAACTTCTTTCATTAATTCACACAACACCTCAACTGCATTGGACCCCTGCACTACAGTGTTATCGTACGCATTCCGAACAGTCCAAAAGTGTTTTTAATAGTCGAGATTTGCTAAAAGTATCCTACAATCTTACTTGTAGAATGCTGTTTAAAATCTAAACCTTTGATTGTAGAGATGGACAGCTTGGATTGCATAGAAGGTCCCAGGGCGTTCCCAGGTCCATAATAACTTGCCTGATCAATTTGTTTGCCAAGATCTTTTGACGCATATAGCAGAGAGAGAGAGAGAGGGAGATATTTGAGGAGGATTTGTAGCATATACAACCAGTTCTGCACTAAAGATACAGTTAACCAGCATGAATGGCAGAAAGTTCTATTCCAAATTAGAGGAATTTTTATAACTTGCTATATAGTAACAAAGATAGAAAAAAAAATGAAAAAACAAGAAAGAAAACGAGAGCTTAGATCAAGTTTTCTTCTTAAATTTTCTTTGAGCTTTCAAGTCCACCACAATCACAGAGATGTTGTCTCTGCTTCCTTTATGGAGAGCAAGTCTTGAAAGGTAGTCTGCTGCATCTTGAGCCGCAGGATCGATTCCCTCACCTCTTTGCTCGGGCGGGTTAGAGCCGATATTTCTTTTGTGCCAGAGAAGTATTCGCTTTCGTGCTACCTCACAAGCCTCCTCGTTTGTCATGACATCCCATAGCCCGTCGCTCGCTAGGATAAGGCATTCATCTTCTTTTGTTCGCGGAACAAACATCATTTCTGGATCCGGAATAACATAGGGTTCCAAGTAACTGTCACCTGAAACCCACAAAGAATGTATTAAAAAATAGGGCAGTTTCATGACAGGTAAGAAATTCCAATCAGAGCCAATCGGACACCTCAACATGCTTTGGAAAAATACTTTAAAGTGGGTGGTGTAAAATGTTAAGTTACCAATTGCTACCAATTGTCTGAAAAGCTTAAGTTGTTAGGAAATGGACCCAACAATATACATCAAGCTATCAAATATCCTCCCCCACAAGTGGATGCAGATATCCATTAATACTACGAAAGCATGGCAAGGGCAGAAACATGGAGCAAACAGGGTACAAATGCAAATAGAAAGACATAAACCCAAGACCTCTTGCAATCTAAGGTCCGATACTATGCTAAGTAACCAATTGTCTAAAAAGCTTAAGTTGTTAGAAATTGGACCCGACCATATATATCAAGCTATCTAAACAGATGGGAGTACTTTCAAATACTACATCAAACTCTTTGAAAATGTGTGAAAAGAGCCACAGGAATAACCTTAGCTATAAAGGTTGAATCATCATGAAAAATGTTAAAACAGATGACCAGATTAGCTATTGTAAGTTTGTAACAAGAAAACATATTCATTGCTGATAGGTCACCTGACTCGCCTCACATGACAAGCCAAGCTTCGTAAAAACAATCAATTAACAGGTACAAAGAAGAAGTTAAGAAAGGAGGTAGACTGGGGACTTGGGAACTACAACTCACTCTAGCAATCACTATAGCACATGGACTGAAGTGCAACAATGAAGGTGGCCATATCTTTGATCCAAGTATCAGATGATTCGGATCAACATTTTACACAAGTCTAAGCTGCAAGTCATCTCAAGTTTTGTCTTGATCTGTTTCTACTTTCTGTCCGTATGGTTCAGTTTACGACTTTCTCTCACAGCTCACCAAGGAACAGTAGTGGATGTCAAGTGCTCCACATCAATGGTTTGATTGTACTAAAACGATAAAGAGATAATAATGGAATCTCATTGTCCATATATTTTTTAAAAAGGAACACGTAAATCACAGCAAGATCACAGAAGAATACTTTTGGTACTTGAGCATCGATGCGCATACCTATAGACCTTGACATTGCAAGTACACCTGAAACGCGAAATCCCATCCATTGAATGACCTTGCCTCCTAAAGCTTCTATCCTTGCACGCTCATCTTCTCTGTCTGGCTGCAAATAATGCAAAAAGGTATTAAAGATCAACATTCCAAACGGATGCCTGCCTCATGATAAAAATGAAGAATCTTATTAAAAGCAGAAACCAAAAAACACAATCCCTACTTTATGGTCTACTGACAATGGCAGCGCTACTTTCCCTCGACATAGAACTGCCCTTGAATCACCACAATTAGCGATAATGAGGTGGGTTGGACAAACAACGGCAACCACAGCAGTGGACCCCACAGCACCAGGAGCAACTGGTTTAAGATAACCCTCAGAGGCATCCACAATGCCATGGTTATCTATAGGAGCTCCTCCAACCTCAGCATTTACTTTCAGAAAACAACTCAAGAAGGCTTTCTCCCACATTTGTTGCCAATTACTCCCGAAACTCCCTTTAAGCAAATCCTCCTTTGCGATTTCCACCTCCTCAGCCAAAGCCAAATGAATGCGATCACGGCAATAATTAGCAACCTATGCCAACAATGAGAAACCAATATAAGCATTCAATTTTCCAAAGAAAACAAGATAAAGAAAAGGAAGACACTGAAAGAGAACAAGAGAGGGAAATGAAATGAAATGACTTAAACCTGAAAGCCCCCGTGTCCATCATAGACTCCAAAAAAATCAGCCGTCACATGACTTGGATTTTGATTCATCCCATTTGAACTCTGACCACCCATTATCATTTGAGAAGGAAATCTCAGGAATCTTGGTAAAGCCACTACAGCATCTTCCATTTCCGAGCTCTTTCCACAGATAGATTGGTATCCCCAAAGGGGTACACAACCCAACTCAAAGGAATTTTCACTGCATAATCTTATCTTCTTCCCTTGCGGCGCCTCACTAAGTGCAATAGAAAAATTCTTATCAGATTCAATGTCCTTGCTCTCATGACTCACAACCGCTTGTTCCGTATCCCCAACATTCTTGGACATGGTATTTGTCAAATTCTTAACAGATCCAATTTCCTTGCTCTCATCATTCACAACCACCTTTTCTAGATCCCTAACATCCTTCGACATGGTATTTGTCTCCAACAAAATCAAACCATCAACCGTCATTTCCTTGCTCTCATCATTCACAACCGCCTTTTCCAGATCCCTAACATCCTTCGACATGGTGTTTGTCTCCAACAAAATCGAACCATCAACAGTCTCAATATTTCCATTTATCTTCCCGACATCCATATGAATTTTCGAGTCTGTATTAGACTTCCCCTCCAGATCAGAAGTATCACTTGAAACCAAAACGATTTCATCTTCAATTACCCTCTCTGTGTCCTTTCTTACTTTCTTGAATTCTTCTACTGGCGATAGTTTCACTATTGTAGCTCCACTATCAAGATTAATACAATCATAATCGTCATTACCAGTGCTAATAGACACTAAAGGACGCTTGGTTGAAGCGGGTTCCGTTAACAAGCTTGTTTGACTAGTTATAAGCTCGAACCCGGCTATTTCTACGTGGGTTGTAAGCACTGACTCCTCATAGATCAAATTACCCAGCACAAATGGCACAGCCATTGCTGCAGATATTTCCTCCATCTATTTAACCCTCCAAATGATCCAAAATCAAATCAAACCACTACCCTTCCCAACCTATCCCTTTCACTTCTTAATTGGGTCGACTTCAAGTCAACACATGAGGGTTTCAAAATCCATTGACTTCTGGTTACAATCCAAGAAAGAACACAACTTGATTCCAAAATTAAATTCAAATGGGTGGTCTGATCTAGAGGTTCTTGATCCAAAACTTCAACAAACAAATTAAGAAGAAGACCAGTGGAGATCCAAATCCCTTTTTCCCAACCTTAACCAGTCCTCTGATTTCACAACAAGAAGTACACGAATCAAATCAGACAATAGGAAACAATGAATACCCCAAACTCCTAAATCACAAAAAAGCACAAACAAAGATTACAACTTACAAATCAAAACCCTAAAGAAAAATCTGGGTTGAAAAATCTCAAGGCTTTTTTCCCTTGAAATAAATCTGGATCAGAGCCCCTCCTCTCTTTCTTGTGGGTTCTCTCTACTCCTCTTTTAAAACCCACTAATTCAATCAGAAGTTCAGAACAAGAACCAAGAAATCGAGTTACCCTCTACTTTTGCTCACCTTCTGAGTCTTTTTCCTCAAAATTTAACACGCACCATTACAATACAACCAAAAACAAACAGCTGTATGTCACAATCTTTACTCACGTAAGTATGATGATTAAGCAAGGGGTAAGTGAGTTGCTTACCGTTTCAAAACACTACCTTGTGAAGAAGACCCAGAAGGGGAGAAGACCCAGAAGGGGAGAGAGAGAGAGCCACGTACGTGTGTCAACCACAAGATAGTCCCCCATGTTCCTATAGAAAGGAACGGCCGTGAGATTTTACTGAGCAGAGGCTTTTCCCCTAATTGTTTGGTCACGTGGGTCCCACCCAAGAGACCACGTGTCCACCTAGATTAACTAACCAAAGGGTTGGATGTGCCTTTCGGTGAACTAACTCTCGATCACTGGGTCCCACGGTCATTGATGATGCGCCACGTAGTGAAACTGGTCTTTGTGAATCATGGGATGGGGTGGGTGAAAACCAGTGACGTGTGTTCAAGTAAATGGCTGGGATAGGGGTGCTTCGTGTAGTTCTCGAATACTTTTGGGGGTGGTTGTGTAAAGCCAGTTGACTACATACGTTGCACTTGAGAGAGAGGAGAAAATTCATATCTTTCCATTTGGGCCATAAATTTCGGTGTAGTGAATTATTATGACAAAGAAAAAGAATTATTATGACAAAGAACAGTGTCATCAGCTTTTTGTGGGCCCTTGAAACGTGTTCCAATCCTGAGATTTTGAATTTTGAAATCCCAAAAATCGCCGTATCAATTATTTTATTTTGTCTAAAATATTGATATTCAAATGGGTAATTTATGTTTTGCATCCAATGTGTTTCCCCTGAAATTTCGTTTTGCATCCTCAAGCTTAGGCATGTCAATTGTCCAGATTGGATAGATTTGGATCCAAAATAGTTCAAATCTGATCCGAAACCGAACTCGATATATCTGATTTCAGTAATTTGAATCTGAAAACCGAGTATTTGATCCGAAAATTCGAATCCGATCCGATTTCCCCCCTCAATTATACATACAAGCCACAAAGAAAAGAAAAGCCCACAAAATTTTCCGAAGCCTAGTCCTACATATATTTGATAGCAACCAATTTCCCACAGAATTGGCAGAAAGTGCAAAAGCTGCCTTTTGGAGTACAATAATTAGCTTTTTGCGTTTATTAGATCATGAGAGCAAATTTGATACAATGATTGGAGGAGTGTTGTAGATACCAAATTCGAAGGTGTTAAATTGCCACATCGGCCTCAAAAAATTTAATATCTCCAATTTGAAGCAAAAACTGGAGATGCTATACGTTAACAAATTTGTAGACCCAAATTCGTTTAGGGCAAAATAGAAAACCACACAAGCTAACCTAAACATGAACTACGGAAGTTAAAAAGAAAGGTTTCCAGTTTCCACTGAATTCTTTCTTTTGAACAGCAGGTTTCCACTGAATCTTATCCATAGGAACTGAAAACTTTGAACTTCGACAAATTCCTCACCCGTACCAGAACTACCATTCAAGAATACCAAGAAACAGAAGACCTGCAAAGCAAGGGAGAAAAAAACCAAAAAACAAAGCCATAACAAAAAACAAAAACAGATACTAACCGGCTATAGGATTGTATGGCATTCAGGGGATTTGAAAAGATGGTCGCTAAAGCCATCTTCAGTAACATGCAGCTTTTTACGCTTTCTCCAACCGAAAGTTCTGAATGGTTTGACAGACCTCCTTGGTTTCAAAGCTCTAGCATTGTCATGACTTTGGTGGCAGTATTCATTTTGACCAGCTGAAATTGGAAGACATGATCCCCGGACAGCCAAGCCTTTTTAGTCTCACAGCCATATCTAGGGATTCACAAATCCACTGTCAAACTCATGAAGTGCCGATTTGATGTGTGAAATCATATGCCACAACGAAGTTTATATTTCTCATCGGAGGCTAGTATGATTTCAGGGGAAGGACAGTTTAGAGATGATACAATGATCTCGCTCTTTAGTACACTTGTCCAACTTAATAGAAGATTGAGACATTAATTCAATATACTTCAATCCTACAATCAATGATAAGCATTTCAAAGTGCATCCGAATGCTGGACTAAAGTTCAAAATGAATGCGAGTGTCCACCAAGAACGTTGAATTCTGTTGATGAAAGTCCGTCAAAAGGAAATATCATCCATATCCAGCAATAGAATGATGAAATATATAGAAATACAACTAAGCCTGCACACTGAATTAACTGGGTAATAGTGTGTTTCAGGAGCCTTGTAAATGCACCCGCATGTTTCCAGTCCACCCATTACATGCAACATAAGCCTTGTACATCAGCAAAAGAATACGGTTGTTGAGAGAAATCTTGAAGGTGCATATAGAATCAATCGTGCTCTCGTGAAAACCTGTGTACAGAAGTTCTTTTTGCACATCTAGTTACAAAGAACTTTAAGAAGAAAAAGAGTCGTGAAAAATGGTAAGGACAGCATATAAAAGAAAAAAAACTTGGATGCAAAATGGCAACGATAAATTTTGTTATGCGAATTGTTAACAGAATCATACTCCTGCTACTACTAGTCTAGACTTTTCCACCCAAATATGCTACCTTCATCTTTTCTGTATCAGCAAAGCTTAGTTAGATAAATTAGTTAGTCCAGTAGAACGGGTAACGAGTCAGCGCATTAAGTAGAACAACATCGTAAAGAACGAATCATTTGACATGCCGAAAAATCCTGGTAATTCTGTCCTACAACAAAATTAAACAGTTTTTACCTTCCTTTACAAGTGATAATGCAGCAGAAAGGTAATACGGCAAGAACCTTACTAACACTAGAAAGTTGAACAAGAATTGCAGCCCATAAATACTTACAACAGTTTTGCAGCTTTACCAAGCTTTTGAGGAAGTTGCAGGGTCTGAAAAAAACCTTCAAAATTAGGCACTCATAACAAAGGTTGCTCCTATCAGTAATGAAAACAGCCTCACAAATGGTTTAAAATGGCCATCATGGACTCACCATCGAGTAATATGACCTTGCTGGCAATGCCCTAGTTTAGCAAAATAGAAACAAAACAAAACAAGAAACAACATCTGTCAGCATTATGCAGTTAATAACATGATGACATAAAAAGGCCTACTGGAAAAGAGGTGAGAGATGCAACCAAACTTCATTACGTATCTAGAAGCATACCTCCAGACTTTGACAACACCGACACATGAAACCCAATAGTACATGGCAGGTATATAGATACTTCAGAATGTGTTTCCAAATGTGAAAGAAACTTGTGTATTTCTTTATTTTGGAAACGTCACAACACTGGCTTGTGCTTAAACAAGAACAGTGACGTATTTGTACATAATTGTCTACTTAATTTTCATGGCAGGAAGAAAAAGGTGGTGTGCAAGTGGCAGTGAAATCTGAAAGCAGGGCCAATGCAAAGGTGCTGGGTGTTTACCTTGTGATTGAGATGATAGCCTCCACACACAGCCAAGAATGTCGGTTTATCTGAATTTTGGCCTGCTCAACAGTAATGGAGGCCTGCCACTTGACATGAAGCTCTCAGACAAAAATAAAAATAAAATTACACACTGCGAGACAATCAGTTGATATCTACAACAGCCCACTCATTGACCTCAACTTACAAGATTTATACCACAGTTTGGGTCAGACACTCTTCATCACTTTGTTTTCTCTTAGTACAAAGTACTATAAAAAACAGAAGGAAAAAGGTAGGCAATACTATGAATGATTAAGTAGTAACAATCACATTATCCATCCTAACTTTGAAATGTACTAAATCATCACAGTAGTTCTGAAACCATAAATGAACGGAAAAAAAATGAAAAGAGTGAAATTTTGCTAGCCCCAATTCCAAAAAACAAAAGTAAAAAAAGAGGTTCCAATTAAAACACAAGCATTAAAGAGCGAGACCCAAGTACCAAATGAGAGTCACATGTGGTAAGATAGGCTTAGAAAGACTCTTACAGCTGTACGTTGCCTCAACGCATCAACTGGAAGTAGAGACCTCTAGCTGCAGCGCCACTGTTGTTACACAGGCAAGGATTTCAAGTCAGCTGACATAGATCTGTTTACCTGTCTGAACTCTGAAGATAGAAATAGGATTTGAAAATTTAACTAAGACATGAAACTAAATTGTAAGTTGTTGCCCTACTCAAGATGGCACCTTTGAATGATATACAAACAGCAGATAAACCTGCCAAAAGAATTCAACACACGACAATAGTATCTTCCGACGATTAACTAGTAACAAGAAAAACTCAACATCTGCTAGACCCGTGTATTATTAAAGCACCACAAACCTGCACTACGAACTCACAGTAAAATCTGCACCAAAGATGCTAAGCAGAAAACTATTACCCGAGACCTGATACTATCTTTTTGCTCAAAACTCGGAAGTCACCATCACAGATGAAATCACAACTCTTATTGGTAGATTATCCTTTACCCACCCTCCCAGGAAAAAAGAAAAGAAAAGAAAAAGACTTGTACCTTGGAAAAGAAATCCTTTATAAACACACATTGAACACGTTACAATGCCATTCTAAACAGTTTTGGCAAAAACTGCAACTAAGTTGGTGGTTCAATCTGAAAAGATGGAACAGTAAAAAGAGATTAAGAGAAACATATATTATGCACACCGCATATTACTACACAAAGAGAGAGATGATTTTATTGGAACACAAAGCTTATGTACAAAAGGTATTGTTCTCTGATTTGTAAATGCTACAACCAGAATACAGTGTTTACTAAGATATAATGACTAATACATGCTGGCTTACGCAGTGAACAAAAAGATCATTACAGTCAAAGGTCACCAACTTAAAAGGGGAGCAAAATCCAAAACATCCGACAGGCTACTTGGAAAGCAACTTGTGCAGGAGTCTCAGGAATGATCTACAGTCTAGTTATGGACTGGAGAGTCAAATGACCACTCAAGTAGTTGGTCATTCCTAGGGCACAGTGACTTTGGTTTTCCTGTGAATACCGTACCGAACACGGGAATATACAAAGGAAAAGCAACTTCAAGCCATCATATTTAAGTCTGCTAGGTCATCCATTGGAATTTCAAGGCCATTAAAGTTATCAAGATCATGTAATCCATCATCATCAATGTTCAACCATGAACCAATGTCCTGCCCTTGATCACCAAGATCATCAGGAACACCTAAAACATCCATTCCAGGGAGTTGCAAATGGGATAAATCGATGGCCTCGTGTTCTTCTAATACACCCAAGCTGAACTCATCCTTCTCCTTAACACTGCCACTTCTAGTAACCTCACCTGACTTCGAAACTGAGGATAATGTCACTTTATTTTGCTCTGGTAACTTGCCAAGTAAGCCATTGACAGAAGCAGATAATTGAGTTTTCTGCTTAGGCTTTGTTTTAGACTTTCTTTCCCCCTTAATATTGCCCGATGCAGGCCGGCCGATTTTAGCAGTACCATTTCTAGATGAAACCTCTCTGTTGTTTCCTTTACCCTCTCTATCCCTCTCACTTCTTTTTCCTTTTGCGCTGCTGGAAAGAGAAGTTCCAATACCTGAAGGAGCTCCAACATCATCAAGCAACAACTCCCTTTTCTTCACCCTATTTGACCATGTGTCCTCCTTACCATTAGTTTGTTCAGATGAATGATTAGCGGAAAGGAGTGGATTAGAAAAATAGATGTCATGGTTGTTGAAAGAAGGGCTTTGCTGAGCACCCATCGTAGCTGCAAAGAGGCAATCACAGTTAAAACTGACATCTTGCATTACGAAGAAAAAATCAATAAGGCGAGAAAATCATGCAGCGAAGTTTTACTAATGCACAATACTCACGTTATTCCCTGTCCCTCAATGTATTTCCCTTTTGCAGATTCAAACTTTAAAAAAAGACGTGCAATAAATGCAGTGAACTTGACTAAAAAGCATTCAATACCAGTTGTACCCCTTTATTCCATCTTTTGAATATAATATTAGCCCTGTGTGGAGATGTTTTTGACAAGTACAAGTTTTATCCTTCGACTTCTCAAAGAGGACTAAGAATTTGCAACATCCCAATAAAAAAAGATGGGCTGACAGTAAGGGACAGGGGGAGAAATAAGGTAAGCAAATTTATAGGCATGATGGACACATAGCCAGCTCCCAAGAAATTTAGCTGCAAGGCCTCAAATGAAGTACCTGAAACTCTAACTTCCAAAGAGCAACCAGATGTGTTGGTATACTGTTTGCTCGATTCAATAACAGCAGTACGATCAACTAGTTGCGCATCATGGTGGCGTGACGAACTAGAAAGGAACATATCCATAAATAAGGCTTCATTGAAGCAGCTCTTGCCAGAATCTTCGAATTTTTGGCATCTCTCCAATGTCCGTTTAACAAAAGCTAGAGCAGCTTGCTTGGCCATCTTACTGCTGGCACTCTTTCCCCCAGAGGAATTGGAACCCCGGCAATTCTGCTGAACACCAACTGGGTCACTTTCATGTTTTTTTTATTCGGAAGGCAAAATGGGAAAAAACAAAATAAAGAAACGCAACTATTTACTTCAAATGATAAAGCAAAATCATCCGAAATATTTACCATATATTTCTCATAAGCCATAGCCACAAGCTTGTCAAGAGCACGATGTTCAAACTCCCTACAACACCAAAATGAGCAGATTAGAAAGATGTTGCTCAAATTAACAAAAGCTTTGAAGCAATCAAAGTTATCAACAAAATCATTACTTCTCTTGAAGCTCTCTCCTCTCCAGAGCAGAGTTTAACAGTTTGCCAAGCAATACTTTCTTCTTTGTAACCTATGATTATCAACTAAACTGTGAGAGAAGTCCCAAGGAATCAAAATAATTCATTACAAATCAATTGAATAACCATAGCTATCAACAAAAAGCTACATGATAGAAATGCTAATTACTGTTCCAATTACCAATCTAAATCTACTGGCATGTCTATAGACTGCGGAAGAATGGGAAAGTGACAGTTTCGATATGTGTTCACAGGAGATAAGACATAGGAGATGCCACAATTCTGAGAAGTCAAGTCTCAAGGTGTTCGTTCCCAGATACATCTGATCTACTATCACCTTCATCAAGGTTTGATCAGGTTTACTGATATCTACCGTGGTGAGCAACTCCAGGGGACCAAAAAGAAACATAAATGCAACCAAACTCAAATGAATCCTGCAATATCATTATTGCTTTATCCCACCATGCAACGCGTATGTATGCAGCAATGTACACGTATTACAAAGGGTGAAAGTGGAAGAAATGGTAGAATAATATAGAAAAACATACTTATGGGCACAGAATTCAGAGAGAGAGAGAGAGAGAGATTTCACTTCGCAATCAGAAACTACCTGCTCATGGTACATGTCCTCCAGCTTACTGATATCCTCACTGATTTCTTCATCCACTGTTTGGGTTAAATCAGGCTGAATAAAGGGGGAAAATCAACATTAAATATAAACTCAAGCAATTGTAACCAAGCTGAAACAGCATCACCGCACTAAAAGAAAATTCACCATGCGCCCCTTCAATAAAATGTCAGGTGGACAACCATGGTCTAAGTTTTTCTATTTTTAACTATTATGGGGGGGGGGGGGGGGGAAGAACTGATGCCTTCATGGCTGCCAATCTTTTTGATGAAACAAGCAGGTAAAACACAAAAAACATCCCTCCAGCCCCTCAACACAAAATCAACATGGAGGAAAAAGGAGGGGCCGATAGAGAAAAGAAAGTATCTGTGTAACAAAGGACATACCACTGGCTCTAGATAAAGTCCAACACTTCGCATCTCCAGGATAATTCTTTCATCTATGGACAGGTTACCATACTCGGTCACAGAACAGGTCATGTCAGGCGCCATTTCTTGGTCAGAATGCAAACCATTTTGCAAGTATCCGAAATTTGAAATCAACCCTTTTCCAGGTATAGCAATTACATCAGTATCTAGCAAACTGTGGTCCAGCTCATTATGGGGCCTCTCATTGGCAGTTATCCTATAACCGTTCAAACCAGAACGTCCAGCGAGCTGGAAGTTCCCTAATAACCGGTGATTCAAAGCGTGGGATTCTAGTGGGTCTAACTCAACTCCAGATCCATACATGTCAAAGTCAAGGTCTTCACTTCCGCTGTAGCAGAGCTCTTCATTTCCTTCTTCTGAAACTAGGGCTGCTATGAGTCTCTGGCAGAGGGGAATCTCTTTACTTCTTGTTGCAGGGTATTTTGTTTCACTTGTATCTCTGTCGGGTTCAACCAATCCAGATCCATTAGGGACAGTACTGAAACTCTCAAAATCTACTTGTACTGGTAGTGGCACAGACGCAGCGGACCCACTATTTCCCTGTAACAGTAAAAATTGAAGACTATTCAGAATAGTTCCACTCTAAGTTCTATATGAGAAGAAATTTCAACTTTGCAATTTCAAACTATCCTATAATAATAAGCTATCATCTAGATTTGCATTTTATGACAGAGTACGAGTGAGTTCTACAATATATCGAATCAAACTCTCACAAGACATCATGAATCCTGAACAGAAGGCCATGATGCTTCAAATAGCATCAAGTGGAAAAGTGGTACTATTCGAAGTAAATGACTGAAGGGCACCTTCAACTTGGTATTACCAAATCTGTAGACCATGAAAATAATTAGATGCTAAGATTTTCATTTTTTATCATGAGTTGCTGCACTGGTCAATACTTTAACATATTCTTAAGAGCGGGCAATAGATCATTGATTTCAAAAATCACACACTACCCGCATGTGTTTGGCCCACTAAAGGAGAAGAGCTTGGCCACATGTGAGGGGCGTGTTGAGTATATAAGCAATTTAAGCTTTTAGAACATTTGGTGGTCACTGGCCAACGATAAGAAAAAAG
Organism: Rhododendron henanense subsp. lingbaoense; assembly: GCA_020567845.1. Lineage (NCBI taxonomy): Eukaryota > Viridiplantae > Streptophyta > Magnoliopsida > Ericales > Ericaceae > Rhododendron > Rhododendron henanense. Next base: position 1,767,810 of record CM036318.1, read on the forward strand.
AACTGGATCTTATGAAAGAAGGACAAAACAATTCATATTCAAAATCAAAATCAAAATCAAAGGGAAACAATGGAAAGAAATTAGAACTGTGCGCTTTCCTTCTTTCTTTTACAGAGAACAATTTCTCAAAGTACCTACAACTAGCCCATACCAAAATAGGTATAACAACATCAGCTACCAAATTACTGAAAAAACATATTCCTTTCTCTCAAACAGTGCCCGTACCAAGTATGATAGACAAAAACGGTATATATAGTTACTTCCTATACAATGCATTTCAACTAAAGACAATTTTGTGTAATGTAATAAGAAAAAGCAATAAAATACCTGTTGTTTTAAATAGGCTATGTCTACATCTGATATAAAACTAAAGTACGACTCCATCTTCCTCCAGAATGAGCTGGAAAAGCAATGATCTGCATGAAAAATTAGCTCAATCAAAAGTTCAACTTAGAATAAAAAGTATGTTAAAAACAATTAACTCTCAAGTGAAAACAGCACCAGGATTAATAACAGCCTCTGCTGCAGCCAATAGTTCTTCATGCCCATCATCTGAACCAACTAATGAAGTACAGAAAGTGGTCAGAGGACTAGGGGAAAAAAACACTCGGTTCAGAATGACTCATAAAGAAAATATTGGATAACTGGGATATAAGTACCAAGAAAATCTGCTGTACTGATTGTAGTATGCTTCTGACGTGTGTAAGCCCTACGGTCAGAAAGTTTCCGAGTTGGTGGACGACCTACTTTGCTGAACAAGACGCAAAATGCATTGTAAGAGATCAATCAGAAAAATCGAAAATCATCAAAACAGAGAACAACAGCATCTATTAAAACAAAAACTCAAAAAGATTGGGAGGAAGAAAATATCCAACCTTTCGGACTTGTCAAGACCAAGTCGGGTACTTCTGAGTTGTTTTGCAGTTCCCACATTGCTAATCTTTTCTACTGTCATTGGCATTAAAGATCTTGAGGAAGTAAACCCTCGTCCAGTCCTCCCTTGCCTACGAACACCATCTCCAAGGTCATCCCCACTAACCGGCTTATTCTTTCTTTGTGGGACCACCAGAGTTGAAACCTTCTGAACATTCTGACTGGCTTTCTCATCCACCTCCTCAGCCTTTTCACCCTTATCCCTGGACTTAAATTCAGCAACACCAGACTCCTCACTTTCTGACAATGCAGCCGTTGAAAAATGGTCACCCTTGGATTTAACTTGCTGTGGAGAATTACTGGACAAACGTTTAATTAAGCCTGCCTCAATTTCATTACCAGCAACCTCAGATGTGGCATCCAAAGCAGGGCTCTCATCATTACTCGGAACTATAGGAACGAAATTTGTAATTCTAGCGGTGCGGGAAATCTTTTGTGGCCTTCGGCCAGCCCAATGGGTAACAGGTGGTGATGAAGAGCGAGTTGATGGAGTGCGTTTGCGAGTGCTAGCACCAACAGCAGCAGCAGTGCTCTTGCTTGTACAATGAGAAAGCTCCCAGTCATTGGCAACAGTAGTTCGTTGAACAACGGGGGACAACTTGTGCAAACCATTTGAACCAGATCTTGGAGCCCTAGCAGCAGAATTCAATTTCGTGTTTGATGTAGGGCTAGCTGCACTGAAATCGTCCCTGGAATTTATCCTAGACAAAGTAAGGATCAAGGTATGTAAACACTACAAGATCTGCATAAACCCCCATGATAAGGCTAAAATCTTACAAAAATCAGAAGGAAATTGGCTATAGAAAGAAAATACTACCTTTCAATGAAATGAGAATCCGAAAGGGAAACACATAATGCATACAATATGTATGTACACATGAATGTACGTGCGTAAGCATATACATATATAATTACACACATATACATGAGTAGTACCAATAGAAGATAGTTCTCAGAGAAAATCGGCCAAGGTGGTTAGGTCACATAAACACACAATGAGGCCATGCATCAGTTAAGGAAAATCAATAAGATCACCGTTCATGGCAATGCTAAGGGGAGAGAAAGGCCGTCATTAACATGAAATGCAATTGTGAAAAAAGATATAAACTTAGTAAAATAATGGATTAACATAGCCCTTACAGAGCAGAATCGCTAAAAAGGATGCATGGAGCCGACCCAATTGATTGAGAAACAAGGCTTGGTTTGATTTGCTTAGGTATAGGCATGCATATACATATACATATACATATACAGAGAGAGAGAGAGAGAGTGTGTTAAACATTTGTGAGTTTGAGAAGTGTATTGAAGTACAAGAGATGTTGTGTTTAGGATGCTCTGCATACTTGTTTACAGTTCTGACATTCACCCTTTCTTTGTCTGAGGAAGCAGCGGGACGATCTCTTCTATCATGGAGAATGGAGCTGTTGTCCTGGTCAGGCTTAGGCATGGAAGACCGCATGCCCAAGCTAGTTGGTTGTGACACGGCATCTGCTTTTCCAACTCCCACTGCTCCATTAGCAACTCCCGGCCTACATCCAGATACATATGAAAATCAGTGAATGCAAACTAGTGTCTCTTTTAATAACCCGTTCCAGAACATGTCCACTGAACCAAAAACAGAACTAAAATATTGCCAAAGAGGTTAAATGTTTTTGAAACAAAACTACATAACCCATATCTTATGAAGACATTTTCTTTTCTGACAATTCAAAGGAGGACTGGGTCTCAACGTCTACTCTCAAAACATTACAACATGCAATAGTGTCAATTAGCAATAGGTAACAAACAATGATACATCTGGGTGCCTCTTCACATTTTAGATCATGTACCCGATTGTTCTTGCACGTGGGCCTTTGTGTGGCCCCGAGTCCCTTCAGATTCAAGAAAATGTGGCTTAGGGAGGATTTTATATGATGGAGGGTCTCCCAACTTCTGCTTTGCAAAAAAGTTGCAAATCTCGAATTAGTATTTGAACATGTGGAGTACGCAAACTTTTGGTTAGGTGTGTTAAAGCATCCAACTCAAAACCAATTGGCAAAGAGTGGAGAGGCCGCCCAGGCTCATATAATAGTTTTGGAGGTTGTAATTAATCAATATGGGACAAGCTCTAACACTCCTCCGCATGTGAAGAGGTAAACAATTGATCCATGACATACAGATCACAACGAACAACAAAATGAGGTGTGATTAAGGCACAAACAAACGGGGCAAACAATCAAGAGAGTCTTGTCCAAAATCCTCCGAAACCTAGCTCTAATGCCATGTTAAAGCATCCAACTCAAAACTAACTGACAATGAGTGGGGAGGCCGCCCAGGCTCATATACTAGTTTTGGAAGTTATATTAACCAATGTGGGACAAGCTCTAACAAGGTGGAGTTGAGTGGATGGCTAAACTGTCAAGAAGAAGTGAAGCACACAAACGAGAAGGAAGCAAGGTAAGGTATATCAAAGGGTACAGAGGCTGAGAGGGGTGGGGATGTTAAGGAGGTTGATAATATAGGTGAGTTGGAGGGGTAGAAGACTAGATCATTACTTAAAGGGATGAGATAGAAACACCGCATTTTTCTTTCTTTTTTATTCGTTAATAATAAATGAATAAATAACAGCTAACACCCAAAAGACCTAATCACATCAAATGTGAAACACTGAAAAAAGGGGTGAATTCGTAACACGAAGAAAGTGCTTAACGAGGTTGTAAGATTTTGATGCAGGCTATAAGAAACTCAAGAAAAATTAAACTTAGTGAAGAGACATTATCAGGAAATTTAGGCCAGTTATGCTCTAGCTCAATTTTTATTCCTATCTTTAATTTCTTTACGTGGGTATTTCGGAAATTCCAATATTTCTCAGCAGGGGATGTGCTTGGGTTGTAATATGGGTCAAGCTCACAGTAGTCGACTTTATTTCGTGAATTAGCTCTATCCCGAATCAGGTGAGGAGTGCATGGAGCTTTCCTAGGTCTCACAAATATATAGAAAGTACACACAAGATGGGAAAGCACACATTGCTCAATGAAATTGAAAAGGAATGAGCCCACAAAATGAGTTGTGTAGGGCCTGATGGAGAAGCATTACCTGAACCCATCGGAGTCAGTCAACCGTGATCGAGCATCAGCAAGAAGCCTTGGCTGCATTCCTTGCCTGGGTTCCCTGTAGCCATCAATAGGTTTGGGTGCCACTGTACTTGGAGAAACATCTGGCTTTATCCCAGACCGCTTCTTCTTCATCTTTGTCTTTTCCCAACCATCGCCGCTGGTTGTTAATGTCCGCTCTTCAACCTGAGCTGCACCGCTATGTGGAAGTCTTAACACTTCCCTATCCCTGTCCATATTCCCAGATGGCCTAGCAGGAGTATTTGCCCGTACATCAGTCTAGATCAATCAAAATTGGAATGTCAGCACCCTCTGGAAATGTTACACTCTTCCATTCAGAAGTGGGAAACAAATTGTCAGCGAAGAGCATTGTCACTCATAAGCACACATTGCGAACTAACTTAAGGAAGTTATAAATACAACAAAATAACAAGCGTAGTGGACTGTGACTCCACAAATACAGACACGGCACGACACAGTCAAGAGAATACATTATTATTTCAAAAGCTAGGGCACGGACACATTGGGAGATGCGAATATTAAGTACCTATATGTCATCAATGTATCTCAATTGTTGAAAGTATAAGTAATAAAGTTGCCCCTCTCTCTAACAGCTTAAGCTGTTAGAGATGAGTTGGTGGTTAACAATCTACTATGGTATCAGAGCAAGCAATAGATCCTGCGCCTACCCAATGTTAAAATATTTACATGTGTTTAGCCCGCTTATGGAGGAGAGCCTGGCTACATGTGAAGGGGCGTGCTGAAAGTATAAGTAATAAAGTTGCCCCTCTCTCCAACAGCTTAAGCTTTTAGATGAGTTGGTGGTTAACAAACTAATATCAATAACTCATATAAAATAAAAGGAAAGTTCTCTACCAAATCAGTATACAAAACACAATTTATATTGACATTGTCAAGATAAAAAACATCATTCAATATGTATTCATTAAATATGCATCCAGGTCATAGACGAGTCCATGCTTCTTAGGACTGTGTAATGGACCAACACCAATAAAAAAAACAAAAGACACAGTACATATAATGAAGATCTAGTCAAGTCCATACAATCATACATATATCATATATGGCATTATTGAATGAGATCACAGTGTAAAATTGAGAAAACAGAATATGCCATCACAAATATGAATAGGGAAGCTTTTTACCCTCTTTTGATAAGAAAATGACTCAAGGAAAAAATTAATTAAAGAACAAAAAGTCTGAGTAACAAACCCTCACATCCACCATAGAAGTTCGGGTCCGTTTGTTTGGTATGGCAATTTTGGTCCGTTCTTCTGATTTTGGCGGTTCTTCAAAACCACTTGAAATGGCATGACTTTGTGTTCCCATCTTACCAATGCCTGACCCTAGAACTGCCCGATCAGTAGGGAATAAAGTATTCGATCGATCAGCAGATAAAGCATCTGACCGAGATCTCTTCCTTGATGGGATGCTCGGGAAACACTTGTTCACGAGGGACAAGGCTTCAGTGAAAATCTTCAAACGCTCCCTGCTACATTAGACAACATCATAAACTAAATACATCATCATTCTTATGTCAAAGTATAATATTACATACAAAAAAATACCTGGCCTTGATGGAGCTTTCGCGAAGACCAGCCTTGAGCCGTTTGAGTTCGTCCAGAGAATTAGGAGAAGATGTAGGCTTGACTTTTGAAGAAGCAGATAGAGAATCATCCACCGGAATGCCAAAAGCAACACTTGTGAGACGCTTAAAATCAACTTGTCGGCCAAACTTTGGATCAAACCGCAAGCATTGGAGGAAGTTGTGCACGTCTCCTTGTGATACGGCAGAACTGCTTCTTGACATGCTCGGAAGTGATGATAGGATTGGATTCTCCATATTCTCACGGAAGCTACCCGATCTGTCCAATGAAGCAGCGGTATAGGACCCACGCTGGGCATATAATGTCCTATCTGGGCTACCAGAAGACATATTGAACTTACTAGACGCTGCCATTGCACTAGGTTCAGCAGACCCTCTGTTCTATAACCCCAGAAAACCCAGTAGTGCATGACAATTTGCACGAAGACAGCACATCAAAGCCAAACTCAAAAGTCCTGATAAGAATGGCAGAATAATACACCTGTAAAGGGCCGTGAGTTGAAGGATACAAAGACAGCTTCAAATAAACTAAAATTACCGACTAAGAGAGTGGAAAATAATGAGCTGGAACTAAACTAGATAAGAGCAACAGTAAACCACATAAAGGTTAACAGTAGGCAACCAAGCTCAAAATCTTATGTAATTCACGGGCCCTGGTTAGTGAAATGCCTCGTTCCATGCATCACTAATCCAAAATATTCCCAACCTAACACAAAATATTCCGCTGGGGTCCGGTCACAAGTATTGACAATTGTATCCACGCTATTTGGTTAATCAGTAAAAGCATTTAATGATGCATAGTCACGAAATAAAGTTAAGGCCATTACCCATAACTCTTCAACATGTGAAACACGAAGACGAAACCTATTATTGGACTGCAACTACCCAATTCCTTCAAAAATTCTGCCAATCACTTTCATGACTTCCTGTTTTGAATTGATGTCCATGATCCCCAAAGTTAACTATACGCACAAGTAATTTTGCTCTTGACTTATTTCTCACTTTATGCTCTTCGTAGAAGATTCATTTTTTCTTTCAAAAAATTACGTCCATGTAAATGCTATGAGCTTATGATTCAAATGATCAAAATGGCAGAGTTGCCATTCTAATAACCATTGCTATTGTTCCTTTGTTGCAATAAAGCTACCATTTCTGAAACTTCAAATCGTGATGCTACATAACATAAGAGAGGGTTTTTTTCCACTATTTTTTTTATTTATAAGTTGGTTGTTTTCCACTATTGCTTCCAACTACCATCTGTTCTATCGTTATTTTAGTCGTATAATAAGACAGTGTCTTTCACCGCAAGTAAAAATGAATAAAAAACCTTACCCCTGAACCTAATAAAAATTGATCAGTTGATATACTTCTTTGATTCCCTAGACCATGAATCGTGTCTATTTACTAGTGGATGCTTTTCATGATCAAATGCCATCACCCTACTTGACCCATCAATGAGGAACACTAGCAGGAGTAGACCTCGCATCAACCTCTCCTGATATATCCTTCTACATAGAAAATGACCATTCCTTTCTTCTTGTGCTTTCGCTTAGGTTGGCGTGCCCCATGCCACTTGACGAAGACAGGATAAAGGGCACAGCCAAGCCAAACGTTTGGTTCTGCGGCTACAAGTGCGGGGCGTGGAAATAGTTCCCATTGGGTCGTGAGTGACAGCTGCCAGCTGGTATAGATGAATAAAGGCGGGCCACTTGAACGGAAAGAAGGAATAGAAGAGGAGTTTCACGTCTTTTTGGAATCTAGAGTTCTCTTCTCTGTCCCATCTTCCCATCACAGAAACTAGTTATGAATATTCTACTCTACTCGCCTGTTTCAAGCTATCCTTCCATCTCGCTCGTTTACCTAGCGGCAGCAGTTCTTTGAGCGAATGAAACAGTATGACACAAATGCAAAGGCGTTGATTTTGTGTAGGGAAGGGGGAGCAGAGCACAATTCTTCTTGGAGGGGGGTTGGTGGCGGCGCAGTGTCTCTTGAACCCACGCAACCGGATTCAAATAAGAAAGACTGAAAGAGCCATAGAAGCAATACAAAATGCTGAAAACAAGGGTATTATTGAACCGAAGTGCAAGTGAGCTTCTCCAAATATACAAAGTACAAGTTTACAACTAGTCATTTCCGAAAATGAGTTCAACAAATTCAACTTGTAAACACCATAAAGTGCATGTGAATCAATTGAGAATTGCAAACCCAAAACTGGAAAGGCAATATTTTTAACCATGTCTCCCTATTAGCAATAACTACTAAATTTTGTTTCCCACTAAATACTCCTTACATCATCACATTCCATCAAGCATTTTTTTCCCTGTTTTACCCCCATTTGCAATTATCCTAATGTTCACTTCCTCACTTGAAAGTTAAAAAAATCTATGCAGTATCTATAATTCTAGGCAATAATCGTAACCATGTCTTCCCTATTGAATAACTGCTACATTTCATTACCCACCCAAAACTCCTTACATTATTCGTGTTTCCCTTAAGTTACTTTTCCTTCTATTTTACCCCCATTTTTCATTTGTCCTAGCGTTCACTTCCTCACTTGAGAGTCGAAAAATCTACCCTATAAGTAACAATAGTTCTGGACCTTGACAGCACATTTACAATTACTCAAACTCCTATTTACTCCTTACATTATTTAATTTCCCCTAAAGTATTCTCTTTCTCTGTTTTGCCCCCATTTTCGATTGCTCTAAGGTTCACTTCCTCACTCGAAAGTTGTAAAAATCCCCATAGCAATAATTCTGGACCATGACAGCACATTTAAAATTACTCAAAACTCCTATTTACTCCTTACATTACTTACTTTTCCCCAAAGTATTTTTTTCCTCTGTTTCACCTCGTTTTCGATTGCCCTAACGTTCACTTCCTCACTTGAAAGTTGAAAAATCTACCCTTTAAGTTATAACAATAATTCTTTGAGACCATGACAGCACTTTTGAAATTGCTCAAACTCCTATTTAATGCTTACATTACTTACTTTTCCCTAAAGTGATTTTTTCTCTCTGTTTTGCCCCCACTTTCCATTGCCCCGGCATTCACTTCCTCACCCGAAAGTTGTAAAAATCTACCCATAACTATAATTCTGCACCATGACAGCACATTTACAATTACTCAAACTCCTATTTACTCTCTTACATTATTTCATTTCCCCTAAAGTATTTTCCCTCTGTTTGGCCCCCATTTTCAATTGCCCTAACCTTAACTTCCTCACTTGAAATTTGAAAAAATCTACCCTTTTAACAATAATTATTACCATGACAGCACATTTACAATTACTCAAACTCCTATTTGTTTCTCTGCTTTTCCCCCGTTTTCGATTGCCCTAATGTTCACTTCCTCACTTGAAAGTTGAAAAAATCTACCCAATTGCTACAATTCTGGACCATGACAGCACATTTACATTTACTCAAACTTCTATTTCTTTGCCTACAAATCAATATGTCGATCAAAGGGCTTACCTTTACAGATTAATTCTCCAGCTTGCCCAACCTCTTCAGAATCTATCTCTGAATCCCTCCAAAGGGTTGTAACCTCTTTTCGAAACTTGAATGGTGTGTGGATCGGACATCACAATACTGTTCCAAGGAGTGATTATTTACTAGGGCCCAAAACATGTCGTGTTTAAGCATCTAAATTAACCATAAAAGAAAACAGCAAACAGAAATATAGACGATGAGAGAGAGAGAGAGAGAGAGAGAGAGAGGGAGGGAAGGGTACCTGGCTCGATTTTGGGCTGGCCGGTTCTAATCGCGTAATAATTTTTGGATATACGTGACGACGATTACAAAGAAAACCCTAGAGTTTGAACCTGGTCTCAGATTACCCCTCAATAGTTAGTACAGTAAATGTTTTTAATTCGAGGTCACATGACTTCTTAACAACAATGTCAACCTTAGGTGTTAGCCGTGCTATCAACTCATTTAGAGCTATTTCAAACGGAGAATTTCTCCAACTCTCCGATAGTAGACAATGGATGTGCATAAGTTGGCGGACACCGTTATAAAAATAAAATAAAAACAACCTCAAGTCTTTATAGTACTACTTAACTTCTTCAACTTCAAGAGAGTTACAATATCTAACCATTTACTAAATCTTTTGTAAATGTTTGATATGCACTTTAATCAAAATCACCTTTAAGGTACCACACCACGTCACGAGCAATTCTTGTTCACATTCTAATATTTTCATGTATTTAGTATATGAAAACGAATATGTCTCAATAAATTACTAGTAAACTCCAATATTTGCGAATCACTGTTTGTTTTCTCATTCTTCTTTTTTTTCAAACACAAAAAATATGATAAAAACAATAAATTATGTATATAAAACTGTTACTCCTGGTTACAATGCTTAGAGTTTGAGTTTCGATAATTATGTACTAATGATTAGTGTTTTAATTCTAGGGTTGAGCTAGTCATGGTTGGGTGTTGTATCTATCATAGTTATCAATCGCAAAACTCAAACAATAGACGCCAACAAATGATAGAAGAACACGATAACAAACAAGTGTTGACAAAGTTATCTGATGTATGCATATTAAGGACTATAGTCTAAGTACACGATTTATGAGGGTCGAAATAGCAAAAAAAAAGTATTTGAGTGAAAAAATTGAATGTGTAAAATATCTGAAACAAATCTGCGAATTTGAGGAATCGGGAGTCAGTTTAATTTTGGGGATTCTGAGACGTGGTATTTTGGGCTCACCAGCTCAAAATAGAAGGTTCATTCAAAGCCACGACTTGGATAGGGCCGTAAACCAGCCGAGCCGAGCTTTGTCGAGTTTGAGTTCGGCTTGTTTATTAAATGGGCGAAAAATTTGAGCTGAGTCTTAACGAGCCGAGTTTAGTAATTTCCTAAACAAGTCTCTTTAATCGAGCCGCTTAACTAGCTGAGCTTTTGTACTAAACGAGCCGAAAACTCAAGCTCGAACTCAACTCATTTACTAGTAAACGAGCTGAGCTCGCGAGTTGCTCTGTTCATTTGCAGCCCTAGACTTGGAGGACAAAATCGACCTCGGCGATGATTAAAAAAAGGTAAATCAATACCGAAAGGGTTGGTCTAATGGTCAATACATGAGTTTAAGGAGTTTGCTCATTTCAAAGATCTCATGTCCAAAAACTTCTTAGATGCTATTAACTTCATTGTGATTAGTCCATATAAAGTTTTGCTCTAACTTGTTGGCCTGAACACCTGGCTTTTGGTGATTTTTTTTTTTTTGATGGGCGAAAATTATATAATTGTTAGAAAAGTTAGATTATTTACATTGGAAAAGGAATTGAACTCCTACACCTAACTAATCATAGTCTTGGTGAAAGTGCAAATAGGACCTCCGTCTGTGCTGGGGAGGAATGGTGGAGGTATGGTTTTGGGTAGGGGTAGTGTTGGAAGATAAGTGTTGAGTCGGCTTAAACTGGCTCTAGCCCTTTGCTTTTTTGGTAAGTAATTTAATTTTTCCAAAAAACGAGGAAGCTACAAAATCTACGGGGCATCTCCTGAACAATCGATACAAGGAACAAAACCACCTACGCAGGAGCTCTAACAATAATTGTTAATCCTAAATATTTTCAAAATCTACGGCTCTAGCCCTCTGTTTGTTTTTATCGAACTTTGTTTGGGGTGGATGTTTGAAAGCCGTGCCATCCACACTGATTTCTGTGCACAGATCGTGCACAAGTTTTAATGTGGGGCCTACTACGGGTCTCATACAAATAATTCGAGCCATTCATTAAATGTAATTTTTTTTTAAGGGTCCATGCGAAAAATCAGCTAAATCCGATACTTATAGAGGCTCGATCCAATCATCTAACTTTTCATTCGGATTTGAGGATAATAAAAAGTTAGATGATTGGATCGAGTATGTATATGTATTGGATTAAGCTGATTTATTGTGACAGCTCTTGAAAAAATATTTTACATTTAATGAACGGTTTGGATCATTTGTGTGAGACTCATAGCAGACCCCACATAATGATATGTGTATGAAAAGTATGTGTAAACAGACTTTCTGATCTGAAAAATAGTAGTAGTATACAAAATATAGACCATTTTTGTTGGACAATTGATGTCCGTAGTTTGGAACCCTTTAAGAAAAATATGAGGGAATTTTTCTTTTCGTTTCTCTGTTTGAAATACAAAGGGAGAGAATTTTTTTCCTCATGTTCAAGAAGTGTTCAAACTTTTTCTCTAATTTATCTCCTAATAATTTTCTTTTGTTCCACGGGTTTAAGCACAACGTTCCAATCTTTCTTTTCAGCGTTTCACATCGATAGGGTTGGATCAAAGACGAACGCAAATTGAGTTTGTTCTACTACTTGCTAGGGTTGAATCACACACCAGAACCGCAGAACGTGTCGAGTTTGTTGACAAGGAAAGATATTCGACTAGGGGTTAGACCCCCTTTGCACTAATTTTTGGCTACTTTTTGGTGTGATTTTTTTTTTTATTGTTTTCCCTTAAGTCTTATTAGATTTCAGTCAAATTTTTACATCGCCTAATTTGTCTCAATAATAGAAATCAAAAAAGCATTACTCCTACGTAAATAACAAAGTTGAAAATTTTTCATGTAAGACGATGGAAAACACCTAAAAAAGAATGTTCATGCGCTCGAGAGAGAAGTAGATTGTTACACGAATTTCTCCTTAACTAGATCATTACACGAATTTCTAACATTAAAAAGGAAAAATAATATTTTTTGATACGATCAATAAGAAGTACTCCATTGTTTTCGCTTCTCTCCATGGAGGGAAGTTAATCCCTTTCTAGTAAAACTCGTACGCTTCGTTGGTGTATTTGTTACCACAAATACCGTACTATTAAAAAATAACGCATTGAGAGTGACGAGAATGTATCATGAAACTATAGTTCTGAATCTTCTGATAGCCCCAGTGGTTAGCCCGGTTGGTTGGTAGGTATGTTCCTCACATAATTGAATAATTTTTTATTTTTGGGATCTGGCCGCAAGAAAGTTAAGTGATTTCTTGTAAGTCCCTTACTCTTGGAGTGAATGGTCTTGGTCTGTCTTTGACTAGGCGGGGAGGAAATTAGTTAATGTGCGCCTAAGTTGGCCCAGATACCCGGGTAGAAAGGAAATTAGTTAAGGTGCGCCTAAGTTGGTCCAAATACCCATGCGGGGAGGAAATTAGTTAAGATGCGCCCGGATATCCTGACCTTCGAACCACAAAAAGAAGCAGAAAATATAGTTCTGATGTAGCACAACAAAATCCATTCGTTAAGTCTGTGTTTGGATCTCGAATATGTTGAGGTACAATAGTTTCTTCTGTACTAAAAAGTAAAGAGTAATAACTTCTATTGAAACTAATTTCCATCCTATTCTCATATACCTAACCCAACCGAAAAATAGAGAAAGAAGAAGAAAAAAAGAAGCTTATGGTTGTTTTTCCTACTATGTTTTTTTCTTTCCTGGTCTCTTCCCTCCACAAATTCCTCTCCAAATCCGAGGTCGGGTTCATAAGCTAGAATTCGGATATCCTTAAACCTGACAACTATTTTCGGGTTTTGGTGATCCCTTTCCCCCGTATGTTTACTCTTTCAGCTGGATTTGAACTTTCGCAATGAAATTCCCGTTTCAAAAAAAAAACTCACAACCATTCATTTTAGGAATAGCTAACCAAAGACAAGAAGAGGAGAATGTACAATTGTTGAGCGAAAATTGAAAAACATCAGCTGCCAAACTGTAAACAATAGTCTTCCACCATGATCATACTATTGAATCTCCCAAAATGACGACTTAGTTTCCAGTCTGGATAAACCCAACACCAGGATTTCCACAAGATAAAGCAATCGAGGTTTTATATACAATGATCTCACATTGCAGAGCATCTACGCCAATCAGCTAGTGCTCTTGCTTGTACAATGAGAAAGCTCCCAGTCATTGGCAACAGTAGTTCGTTGAACAACGGGGGACAACTTGTGCAAACCATTTGAACCAGATCTTGGAGCCCTAGCAGCATAATTCATTTTCGTGTTTGATGTAGGGCTAGCTGCACTGAAATTGTCCCTGGAATTTGTCCTAGACAAAGTAAGGATCAAGGTATGTAAACACTACAAGATCTGCATAAACCCCCATGATAAGGCTAAAATCTTACAAAAATCAGAAGGAAATTGGCTATAGAAAGAAAATACTACCTTTCAATGAAATGAGAATCCGAAAGGGAAACATACAATGCATACAATATGTATGTACACATGAATGTATGTGCATAAGCATATACATATATAATTACACACATACAATATGTATGTACACATGAATGTACGTGTGTAAGCATATACATATATAATTACACACATATACAAGAGTAGTACCAATAGAAGATAGTTCTCAGAGAAAATCGGCCAAGGTGGTTAGGTCACATAAACACACAATGAGGCCATGCATCAGTTAAGGAAAATCAATAAGATCACTGTTCATGGCAATGCTAAGGGGAGAGAAAGGCCGTCATTAACATGAAATGCAATTGTGAAAAAAGATATAAACTTAGTAAAATAATGGATTAACATAGCCCTTACAGAGCAGAATCGCTAAAAAGGATGCATGGAGCCGACCCAATTGATTGAGAAACAAGGCTTGGTTTGATTTGCTTAGGTATAGGCATACATATACATATATACACACAGAGAGAGAGAGAGAGAGAGAGAGAGAGAGAGAGAGAGAGAGAGAGAGTGTTAAACATTTGAGAGTTTGAGAAGTGATGTGAGTTTGAGAAGTGTATTGAAGTAAACAAGAGATGTTGTGTTTAGGATGCTCTGCATACTTGTTTACAGTTCTGACATTCACCCTTTCTTTGTCTGAGGAAGCAGTGGGACGATCTCTTCTATCATGGAGAATGGAGCGTTGTCCTGGTCAGGCTTAGGCATGGAAGACCGCATGCCCAAGCTAGTTGGTTGTGACACGGCATCTGCTTTTCCAACTCCCATAGCTCCATTAGCAACTCCCGGCCTACATCCAGATACATATGAAAATCAGTGAATGCAAACTAGTGTCTCTTTTAATAACCCGTTCCAGAACATGTCCACTGAACCAAAAACAGAACTAAAATATTGCCAAAGAGGTTAAATGTTTTCGAAACAAAACTACATAACCCATATCTTATGAAGACATTTTCTTTTCTGACAATTCAAAGGAGGACTGGGTCTCAACGTCTACTCTCAAAACATTACAACATGCAATAGTGCCAATTAGCAATAGGTAACAAACAATGATACATCTGGGTGCCTCTTCACATTTTAGATCATGTGCCCGATTGTTCTTGCACGTGGGCCTTTGTGTGGCCCCGAGTCCCTTCAGATTCAAGAAAATGTGGCTTAGGGAGGATTTTATAAGATGGAGGGTCTCCCAACTTCTGCTTTGCAAAAAAGTTGCAAATCTCGAATTAGTATTTGAACATGTGGAGTACGCAAACTTTTGGTTAGGTGTGTTAAAGCATCCAACTCAAAACCAATTGGCAAAGAGTGGAGAGGCCGCCCAGGCTCATATAATAGTTTTGGAAGTTGTAATTAATCAATATGGGAGAAGCTCTAACACTCCTCCGCATGTGAAGAGGTAAACAATTGATCCATGACATACAGATCGCAACGAACAACAAAATGAGGTGTGATTAAGGCACAAAGAACGGGGCAAACAATCAAGAGAGTCTTGTCCAAAATCCTCCGAAGCCTAGCTCTAATGCCATGTTAAAGCATCCAACTCAAAACTAACTGACAATGAGTGGGGAGGCCGCCCAGGCTCATATACTAGTTTTGGAAGTTATATTAACCAATGTGGGACAAGCTCTAACAAGGTGGAGTTGAGTGGATGGCTAAACTGTCAAGAAGAAGTGAAGCACACAAACGAGAAGGAAGCAAGGGAAGGTATATCAAAGGGTACAGAGGCTGAGAGGGGTGGGGGTGTTAAGGAGGTTGATAATATAGGTGAGTTGGAGGGGTAGAAGACTAGATCATTACTTAAAGGGATGAGATAGAAACACCGCATTTTTCTTTCTTTTTTATTTGTTAATAATAAATAAATAAATAACAGCTAACACCCAAAAGACCTAATCACATCAAATGTGAAACACTGAAAAAAGGGGTGAATTCGTAACACGAAGAAAGTGCTTAACGAGGTTGTAAGATTTTGATGCAGGCTATAAGAAACTCAAGAAAAATTAAACTTAGTGAAGAGACATTATCAGGAAATTTAGGCCAGTTATGCTCTAGCTCAATTTTTATTCCTATCTTTAATTTCTTTACGTGGGTATTTCGGAAATTCCAATATTTCTCAGCAGGGGATGTGCTTGGGTTGTAATATGGGTCAAGCTCACAGTAGTCGACTTTATTTCGTGAATTAGCTCTATCCCGAATCAGGTGAGGAGTGCATGGAGCTTTCCTAGGTCTCACAAATATATAGAAAGTACACACAAGATGGGAAAGCACACATTGCTCAATGAAATTGAAAAGGAATGAGCCCACAAAATGAGTTGTGTAGGGCCTGATGGAGAAGCATTACCTGAACCCATCGGAGTCAGTCAACCGTGATCGAGCATCAGCAAGAAGCCTTGGCTGCATTCCTTGCCTGGGTTCCCTGTAGCCATCAATAGGTTTGGGTGCCACTGTACTTGGAGAAACATCTGGCTTTATCCCAGACCGCTTCTTCTTCATCTTTGTCTTTTCCCAACCATCGCCGCTGGTTGTTAATGACCGCTCTTCAACCTGAGCTGCACCGCTATGTGGAAGTCTTAACACTTCCCTATCCCTGTCCATATTCCCAGATGGCCTAGCAGGAGTATTTGCCCGTACATCAGTCTAGATCAATCAAAATTGGAATGTCAGCACCCTCTGGAAATGTTACACTCTTCCATTCAGAAGTGGGAAACAAATTGTCAGCGAAGAGCATTGTCACTCATAAGCACACATTGCGAACTAACTTAAGGAAGTTATAAATACAACAAAATGACAAGCGCAGTGGACTGTGACTCCACAAATACAGACACGGCACGACACGGTCAAGAGAAAATATTATTATTTCAAAAGCTAGGACACGGACACATTGGGAGATGCGAATATTAAGTACCTATATGTCATCAATGTATCTCAATTGTTGAAAGTATAAGTAAAAAAGTTGCCCCTCACTCTAACAGCTTAAGCTGTTAGAGATGAGTTGGTGATTAACAATCTACTATGGTATCAGAGCAAGCAATAGATCCTGTGTTCGAACCTCACCGCCCACCCAATGTTAAAATATTTACATGTGTTTAGCCCGCTTATGGAGGAGAGCCTGGCTACACGTGAATGGGCGTGCCGAAAGTATAAGTAATAAAGTTGCCCCTCTCTCCAACAGCTTAAGCTTTTAGATGAGTTGGTGGTTAACAAACTAATATCAATAACTCATATAAAATAAAAGGAAAGTTCTCTACCAAATCAGTATACAAAACACAATTTATATTGACGTTGTCAAGATAAAAATCATCATTCAATATGTATTCATTAAATATGCATCCAGGTCATAGACGAGTCCATACTTCTTAGGACTGTGTAATGGACCAACACCAATAAAAAAAAACAAAAGACACATGCGTTGATTGCATAAGTAGTACATATAATGAAGATCTAGTCAAGTCCATACAATCATACATATATGGCATTATTGAATGAGATCACAATGTAAAATTGAGAAAACAGAATATGCCATCACAAATATGAATAGGGAAGCTTTTTACCCTCTTTTGATAAGAAAATGACTCCTAAGGAAAAAATTAATTAAAGAACAAAAAGTCCGAGTAACAAACCCTCACATCCACCATAGAAGTTCGGGTCCGTTTGTTTGGTATGGCAATTTTGGTCCGTTCTTCTGATTTTGGCGGTTCTTCAAAACCACTTGAAATGGCATGACTTTGTGTTCCCATCTTACCAATGCCTGACCCTAGAACTGCCCGATCAGTAGGGAATAAAGTATTCGATCGATCAGCAGATAAAGCATCCGACCGAGATCTCTTCCTTGATGGGATGCTCCTCGGGAAACACTTGTTCACGAGGGACAAGGCTTCAGTGAAAATCTTCAAACGCTCCCTGCTACATTAGACAACATCATAAACTAAATACATCATCATTCTTAGAGCTGGGCAACGGACACGAAACACGATAACACGACACAAAGTTAGCGGGTTAGGATTGAACATTTCTAACACGAAACACGAAAATGACACGACTCGAGAACACGAATTCTAAATGGGTCGGGATCGGGTTGAACACGCGAGACACGAAATTGACACGACTAACACGGTTACTAATCTGTGTCACCCATTAACACAAACATATATATATATATATATATATACAGTATAATATATGGTATATCTGTGATTCTATATAGAGTTGGGCAACGGACACGATAACACGAACAGGATACGAAGTTAACGGGTTAGGGTTGAGCATTTCTGGCACGAAACACGAAAATGACACGACTCGATAAACACGAATTCTAAATGGATCGGGTTCGGGTTGGGTGGTTTGTGACACGAACCCGACTGACACGACATGAACACGACCCGACACGACCTGTTACCCAGGTCTAATCATTCTTATGTCAAAGTATAATATTACATACAAAAAAAATACCTGGCCTTGATGGAGCTTTCGCGAAGACCAGCCTTGAGCCGTTTGAGTTCGTCCAGAGAAGGAGAAGATGTAGGCTTGACTTTTGAAGAAGCAGATAGAGAATCATCCACCGGAATGCCAAAAGCAACACTTGTGAGACGCTTAAAATCAACTTGTCGGCCAAACTTTGGATCAAACCGCAAGCATTGGAGGAAGCTGTGCACGTCTCCTTGTGATACGGCAGAACTGCTTCTTGACATGCTCGGAAGTGATGATAGGATTGGATTCTCCATATTCTCACGGAAGCTACCCGATCTGTCCAATGAAGCAGCGGTATTATATACGACCCACGCTGGGCATATAATGTCTTATCTCTGGGCCACCAGAAGACTGAAGACATATTGAACTTACTGGACGGTGCAGAAAATCAGCTCAATCTCTATAAAAATTTGATATTTATAGAGGTTCGATCCAATCATTTAATTTTTCATTCGAATTTTAGGATAATGAAAAGTTAGATGATTGGATCGAGCATGTATATAATTCGGATTGAGATGATTTTTTGCGGGGGCCTTTGAAAAAATATTTTACATTTAATGAACGGTTTGAATTATTTGTGTGAGACTCATAGTAGACCCCATATAATGATCTGTGCATGATATGTACATGAAAAGTCTGTGTACTTTCTGGTCTGAAAAATAGTACTCCAGTAGTATACAAAATATAGACCATTTTTGTTGGACAATTGATGTCCGTAGTTTGGAACCCTTTAAGAAAAATATGAGGGAATTTTTCTTTTCGTTTCTCTGTTTGAAATACAAAGGGAGAGAAATTTTTTTCTCATGTTCAAGAAGTGTTCAACTTTTTCTCTAATTTATCTCCTAATAATTTTCTTTTGTTCCACGGGTTTAAGCACAGCATTCCAATCTTTCTTTTCAGCGTTTCACATCGATAGGGTTGGATCAGAGACGAACGCAAGTCGAGTTTGTTCTACTACTTGCTAGGGTTGAATCACACACCGGAACGTGTCGAGTTTGTTGGCAAGGAAAGATATTCGACTAGGGGGTTAGACCCCCTTTGCACTAATTTTTTGCTACTTTTTGGCGCGATTTTATTTATTTATTATTATTGTTTTCTCTTAAGTCTTATCAGATTTCAGTCAAATTTTGACATCGCCTAATTTGTCTCAATAATAGAAATCGAAAAAGCATTACTCCTATGTAAATAACGAAGTTGAAATTTTTTCATGCAAGACGACGGAAAACACCTAAAAAAGAATGTTCATGCGCTCAGGGGAGAAGTAGATTGTTACATGAATTTCTCCTTAACTAGATCATTACACGAATTTCTAACATAAAAAAGGAAAATTAATCCTTTTTGATACGATCAATAAGAAGTAGATTGTTTTCACTTCTCTCTATGGAGGGAAGTTAAACCGTAAAACTCGTACGCTGCGTTGGTGTATTTGTTACCACAAATACCGTGCTATTAAAAAATAACGCACTGAGAGTGACAAGAATGTATCATGAAACTATAGTTCTGAATCTTTTGATAGCCCCAGTGGTTAGTCCGGTTGGTTGGTAGGTTTGTTCCCCACATAATTGAACAATGTTTGATTCTTGGGATCTGGCCGCAAGAAAGTTAAGTGATTTCTCGTAAGTCCCCTAATCTTGGCGTGAATGGTCTTGGTCTGTCTTTGCCAGGCGGGAGGAAATTAGTTAAGGTGCACCTAAGTTGGTCCGGATACCCTGACCTTCGAACCACAAAAAGAAACAGAAAATATACTGTAGTTCTGATGTAGCACAACAAAATCCATTCGTTTGCCGCACACTCAACTAAGATTGAGTTCAAAACAGCTTTTGTCGAAAGCAGATGCATTGAGTAGTCCCATCTGAACAAAAAAAGAGAGGAGCGTTTCCGAACTTAAGCCTAATGCATAAAGTCGTCCAGCCCCGAAGCAGAGTCCCATTTGCCATTCCATTTTTGAGGGGATGAAAATTTGGTTATCATAGTTTTGGAACTCCCGCTACGAAGCTTCAAAAAGCATAGGATTGACTATTTCACCATGCCCGAAGTCGTTACCTTAACCGTCGGTCATAGGGGATGCCAAAGTCGTTCGTTACCTTAACCGTCGGAGGGGTATGCCTAAGGCAGGAAAGTCTGTGTTTGGATCTCGAATATGTTGAGGTACAATAGTTTCTGTACTAGTAAAAAGTAAGTAAGGAGTAATAACTTCTATTGAAACTAATTTCCATCCTATTCTCATATACCTAACCCAACCGAAAAATAGAGAAAGAAGAAGAAAAAAGAAGAAGCTTATGGTTGTTTTTCCTATGTTTTTTTCTTTCCTGGTCTCTTCCCTCCACAAATTCCTCTCCAAATCCGAGGTCGGAACATAAGCTAGAATTCGGATCCTTAAACCTGACAACTATTTTCGGGTTTTGGTGATCCCTTTCCCCTGTATGTTTACTCTTTCAGCTGGATTTGAACTTTCGCAATGAAATTCCCGTTTCAAAAAAAAAAAAAAAACTCACAACCATTCATTTTAGGAATAGCTAACCAAAGACAAGAAGAGGAGAATGTACAATTGTTGAGCGAAAATTGAAAAATATCAGCTGCCAAACTGTAAACAATAGTCTTCCACCATGATCATACTATTGAATCTCCCAAAACGACGACTTAGTTTCCCGTCTGGATAAACCCAACACCAGGATTTCCACAAGATAAAGCAATCGAGGTTTTATATACAATGATCTCACATTGCAGAGCATCTACGCCAATCAGCTAGGGGGAGAAAGGAAAAAACCGCTAGAGAAGGCATGTTTAGCTCTGCCAACCTGGGTAGTTAGACTTCAACAAAATTTTGAGCTATATTTACAGCCATTTCTACCAACCAACAATACGACCGGCTTTTTCCTGGAGTTCTTGCAACACTACTGACAGTTCAAACTTGAGAGGTTTTCTGCAAAATAATACTAGAAGTCAGCTTTATGAAGGATAAGCTTAAGGTTGGGTATGGATCATGGATTTGGGGAAAAGGAAATTGACAGGGAGAATTATTTTCTTATCCCATTTTTCTTTACCTCAATCTTTCCGTCCGTAAGTCCCTCCACTATCAATGCCTAAGGCAAGACCTGAGAAAACACCATTTTGATATGCCTACAATCCACAAGAAAAGCTTGTCCATCTATCATAGAAGATGCTTTCCAAGTGTACGGTGATCTGCTTATCACTGTATAATAGTATCTGCTGATGAAGAACGGACCAGTGTCTCTGCCCCATCAATTGCGTATTTGGCAGAGTAGTCAACTCCAGAATCACCTAAAAAATTGTGGTAGAACATCAGGAAAATCCAACCCCATACTATTTTCAGAAAATGCAAATAAAAAAATTAGTGTATGTGATCAGAATCCATTACTGAGGATGGAATCAGTAGATGAACGTGGTGGTGATGTGCCTTTCTTTCTATCTGCAAGGGTAAAACAATCACTTGAGATCTTTCACAAATATTATTAACCTGAAGCAAGCTATCCATCCCAAGACCAGGAATGTAATAACATTACAGCACACACATGAACTTAACTACAGAAACAATACTAGCACAAAAATGAAACGCCACTATCATAGGAATTTCAAAAGCTTATACTGCCCTGTCAGTGTTTGTATTCACTTCAATGATTGTACTCCTTTTCCCCTAATTATCTTGGGCTGAAGAAAAGCTTTGTGATATAATCATAAATGCCCATCTCTTTAACACTGAGTACACAAGAGCTGCCCCAATAGATTTCCGTAGGCCCAATAGTTCTTTAGTTGTCATTCCACTGCTCTTTCCCCTCCTTAAGAGCCATGATGACTAGTTTCGAATTTTACCACTGCAAAATGCAGCTTCACAATCCCCCTTCTTCTCTCTTCTTTTTTTGATCATTCATTCCCCCTTCTTTGTTTAAGGGCCATTCATCTATGACACATTGAAGACCAAGCGGTTGGCCCAACTGCTTAAGCCCTGACAAAAGCTATCAAAAGCTTATTGTCATAACATTATTGCCATCCGATTTTAAGCTCAAAACAGGAAAAATTACAACGAGCAAATACATAACCAGAAATAAACCAGCGAATAAAATGCCACCATGCCCTGACTTCATAATCAAATAAGAGTTTTTTGGCTAATCCATCTGAGTCATCTGACTATGCATCTCCTCGTACTTGACCAGTTCTGGGAAGAGATCTCATCTTTTTTGTGATCAGAGGGGTAGAGATCCATAAGAATTTTCCTAATTCATGTGGCGTGAATCACAAGCCTACTTTCTCCTTAGTCACCAACACAATACTTAATGTACCACACCAAAAGACATTTATTTTGGGATCAGTCTATCTAAACCTAAGGCCTCAGACTATGTTCAATACCTTAAGTTACTAAGATATACAAGAACATACCATAGAGATATTAGCATCTATTTGTTTTCCGAAGATAGCATGCAGAACAAACAAGATTGAAACAGGACCATAAATAATTGACAAAATAAACCATACTTCAGCAGAGGTCGCATACCAAACGAATAACGTAACCCTTTGACAGCCTCAAAATTCTTGTATGTATACCCAACAAAATTTAAATCCTTCGGAGTCATCAACATCTGTCCATAAGTTCAAACGAACGTAATAAAATGTCATGCCGGACTTTTCAAGCATGTTTAGAAGCAGAGAAAAAAACAAATTTAAGTAGAAGCATACTTAAATATGCAAGTGCTTGAAATGTGATCTATGCTCCTGTTTTAGGTTACCATGCTGCTGGTCAGGTTTTTTGAGTGTGCTATGTAAATACAAAAATATAATTTTACTCTGTTGGAATACAGCATGATATAGCATGAGAACGGGGCATAATCTTGTTGACACTAGGGAGAAGCTTTGGGAAGGATTAGAAGGGTTTAGCTGCTGTTCCGGAAGAACAGTACTATGTGAACAATAACAGAGGATTTGTATGCGTTTTTTTACTTTTTGTAGGCAACACGACAGAAGATTCTTCATAGTAAGTAGGAGGGTTTATTTTATGGTGAGACGGGTGGGGGGTCACATGTGGAAGGTAGTCTGAGCATTTTCTTAGCCAAGGAAAAGAAACTTGCTCATAGAAGAGCATTATTCTACTCATTCTGCCTCAATATTCAAGATGCGGGCTTGATATATAACATTCGTGATGACCCTAGAGAAATGCAAACAATAAAAGCAGACAAAATCCTAGCTTTTGTGGTTCAAGAATAGTATACACCTAGACAGAAACCCTCACCAGTACACATACCCAAGCCCAATTACCTCAAATATGAATAGGAAAAAGGACAAAAAAAAAAAAAAGCATCAACCTGTGCAAATATGGTTTCCTTTTCCTTTGTACAGAAAAATAACCCACCTTTCTCAAGGGTCCAGAACCAATTCTAGCTCCTGCTGCTGGAGGATACACCTGGGGCGTTTTTAAAATATATTTCAGAAAATGGAAATCAAGAAGACAGTATACTGAATATCAGAATGACAGTGTAAACATCCACATTTAAAAAACAAACACAGATACAAGCAAATGAAGAAAACTAATACCACTACAAAACCCACATAATTCACTCTATACATTAGCAAGGGATAATTAGCTTTCAGCCAATATGCACCTTCTTACCAGAACCAAGTTCTTAGAAGATTGAATAGACTGACAGTTGCCAAATCATGAAGACCGTGTTTCTGTGTGTTTGTGCTGCAGTGGATGGAGTTGGTAGCACGAAGGTGAGGGTGGTTGGGGAAGGGAGGGGGGGATTACAACCGCAGAAACATATGCAACACGAAACCAACTCATAAAATTCTAGTAAACTCGGACAAGAACTAGACTCCCAAAATTACAGTTTTCAGGTTGATGCTATCAATTGCAAGCGAAAGCATTTCTTTAAACATAATATTAGATTTTTACTCGTAACATGAAAAGCTTAACCTTCATGATCCAGAATTAACAGTGATGATGCATGTGAACGAGCTTGAATGTGCTAGACCTTTTTCCAAGTCTTCCTCTTTTTTGATTAGCACGAGATTTTAGTAAAGTATACGCAAGTCCAGATTTTACGCGGAAAAGAAAATGTTCCAAACTAATGAAGTCGGGTCAGTAACCACTCCACAACTTAATTCCACTCAACAAGCCGTGTTCCTCCTCACTCAGGGTTGGCAGCATGAACGTTCTAAAAACAAGAAGCCTTACATAGTCAAATAACACTTCAAGAACCCTTCAGATAAGGATAACTAAGCCATAATACCAAATGAAGTAGAAGTAAAAGGTTGCAAGGATAAAAGATGCAAAAAAGAAGAAAATATAATGATGGCTTGTTATTAGAAGAAACCATTAGGCAAGACAACTTACCTCATCAAATTTCATGAAATTCTGAGTATCAAGTTCCCCATTGACCTCTGGTTTAAATGCTGCCTCCATTTCATAGAGTTTGTCCCAAACAACATCTTTGAACCAGGGATGAGCCTGAAACAAATCAATGAATGTTTACTGTTTAGCACAAGATAGCAAATCGAAAGAGAAGAAAAGAACGCTACAGTTAAAAAAAATACTTTTATTTGGTGTGCCCCTCGAGTACCAAGCCTATGTTCAACATCACAAAGCAACCTACAGATTAGATCCTTCGCTTCAGGAGTTAACCTTGCTTCCTGGGGAAACTTTAAGTGATTTTTCCAATGCACAATCTGCAGATGTAGAACAACAAATCATGGAACAAGAAATGCATCCATTTGTTTAAACAAGTTAATGCCTTAGACAACTAATAATACAAAACAGAGCTCTAAAGTAACTTTTCAAGGTGTAGAGGAACCTTTGCAAAGGGCTAAAGAGTCTATTTGTTTGCTACTATTTCCAATGGTTGGTTGTCTGAGAAATCTTTCCCTGATCTCAATCAAATTGTAATTTTTTTATATTTTCGTCCCTCGTAAGAATCTCTTGAATTTTAGGCCTCATTTTTCAAAGCAGTGAGGGTTATCATCTTTGACCTTTTAGTTCATATGCAGCATCCTTTCAGATGCTTATATTATATATAACTTGCTTTGCTTAGCAAAAAAAATACAGTTTCTATTTATAGAAGCATGACCAATTTGAGAGACCAAAACTGTGTCATGTGTCATGCTTTTTGTCCCAGAATATATTTCACTTAAGGAAGTTGAGTGTATTCACTTTGATTCATTGCTTCAGTAGGAGTTTAATGGAAATGGCACAAGAAGGTGATAAAAAACGAGGCACCACACTCCCATTGACCTCTTGCATCATGCTTCGAGGGTAAAGTGCTCAAGTGGTGGGGCTGCTACATTGTGGAGGCTTAACTAGAGTTGGGTGATGGCTAAGAAAGTAAATTTGATTAAATCTCACATGAGGGAGGTTGGAAGGAGGAGTTTGGTGACTTGCATGGTCAGAAATCTAAAGTTACAGACATCCAAAAGTGGAACAATAAGAACATAGTTGTCTTGCAGACGAGGAAGCTATTTACTGAGAGGCAGAGTTTGGAGGATTATTCTAATACACGAAATTAGCTGGAGGCAGAAGGCAAGGGGCATATGACATAAGGAAGGAGACCAGAACACCAATTTTTTCTTACACTATGCCAACTCACAAAGGAAACTAATAATGTTGGTCTGATGGAGAGTGTACCAGGAGTGAGGGAAATCCCTGAGGGATTGGAGCAGTGAGATCTACAGAGAGACTTCTTCGACAAGACATTAGAAGGGGAGATAGCACATTAGGAACTCTTTCCTGAGTGAAAGATCTATTTGCTATTAATGAGTGCAAAGGGGATGAGATAGACCTCCACAGTTTACTGTATCATTTTTGTTGGCTGGTTGGAGTTCTATTTGGGTGACCATTACGGCTCCTTTTCACCATTTTGAGACAAGATCTCTTGAGAGAAGTGTTGATGCCTCTTTCATTGCATTAATTCCTAAGAAAGTCAGAGCTACTCAGTTGAAGGACTTTCGAGCTAGCAGCTTGGTGGGATTCCGGGTGTTACTTATGAAAGGCTGAGGCAGTGGACTACAGATTGAAGAATGGGATCCCATGTGTTATAATGGAGAACTTGGATCATATGGTGGGTTTCACTCACATTCTCTGTTTACCGGATGATTCTCCCGTAAGCACTAAGGCCTGAGTCAACAGGTGAAAATATGGGAAAGTTAGAACTTACAAGGGGATTATGTACGCCTAGTTGAGTAGACGCTCATAGTCGGTATTAACACTACAGAAAAAGGGAACAATGAAAAGGAAGAACAAAAGTTTCACCATGAGGGGATCTAGGTATGATACCAACAGAAATCAACGGTAATAAGAAAAGATATAAGAGAGAATGAACAATGTAGGACTGAGAAGGTGAAAGAATTTAGGGGTCTCCCCTTTTCACATGTATTTACACTGGATATAATTCAAAGTACAAAAATACCCTCATAACAAATACATGATTAACATATAACTAAGAATTCGTAGGACACAATATAAAGTACATAGTTTGTTCACCTTTCTACATGTTGTTATAGGATCATCAGAGTAGAATGGGGGGTAGCCAACCAGCATCTCATACATTATGGCACCAAGTGACCACCTGCAACGTGCAACCAAGCTAGTGTAAGACTACATGACAGATTGTACTAAAGGAGAAAATTCCACAAATCATCCACCATACTACTGCATTGCACAGAACTGCATCACGCAATTCACCAATTAAAGCCACAATGAACACAAAGGAAGTCCTCATGGGACTGCTAATAACTACACAAAGGAGACAAGCAACACCTTGAATGAATATTGTTAAAGCATCCAACTCAAAACCAATTGGCTATGAGTGGAGAGGCTTCCCAGGTTCATATACTAGTTTTTGGAGGAGATAATTAACTGATGTGGGACAATTCCCAACACTCCCCCTCACGTGCGACCCCCGACTCGCATGTGGAGAGGTTAACAAAGGATCCGGAACACACAGATTGCAATGAAATAAAGTGCAACTATGGCACAAACAAAGGGGAAAAGCCTCCGAAAACCTAGCTTTGATACCATGTTAAAGCATCCAACTCAAAACCAATTGGCTATGAGTGGAGAGGCTGCCCAGGTTCATATACTAGTTTTTGGAGGAGATAATTAACCGATGTGGGACAATTCCCAACAAATATAACAAGTAGATATCTATTTGTATTCACTTGATGTTCAAGTTCAACCTGTCTTTTAAGATTATTTACTTCCAAAGCACAGAAACAATTACTAGAGCTTGTCTCTCTATCCAACAGTGCTCGATGAATCCCTCTTCATTTAGATATAGAGAAGATATAATTCCAAAGGTACAAACAAGATTTCAACAGAGAGCGAAAGAACCACAAATATGTATCTGTCCATTAACAAGTAAACTACACCATAATAATAAATCAGATAACCCATCTTGACGTTCTAGTCTTGTTAATCGCAACTTAAGAATCCTAACGTTCGATGTGAAACATTTCTGGCTAGGCATTATATGACATAGGCATTTGGATTATTTTATTCTCCAGTGTCATATTATAAGATTCATGACCAAGTCACTGATCCTGGCCAGCTTTATCAGTCTATCAGAGTATTCTTATTTGATTTCTATAGTTTCTCCTTCTTGTGGCTTGGGCCTATTTTAAAATTTTTGTTTCCTTTATTATATTATGAAACAATCACAAACCTTTTATTCGAAAGATGGATCTACTACCTAATAACCCATGCATAACCTCGGATTTAATGTGCATCCTAAAAAATCTCATTTCCAATCATTGAGACCATGTTCGTTTTGGGACTCTAGCCTCAAACTTTTCTCTTTGCTCATGGTCCCCAAAATTTTTTCTCTCCAATTATTACTCTCATTTCTCTATCTATCTATCTATCTATCTCCACTCATTACCCCCAAAAAACTTCCTCAAGTCTCAAACTGAACATGGCCAGAACTATTTCAATTTACTAAGCTCAATGTCAGCCATATTAGTTGAATTTGCATGTTTTGGCACAACAAAAATATGTTAAGCATAGACCCAGTACCCTGGCGTTCTTTACAAGTCAGGTAGCTCAATCTTGTCTTGTCATCTATAGTTATTTGAGGTCTAGACGGTTCAATTTTCCTTTTGATCTGTCGTTAATAAGTTTCTCCCATCTCAAAAGTCTCTCTTCATCTCTATACCTCCTGTTTAAATTTCCATTACCTCCCATTCTTTATTGTGTATATCCAAGAAAAGAAATAGCCGGAAGGGCACAACCTTTTATATACAGCATGTAACAAAAGTGAAAAACCAAGGCTATCCAAAAACTGCCTAACAATCTGCAGGGATACGGAAACCCCAAGAACATACAAAAGAATGCAAAGAAATGGGACAATCATCCCTATGACAAAGAACAAGGATGCTGGTACCCAAAGAATAAGGATGCTGGTACCCAGCAGCTGAACACACAAACGGAGCTTTCCTTCCCCTCAAAAGAACTAAAGTTCCTTTCCCTTGGATCGTAGCTTGGCTTTCAGTTCATCACTTCCGACTTCCCTCCCAGTTTCATATCTTTATGTTTCTCAGTTGAGTATTATATGTGACTTTCCCATTGAAAGGAAGCACTCACCTTTGAAACCATTGGGCCATGAACAGGTTACGGGGAACATGAAGGATCACCTCAATGGCCATTCATTTTTTGATCGTTGGGGATGTTTTATCTACCCGCAATTTGTATTTATTCTGGTATTTACTATTTCTTTCTGTTCTGTGTTGTCTTTTGGGGTTTCAGAGTTTGCCTATAGGTTGAATGTGTTGGAGTAATTAGTTTCAAATGATAGAGCATTAATTTTCTACTGGTATGAATGCCTTTACTTCACCTATGTGAATTCCTAGGGTTTTATTCCTTCCCTGTGATTCTGAGTTTCTTTCCTTCTTCAATCTTTTTTTCTATTTTTCTTCTTGATTGTACTGCATCAACAGGTCTCTTGGACTAACAAATTCATCTACGAGAGCTTTCATAAACACAACACTTCTCCTCCTTTCATGATGCATCATGATGTAGTAAAAGAACATGTGGCTTTTCCCATAAGGGTTACATATCATCCCTGTAACACGTTTGACGTTACACAAATCTATCAAGAGTAGGAACAGTAATAGCTAACAATGCTACAAATATTTCTCCTCCTCCCATGCTTCTTTGCCCAAAGACTTACCCTCAAAACATTGTGTTGAACCTGTCTACAAAACTATGAAGAATCTAATAGAGATCCCCTAATGCCAATGGTCTGAATTCATTTCATCTATTGTTGGAGCTTGTCCCACATCGGTTAATAATCACCTCCAAAAACAAGTATATGAGTCTGGGCGGCCTCTCCACTCATTGTCAATTGGCTTTGAGTTTGATGCTTTAACAATAATTATTTCAGAAAAAGGGGGAGGAAAAAGAGAGTGGAAAGTTAAGCGATGAAGATGTGGAAACTTACACAATAAAGTGAGTTCCATTGTAATGTTCTTTAGAACCACAATTTAGGGCTCTCAAACCCAGCTATATCAGGCATAACTTGAATATCGGTTTTTCTTTTCTTGACCGACGGCGTCTTCACAAACAGTTATACATGTTTTGTATCTCTAGAATAGGTTTTCCCGGATGAAGTGTCTTACTGACTCTCTAGAACAATTTACTGAAGTTTAGCAAAACAATGATGTCATCTTCCATTTCTTTAGCTTCTTTGAAAACCTAATAGCACAATCTAAAAAGTCAAAACTCTGCACATCATTGGTATATATTAAGTAACCTCAATACACAGAAACTGGTAGGAGAGGAAAATCATAGCATATAAAGTTACAAGACAGGTATTGTCTAAATTTTTTGATAAACCCTCATCATTCAAACTTACTAACCAGTCACACTCTGTGCCATATCCTTTTTTCAGTAACACTTCAGGGGCAATATAATCAGGTGTACCCACCGTGGAGAAAGCCTGGAAAAAGAGAAAAAGAAGATGGTAGAACCTTAAAAGCATTATTATTGTCCCAAGTCAAAAGTATTTGATGTTCTACAACCACAACAAAACAAAGAATAAATTGGCACTGACTCAATTGTATCTGCAAATGACAGTGGCCTAACAACACAAAAATCAAATAATAGCATGATTTGCTGCAGGTACTCATATTCTAATCTTGCAGAGATAGTGGAGGTCGGAGTTCCAAGTGAGGGGGGATGTTGGGGAGCTCAATACACATTATTTGACACCCGCTCAATAACAACTTGAACTCAATACACATTGTTTAGAGCATTACCATTTACCAAGAAGTCCAAAAATAGTTGCACTAAAACATTTGACAAAATTATTAAGATCAAAGGATGGTTTGATTCAGCAAATGGTCTATAGAAAAAAAATCTACAAAATTTAGTGATTATACCGAAAACAAACTTTTGAGTTACCTAATCTAGGTGTTGCCGCCCTCCAAACGAAATTTCAGCACCAAGTTCTTACGTTGGAATATAAATGCAGGACTTTAGTTGGCCTTGGTCCAAATTTGAAGTTACGAACGATAGAGAGTGATTTGTCCTAAAGAAGATTCTGGACTTAATGAGTAAGAAACAACTACGTTGAAGTGAATGATACTTCAAGTAACACCATATGTTAACCCACAGAATTGTCAAGTATTGCTAAGCGATGGAGAACTTTACATTACCTAGTATGTGTCGTGACGTTGAAAACTAGATCCAGGTTTCTTCTTTTCCTTTTTTTCATATAAATAAATATATATATATATATACACACACACTCAAGATCCTATGAGGGATCCCTTACGGCCTTACTGTAAGGGACTCCCCTTTCCCGATCGAATTGCGACGATCCGAGCCGCTCAATGTGTTCAGAACGTGATTTTAAGGGTACCCGCGAGAAATCACCCAAAAAAAATGACCGGGAAGGGCTTGATCCGAACAGTTTTGCATAAAATGCATTTATAGTGTTTTTATGAAAAAATGCTCGGATCAATTAGTTTCTTACAAGACCCTAGAAGACAAATCTTCTACTTGTTCAAGGAATAGCACTATACAGTGGTATATGCCTTTAGCATACACCTGGGCCCATCATTACGTACTAAATCCTCTGGTCTTAAGATTTTGACTTTCAAGTTCTTTATATTTAACTTCATAGAACACAGTGAACTAGATACCGATGTTGGAAGTTAATATCAATAGTACGTCATAAAGTGCCACATATATAATTTGAAAGAAGAAAATAATCTACTGCTTACCAATGTCCTCCTGTTCATTTGCCAATGCTGCAACTGTTCAAGGGGGCTTTTCCAGCGACTTCCATTACCATCATCTGGAAAGCATCCATTGTCGTCCATTGCTTCCCTCAAATTGTCATCAGTCATCACATCATTTTCATTTATAGGACATAAATTTGAACAGTCGAGAGGCTTGCAAAGACCAAAATCAGAAAGCTTCATATGACCATTTTTGTCCAATAGAAGGTTGTCAGGTTTAATATCTCTGTGAAAAATAAGGTTGGGTAAATATGATCGCCATGACAAAAATAGACAGTTTAATGTAAAAAGCTTTGCAACGGACTTTATTGTGTAGTAACACTCTATTAATGTGTGACCAGCGAGATAATACCAACCTGTGGATGTAGTTATGCTTGTGGATAGACTCTATGGCCAGGACACTTTGAGCAATGTAAAATCGAGCCACAGTTTCAGTTAAAGACTCTTCTCTCATCAGCAAAGTCATGATGTCACCACCAGGCAGATATTCCATTATCAGATACAAGTATTCAGCATCTTGAAAGGAATAAAAGAGTTTTACGATAAAGTGGCTGGCAACTTCTGCGAGCAAATTCCTTTCAGCTCTAACATGTTCAACCTGTTCCACAAAAAAGAACCAGTAGAACCTATGAGCAGATGATAAACTACTCAACAGCTTTGAGTCTTAAATATCATTAGGATTCTTCTCAATACTTTTTCCTGTATTTTCCCTTCTTTTAGGCCATTCTAGAAGCTTGAGTGATGGGATTTTAGCTCTATTAAGCACTTGAGATGGATATGATGAGTTTTATGAGGTTTCTTCATGTTATAAGAGTTTTCAAACCTAAAATAGCCTATATTGCTGTTAAACCCGTTCCCTCTCCAATGTAGGAACAAAATTCAGATTCATCCATACATATTGCGATTTCTTCTAATTCCCCTTCTCCTATTTGGTAACTCACCTTTCATCCTTTTTCATCACCATCTCACATTTTATCTTTAACAAACAAATCATCCCACCAATATGCTCATCGAATGTACTAAGAAATCCTTGTGAATGCCATGCTACATCAAATAGTCACGGATAACGTGACGGGGCACACTTAGGAGTTAGGACCACCTGACAAGGATTTTATTTGGAACAGCCATTTCTTATTATAAGACCAAACTTGTTCATTCATCTTGTTTTTAACTTTTAGGGAATATTGTTAGGTTATCTTGATCCTGTCTTTGCTTTAACTGAAAGTTATCACATGAAAGAGCCTGTTTAAAGGACTCTTGGACCGTGTGTGACATAAGACTGGAATGAACAAATGTCTCTACTTGCCTCAGGTGCGGATTCCTAAGGTTTTCTAGACTTACTAAACACAAGAATCTATCGAACTCATTATCAATAGATTTACAGCAAGATAGACCTTCTTTTTACTGAAACAAAGAACAGTTGTGCACATTATTAGCATTTACCGTTCCAGATGTAGAACGATAAGAAATCAGACAAAAAGGGCTCATTGTGAAAAGTACAGGATAAATATAGTGCTCATAAGAAACATAAAGGACTGCTGTTGAAGGCTAATCTCACCTGTCCCCTACTAAGCATTTCTGACTTCTTAAGTTTTTTCATGGCAAATATATTGCCAGATTTCTTCTCCCGACACAGCCTAACCTGTAAACAATTCTTTGTAAGCACCCATCACACTCCTAGTTGATAATATGAAAGCAAACATTATAATTCAGGGCTGGAAGCATATACAGAAAGCAAAACAAGTAATAAAACATTATCCAGCACATTTCAATCAAAAGAACTCTGCACAGTCAACACTTCACCTAAGAACTGTGCAGTTAACTCCCAAATTTTATAAGAAGGACAGGGTACCAATTTTGGAGTTCTATAGGAAATAACTTAAGAGTGCAAAGTACAAGTTGTAAAATTGCAGTTCTAACTGTGAATCAAAACCCTGTTATCCTGAATCTGCAATAGAATAAAAGAAGTAAACTGTAAGATTCAATGAAATTTCAAAAGTACCTAAAAAAGCTTGATATCAATATGGAAAGGAAAGCAATAAGTAGGTCATATAATATGTAACTTAATGACATCCAGTGTGTAAGACACTTAAAAGTAACCAAGCATATTCCGCGACTATTTGTCTTTCAACCGTTTTAAAGTTGCATTAAGATGGTTAGCTGCATTTGATTGGCATTTAGATGGTTACATAGTTTCTCAGGAAGGTGACTGTTAAAGTATCCTACTCAAAATCTATTAGCAATGAGTGGAAAGGCTGTCGAAGCTTATATTATTAATGTTGACGGGATAAATAACCGATGTGGGACAAGCTCTGGCACTCCCCCGCATGTGTGGTCGCCAACTTGCACATAGAGAGGTAAGCAAACAAAAAGTAACATTGGAATCACAACGAAACAAAGTGCACAAATGGCACAAACAAATGGGGAACTCATCTAAAGTGGCAAGCCCAAAAGCCTAGCTCTAAAGACTCATATACTAGTTTTGGAGAAAATATTTAGCTGATGTAGGACAAGCTCTCATAGTGACAGTAGCACTTGGTACTTGATAAGAACCAGTATGCTAAAGCAGACAAAGAAGTAAGGTTGGGAGAAAATGACTACACGGAGCTGTCTAAATATGGTTAACGTAACCAGAAATGTACACAGTAAGTTCACTGAAATAATTGGAAACTTAGCAACAGAATAGATCCAACGTAACTAAGAATTTGTTCAAAATACAGTATGTCCCAAATTTCGCACAATGTTTTTGATAGGCATATCTATACTGTAATTATTTTGGCTTGAGCCAAAAGAAGCTTTTATGCATATTAAAGAGCGAGTCATTTCTCGAACCTCCCCAAAGGCTCCTCTTCCAATAATAATTAGAAGCTCAAAATCATCAACACAGATCTTATGCCGTTTAAGTCTCATATACTGAGTCTCTTTGTGCTCCAAATCCTTCAATAGGTTGATTTGTTCCTCCTCTGACACATCTGAAGAAGCTAACTTTTTTTCTAGCACCGAGCGCCTACAGTGCGTTAATAAAAGTAGTCAGAAAAATTTACCAAAAAAACTCTGGAAACTACATCCTAAGCAATACTACTGTTTAAAATAATTAAGTTAACTCAACTAGGAAACGTAAGTAATGCAAGTGTTAAATTGGTAACCACTAACTCACCGAAAAGCTTAGGCAAGGATAGAGGGGATAACTTTATTTTATATTACTAACACGCCTCTTACGTGTGGCTAGACTCTAATTCATAAGCGAGCCTAACTGGCGCAAGAATTTTTACGGGATGAGAGGCCGATGT
The DNA here is from genome assembly GCA_020567845.1 of Rhododendron henanense subsp. lingbaoense. Taxonomy (NCBI): domain Eukaryota; kingdom Viridiplantae; phylum Streptophyta; class Magnoliopsida; order Ericales; family Ericaceae; genus Rhododendron; species Rhododendron henanense. The sequence continues at coordinate 1,802,639 of CM036318.1, forward strand.
TCAAGATTAACAGTCTTATCCTTTCTACTTAAAAAAGCCGAAGGAATGCAACCCCACATTGGGTCAAATTTTTTGACATGTTATATATTTTTGGAGTTTAGATTGGTGTATGGGTCTTTTTATTGTTTGGCCTTTTCTTTTCATTTTTTCCAATCCTTCGCTTTCTTTTGTACATGGGTGGTACTCCTTAATGCCTTTCCAATAAACTTTATTACGTATCAAAGAAATAGAGTAAACTATATGCATGTCATGACAAAGACCACTGAAACTCAAAATGCAAAATGCACAATCGAAAACAGAGGTACATGCAATCTTGAAGCAGAGGAAAAAATGCTAGGGTTAGGGCACACGATGAACGTACATTTCGTGAATAAACGATGTCGTTTATAGGCACATACCTTACGATACCTATACATACACAAACAGATACATGCGTATGTTGGAGGCGAATTGGTGGTACCTTTCCCTGCGCTCTTTGATGTGTTTCATGTGAGATTTGTAGTGGTTCTCGATGAATTGCTTGGCAACAGCGACCCTCTCGAGAGTCGAGCTCGAACCGAGCTGTTCTTCTCCTACCTCCGCCGTCTCCTCCTCCTCCTCCGCCGTGTCGTTGTTGTTGTGATTCTCCATGGCGTCGGGGGCGTTTTTCTCTCTCTAGAATCCGGCGATCACCGGCGACAATTGACAATTGCACTTTCTATTTCTGTATCTGGTTGTGAATTGTGTGTGACAACGAAGCAGAGGCGGACGAATTGACAGTTATTTTGAGAAGTTATTTGGTGCAGCGCTCTACACCATGGGTGTTCCCCCTTCTGCATAAACAAGAAATACTCCCTTTTTTTAAATTTTGATAATCCGATGTTCGGATAAGCTTCCACGCACCTCAACTAATACCGGCGTGCAACCTCAACTAATACCGGGATCCAATAGAATGATCGGGAACCCTCCATTGGCCCAAAGGTTGGCATATTTGATTTTCTTGATACATGAACATACGATCTCACGAAAGATAAATACTTATTGAATTTTCATGACACTTGGCTAAATTTATCGGGTTCATAATCATTTTTCTTGGGTGTTGTAAGGAATAATCATTGCTCTTGTGAAAATTTAACTTTTCAAGTATGAGTTAATATGCTTTTGACTTTTTGGAATAAGTATATAGTTTAAACAAGAAGAAGCAAGAGAGAGGGGAATTGTAGAGAGGGTGACTTGTTAACTTCTAAAATTCTTTAAAATAATTAAAAGTAAAAAAATTGAGAACACAATTTGGGACAAAGGAGAAAAACTTTTACTACTATATGATGGGGAATCGAGAGAGTATAGTTGTTTGGATCGAGTTTCATCATCTCTATCAATAACATCCGACCACAAATTATTGAGTAGATTGTAAAAAGAAGAGTGTGAAAATCAGTTCCATGTTCAAGAGCATCATCGTGAATGCATTAAAATCTAGGAAATTTGTGGTATTTTTCACAATTACAATTAAGAATATACTATTAAGTATTCGTTTACGGTTCATTAGAATATTGGTGTTTGGGGAGGCAATGAAAGAGAAAAGAATTGAAAGAATATAATTCACGCTAATTTTTTTTTGGTGAATAAGTTGTGGCAAATTCGTATGTCATTCACACTAATCAACAAACTTATTGTTTACAATAAGCAACAAATTATTAGTTAGTGTGAATAACTCGACATTTTCACACGACTCTATATCACAGCAAACAATACAATTTTTCAACAACTTATTGGTTAGTGTGAACAACTTATGCGTTAGCGTAAACAACTTGTGATTTTCAATCTTATTCATTAGCGTGAACGCCCAAACAAACAACATTAAGCCACAGGGTGACTCAACGAAATACTACTAATTTGTACATGTTCACACTGCAAAAGAGAAATGGAGAACCAGCCACACACCAGAGTCAATCCCGAAGAAGTTCTTTTTGGTTACACAAATGGAAGTGCTGGTGGTATGGTACAATGTCACCTTCGTCAGGAAGTATATATTACCCGTCACACAACACCACCATTTGTAGAGAAAATTTGACTGCACCTATATCTGGATCGAATTCGAAGCTAAAATCCCACCACGACACAAGTAACCCTTGACCCCAAGAATTTCGTCCAAAGACCAAAATGTCCAAAACTACCTACCTCAGTTTGGAATTTCACAAGAGCACAGACTGTCCAACTGATCGTTTGTTAAAGACCTAAAATATAACTCAATCCAACATGTCACAGATAAAACCCGTTGACCGTATTTAGCCCGGACGGGCCGGACCATCCATTGACGCTAGTTTTTTTTTTTGGAACCAGGGAAAAAAAAAAAAAAACATTACGATAGCATTACTAATTAGCAAAGTGCAGATTTAGCCAGAGCATGCGCTGCTCCGATCACTTGTCTTGGATATTTAATTACAACAATATATGAAAACGTACGCGCTAAGCGCTAACGATAAAATGTCTAACGAAACAAGCATAGCATGTCAAACTACCCTTTGACAAGTACCTTCATTTCGGCGAGCAAAATTAACACCCAAAATGGAGGGAGTATCATACTTATCTGTAACAACAATCAACAATTACCAAAGAACGTTCATAAACATTGCGCAAAGTCTTCACATTTCTGGCAAAACTCACAACATTTTGCCGCAGGGTGACTCAACGAAATAATTTGTACATGTTCACACTGCAAAAGAGAAAGCTGGAGAAACACCAAACACCGCAGATAAGTTGTTTTTTCTATTTGGTATTTTAGTTGATACATGTGAGGATGTGTCTTAAAATTTATATTTTTGCAGGCTTTAGACCGTTTAGTCCGTTTAGACAATACGGAAGCCTTCAAGTCCAAAGACCAAAACTACTTACCTCAGTTTGCCCAAAAGCTCTATTAACACGACTTGTACGTAACTAAACTCAATACTTCACTCAAGTTGTGTTTACTGTTTAGATCAACGACTTGTTGGAAATTTAGAAACCGATTGTTAAAAGAAACCAAATCTTCTTGAGTCTAATATTCTATCTTTCTACCTTGTCTTTTCAAGTTCATTTCTATAAACAAATTACTCTACAAATTCATTATCCAAACACGGATTGGGATCCTCTCCGGTTTGGATGTCCAAGAGTTAGGAAGACCGGCGAGCTGGTTACCGTCCGTGGGTCGGTTGGCCTGTCTTTGGGTCTGGCTCCTCCTTGTTCTCTCTCAAATCTGGTTATTTTGAACAAAGACAAAAAAAAATAAGTCAAAAAAACAATTTTTTAAACTTATTTTTGTCTTTTTTAAAAAAAATTACGAGTTTCAATCAAAATTTTATATTTTTTCGATTCCTCTCGCCGAAACAAATCAATAAGTTACAAAATTTTGACGCAATACTAACAAATGCAAAAAAAAAAAAAAAAGAATAAAGACAAAAAATTAAGTTACTAATTTAACTTTTAAAGCCAAATCCACCCTTAGCCCCTTAAAAAAATACTCCTATGTCAAGCCTCATTGTGCATTACGAGCTTATAAAGAACCAGAAAGAAACAAACCCAACGACCTTTCGGCTAGAGAAATATTCCGAGTGAGATTCCCTTTCTGTGGGCCTCATGTGATGCTCAGTTGGCTCCTTGAACCGGTCAATCAGCTCCGGGACATACTTTCCCATTTAACCACCCCAGATTTTGATCTGAACAAATGTTGATCTCAAGTCAACAAATTGTTTTTAGTTTGTACCTTCTTCTGACAAAACAAACAAAATTAAGCCCTAGGTTGACTCAACGTACAGAATAGTGTTTTTTTCTTCAATGCAGGGTATCCGATTCAGCCTATATTTATTTCGGACTAATTTTTACAGTCCCTTGCACAACAGTTTCACACATTTATGCGTGAGATGAGGTGACCGCAAGAGTTATTGACAAAGAGAATCGAACGTGAGATGTTTAGGATGGAGCAAACATTTAAGTCTCAAGCTAAGGCCATTTGAACAAGAGAGGTGCTACTGGTACAGATATCTGTACCAGCGAGTACATACCCCTTTTAGGCTCGTTTTGGGTCCTTAAAAAAAATGATCGGAGTCGCTCATTTTGTTTAAAATATTTTTTTTATGAACCCTGCAAAAATTAAGCTCAGTCCGGTATCAATTAGGGTGTGTACGAAACGTCCAACTTTGTCCCATAATTCAAGCTTTAATTCTAAAGCAAAGTTGGAAGTTTAGTAAACGTTCTCATCGATACTAGATTAAGCTTATTTTCTTAAAGGACTGTTAGCAAAGTATTTTAAACAAAATAAATGACTCCGATCATTTATTTGGAACCCGAAACGGGTCCAAAAGACATATGTACGTGATGTATGTATATAAACATATGTAGTCATAGACTTTCCGTTTGAACAACCCATTGGGGTTTGAACAGAGTAGTTTGTACAACGTTCACACTTAAAAAGAGAAACACCAAACACCACATAGTCAAATCCTAAGAATTTCGTCCAAAAGACACCAAAACTACCTCACTTGAGTACAGAATCTCCAGCTCATCCAAAACCTAAAATAACTCGTGCCCAAGACGTCACAGATCGAACCCGTTGACATTATCTAGCCCAGGAACATCCATTGACCTCATTTGGCTCCAAATTGGTCTTCAAGACTTCCAACAATTACTCCCTATTAGCATCCAACAACTCACTTATATTCTTTTGGGTCGACGGTCAGGGATGTCCGGACTGACTTACACATTTCGATTATTTCCTTCACCGGTTAGGTCAAAAGACTGACCATCCATGTCGGAACTAAGAGCTTTAAGAGAGAATTTCTCTCTAGTGACCGCAAGAGATTGCCATGTTTTCGAATTCAAAATGTCTAGGTTTATAGCTCATTCATGCTGCTACTTGAGCTATACTTGTCAGTCAGCTCCTGGTCTGTCACCTCCACGTGCATCCGGGCTGCACGTGAGGGGGAGTGTTAGACTTGTCCCACATCGCTCATTTAAGCCACCCAAGCTTGGTTAATATATTCTAGAGGCTACTCCACCTATTGCCAATTGGTTTTAGATTGGAACCCTCATAGAAATCGAACATGGTATTAGAGCTAGGTCTTGGGTGGCCGCATCTCTCGTGGGAAAGTCTCTTTATCTCTGTCGTCCGAGTCAGTCAGTCAGCTCCTAGTCTGTCACCTCCACGTGCATCCGGGCTGCACGTGAGGGGGAGTGTTAGACTTGTCCCACATCGCTCATCTAAATCACCCAAACTTGGTTAATAAATTCTAGAGGCTACTCCACCTATAGCCAATTGGTTTTAGGTTGGAACCTTCCTAGAAATCTAACAATACTATTGGGTTATAATCGAAAGAAATTTAAGTTCGTAGAAAAAATGCACGACTTACACAAAGTAAGTAAATTAATCAACGATTGCAGAAGGAAAATCACCTAACCAAACTCACATGTTCAATAAAGTCGTGTTTAGATCATGACTTTTCAGGAAGTTGAAGATATGTTGGGAAACTGTGGAAAGTAATTAGAGAAAGGAAAGGAAAATTGTCCAAAGAGGGGGAGAAGGTATAAAAAGTTGGAATCTTTTTTAATTTGGGCACACGCGATGCGTCTATAAGTTATTTAAGAAAATCTATGGTTACGTTATTAAACAATTCAATCGCATCAAAATGAAAGGGAAAAAAAATTGCGAAGTGCCCGAGCAGTTGTGGAAGTTGTGGAAGGTGGGAGTTTTGGCTTCCAAGTGGTGGGTTTTTATTTTGCCCTTAAGATTGAGTTTGAGTATCTAACATTGTTTGGTAAATACGGTTAGTGGTGGAGGGCTGTTGAGTCCTCTGAACAGTCCATACAGCTTCAAGAAAAGGTCAAACCAAATTTAGATTCTCCCTTTCTATATTAGAATAGACTTTCACTAGAAGAAATGGATCCCGGGGATCATTAGGAGGACTGTCCATTCCTCCAATCGATGGTTTAGAATTGTTGTTAACTTTACCGGATCAGGACTGTCCATTCTTCCAATCGATGGTTTAGAATTGTTGTTAACTTTTACTGGTAAAAGTTAACAAACATATATCTGAACCATTAATTGTCGAGATGAACGGTTCGAATTGCGCACTACAGGGTTGCTCACGACAGGATCCCGGATTAACCAAACAATAGGATGATCCTAACACACCAAATAAGAAAATCATGTTCTGATAGGTTGGAAGCTCACTTGGATCAAGAAATATTATGCATCAATTATAGGGTGTGTTTCATTAATACAATGAAGTACTTATTTTTTGAATTAAAGATGATGTATTATGAGACAATGATATGTCTTATAAAACCGAAAATAAATACTTGAAAAATAAGATCCCAGCGAAACGAGGCCTAATGGAAAAACAATCTGTGTGAATTCACTATATGGGAAAAAACAATCTACAAAGCTACAAGAACAATATCCTATAACATGACGATGGAAAAGAATCAACACCGAAGTACACAAAAAACTAGCTACGGCACTATCGAGTGGTAGCGAGCAGCACAACTATGGAAGACCGGTGTCTGCAAAACTATGGTGTAACAAATGGTGAGCAATCTGATCCCTAGCTCGCATCGCGTCGACAGACCTCACGGCATTCTCCGGCACAATCTCATCGTCAAAGAAATCGAAACCGGTCTCGCTCGGCTCCATCGCCTCGTTCCTCATCTCGCAAATGTTGTGCAGCACACAACAAGCACCGAGAACCACGGGCAAGTCCTGGAGCTTCACCTCGGTCCTCTTCTGCAGGCAACTCCACCTCCCTTTCAACCGCGAAAACGCCTCCTTCGCCAACCTCTCCACCTCCCCGGCTTTCTCGTTGAACACCCTCTGCGTCCACAGGTTCTGCTGCGCGTAAGGCACCAGCACCCAGTCCATCAAAGGGTACCCGCCGTTCCCCACGATCCTAACGTCCTTCAGAAGCCCGCGACTTGCCCTCTGCGAAAGCGCCGATTTCTCCAGAACCTTGTCATCGCTCATAGACCCCGGCCACCCGATGCAGACGTCCGTAAACACCCCCTTCGGATCGACAACGCCTTGTACCGTGATCGAATACGACGTCTTCTGGTTCCTCTCCGTGTGCCTCTTGTTGAAGTAAGCCGGCCCGTTCACCTTCGGCGCGATGATAGGCACGTGGGTAGTGTAGATTGATCCGCCCACGTTCGGAATCCCGGAAACCAGCTCGAATTCCCTCTTCACCCTCGTCATTCTCTCCTCGTCGGGCCAGTTCAAGAACTTGCTCATCATGACGCTCTTGATGGCCCCGCAGACTTCCAGCACGAGCTTGTGGCACGTGGAGATGCCCAGCCCGAATTTCTTGGAGACCAGGCGAAGGGGCTCCCCGGTGGCCAGCCGCCAGATGCAGACGGCGACGCGCTGGCGGACCGGTATGGCCTGCCGGAGCATGGTGTCCTTCTTGTTGATGACCGGGTCGAGCTCGCTGCATATGAACTCGAACGTGGATTTACTCATTTTGAAAGCGCGTCGAAATTCTGATTCTGGGAAATCCGGGTGGCAGCACTGGTCCCACCACGCCTTCGACCGGCTCTTCACCCACAAACGCCGCGCTCCTCCGCCTCCGCCGTTGGCCGACTGGGCCGACGCCTCGGAAGCGGTAGCGGAGACGTTGGCGTCGGGTCCGTTCGGGGTTCTGGCTCGTTTGGGTCGGGGCGGGTCCTTCTGATCCGGTTCTTGGAAGAAGCCGTCGATCGGGTAGAAGCTGTCGGTCATTGTCTGGGGTTGGGATTGGAATTGGAATTGGGATTTCGTGTTATCGTCTTCGTCGAAGGAGAGGAGCGAGGAGAGGATGTCCCTGAACGGCGTCGCGTCGGAGTCGGCGGGGTCTGTTTTCTGGCGCTTCTGATCGGGTTGTTCTTGGAATGAGGTGAAGAAACTGGCGAAGGATTCGTGGTTGAGGAATGGGAAAGGGGTGACTTCCATTTTTAACTGGGTTGGCTTTTGAAAGTGTTTATCAGAGTGAAGTTTGGGTGGGGGGTTTTGAATTTGGGAGTGTGAAAGCAGAGGAGGGAGGTCTGAACTTGTTGAATCTTGGAAATTGAGAGGTTATATATATTCGGAGAGAGGGGGGAAGATAGAGATAGAGCGTGTGAACGCGGAGAGGAGAGAGAGGGGGAGGAGAGAGAGAGAGGGAAGATTCGAGGTCGGGGGGGGGTTGACTAGGACGGCATACGCTGAATTACGCGGTTGGGGATTTTGGGGGGATATGAGAGTCCCATAGTTTTTAGAGATTGGTGTGGGGGGTTTTCAGGTGATGTTTTTTGTTTGCGAAAATGATATTGGTACCGATGGTACCGTAGGGAAAATGCACCGACGGCTATTTGACGGTTGTCTCCGGCCACCGGACGGCCGATCCGAGCCGTCCAAAAATTTTAAAAAATAAAATCAAGTGGGCTTATGTGAGAATTAACGGCATCCGAGGTGTGTAGGGTGCTTGATCCGAGCACGCTTTTTTCGTGTATATACACGTATATACATATATACACAAAAACGGGGTGCTCCGATCAAGTACCCTATACACCTCGGATGCCGTTGATTCTCGCATATGCCCACCCGGTTTAATTTTTTAAAATTCTGGACGGCTCGGATCTGCCGTCCGGTGGCCGGAGATGGCCGTTGGTGCATATTCCCTATGCTATTGGTCGGCACCAATAGCATTACTCCTTTTTGTTTGTTTTTAGAGATTAGGAGTAGTATTTTTGGTCAAAACAGTAGGGGACCTCGAAGAGCACACGTTTAGATAATCGTTTCAGAAAGTGGCAGGAAAGTTCTCGTGTAAGAAAACCGGACCGGGTGACCGACCACCCAAAACTAAGGGTGATTTTGGTTCGGGTGAAATTTCCGAACACTGATTCGGTTCGGTTCAAATATTTTTAGGACCGATCTCGATCGGGGTTGAGTTCGGTTCGGTTCGATTTGGGATGAGATTAGTCTGGTCGGGGATTTTGGTGATTTCGGTCCGGTTCGATTTGGGGTGAGATTAGTCCGGTCGGGGATTTTGGGGATTTCGGTCCGGCCGAAATATAAAATTTTCATTCTTATTTTAAGTGTATATATGTAATATATAAAAAATATATAGTCGTTCGGTTCGGTTCGATTCGGCCAGGCAGAAATTCCAGGAAACCGAGACCGAACCGAACCGAACCGATTTTGGTTAGGTCTCGGTTTGGTCCGGTCCAGAAAAACTCCGCCATCACCCTGACCGAAAACCGAACCGATCGGTCGATTTTTTCAGTCCGTCGGTTTTTGTAACACCCCTGTCCAAAACCACCAAAGTGATGGTTCAATTGGTAAATACTGTTTGAATTTTTCGTGTATTGCTTCGGGGCGATGGCTATGATGCTCTCAAGGTACAAGAACTCTTTTTAGTAGTAGCATAGCCTATTGACATAGTAAAATACTAAAATCTAATCGTGTGGCAAGGAAAAGTCTATTTTGGAAATAATTTGGTCGATTTTCGATGCTACTCGCATAATACGAAGGCCCGTATGGGCTAGCTTTTTAGTGTTTTTCTGGCAGTGTCTTTTTGGTTGTTTTTGCATAATTTTCTAGATTCGGCTAAAAATGTTTCATCACATTATTAGGCTTGACGAGAGGAGTCAGAAAAGTATAAAACATAGCTTAAATTTTTTTTAAAAACTTCACATAAGGGACACTAAAGACACTAAAAGATTGACCATCGAGCCATTGGATTTGACGTACTCCCTCTGTCCCAAAATGGATGACAATTTTTGAAACTCATGTCATTTTTCGTCGCTTATATCTTTCAATCTATAATATTTTTCATGAGTTTGAAAATTTTGTATAATAGAACTAATCGAGAACTATCAAACAAGATCCAAATTGCATATTTTTTGAGATTCATATTGAAAGATATAAGGAATCGAAAGTGGCACGGATATCAAAAATTGACATCCAATTTGGGACGGAGGGAGTAGAAAAGATACTCTAGTAACAAGTTAGCCCAAGGGCCCTCGGTGAGAAAAATAGTAGTTTCTTTTGCGTGTAAGATGGCATCTTTTTTCAGACACAAGTAATTTTTTTAACCCAAAGTTTTTCATTTGATTATATCAATTTAAATGGAAAGAGTGTTTACCCTGTAATCATGACACTAATTAGTTTACCAAAGTCTAATCTTTGCTTGGTTACCACACTAGTTTCAGTACAAAGAACATCTATTATTGCCTTTAAACACACGTGGTTTATAACACTAGCAAATTAGCAACGAACCCGAAGAGGTCGGACTAGTGGTCAAGATCTGACACTTAGAGATTTGCCATATTCGAAAGTCTCAGATTTGGAACCTCTCGTGCATAATTAGACCCTGTGGGACACTAGAGGATTGCCCAATCGTTAAATTCAGATTTCCGGAATTAGTTAAGGTGCGCGAGCAAGCTTCCCCGGAACCTGATTATAGAAAAAAGAAAACAAACTAAAAAATAGCAGCTGGCAATGAATACATAAAGCCCATTTGCCACCTATAATCTATCCCTTCTCATCCCCAGACGTCACAACCACTTTATTAGTTGACATTTGATTAAAGCAATGGATAGCTATAGTTTATGTGTGAATGTGTCCATCTTCCATATTTTACATGAAAATCACATGTGTAATTCAGCGTCGTTGTTTAATCTGTCTCTGTCCACTTACTGGCATGAGATTGAAATGATAATTCAGAAAACAATTACAACTCTATCCGCGTGGAGGGTAAATTTCATTGACACCCCTCCGAAGTGGGTCTTAAATGACAGATATTCTCTTCACTTATAAGAAATGACTTTAAATTTCTTGTGATTTTAATGTTCATTTCACTGACATGCAACTACCAACTGTTCGACCAAACACGCTATAGATTTAGCCAAAAGTGTCTGACATTGACAAAATCATCCGTTTTAGTGATAGAATAAATAATAAAAATCTCTTTAATTCTCAATTTGTTTGACCGAAAAGTAATAAAATTGTTCGTTTTCTAACCCAAACACGGTTCTTTTGAGCAATAAAAAGTAAATATATAGGTGTAAATATTACTATTTTTCTTATCATAAATACTACTACTAAATTTTACTAATTATCAAAACATCTCATCTAGTGGGAAAGAAAAGTCATTTTTATTTAAAATAATTGAGAGTTGATGGTTTTAGATTACTTTTTATTATAGGAAATGATGGCTTTTTTTAATATATAAGTCACTTTTGGCTCATTCCATCACGAGTTTGGACAAACAATTGTCAATTGGGGTTGTCGATGAAACTCAGAAAAATCACAAGGGTTTATTATTATTTTTTCATACGTGAAGAGGGTATCTATCATTTAGACAAACCTTATAGGGTGTTAGTGAAATTTACCCTAATGTGAATGACAAAACAATGTCTACACTTGTATTTAGTTGACAGTTTGACTAACAAAACTCACTAGTATTATATATATTTATATATATATATTCTCTTAAAAACAAGAGCTATCTTATTAAGTGGTAATTTCTCTCTCTCTGTATCAATTGAAGCAATGAAACAAAGGGGCGATTAACCTTCCTAATCAAACAAAGGGATAAATCCATTGTCCCTTGAGAGCTAAAGATTCATGCACTAATCTTGGCACAATTTCACCATCTACCAACTGGTGGACCGATTCAAGTTAGAGTAATATTTCGTATGAATCGACACTCAGGCACATACTAGATTTTTAACCTGAGATCTTATAAGAAACAACAAAAATCCCTAATATCATGCCTGGCAAGGTCTTTACTTTGATTAAATGAATTTTCTTATCATTTCTCTCTCTCTAAACTTTTCTCTCTGCTAGGTTATCCCAAAAGCCATCGCAGCCCCTTCCTTCCCCTCCTCCCCAATGGGTTTTACACTCATTTTTTGCGGCAGAAGGGGAGGGATTTCTCCCCCGTGGAGTTTTTCTCTCCCAATCTTTTGATTTGGAGCTTTTTTTTTTGGATGTTTTTGTGCACAAATTCTTCCTACCTCCTTTGTTCTGGTTATTCAAAGCTTGTTTTTTTCACTTTTTTCCCAGAGCCGAAGTTCCTACTACGTGTGTGGTGGTGGATGGGTTCAGTGGTGGCTATGGTGGTGAGGCTGTGACGGTCTTTGGTAGGGGCAGAGCCGCCGCCGCAGAGGCAGACGTTTTTGGGTTCTCTGGTTCCATTTGGGGCTCGATCTGGCGTTAACAGGGTGCAAGATATGTTGATCCAGAGTCGGTTCGACTCCTCTAACGGTTCTCATATTTCGGCACTGGGGGCAGAGCATCTGCAAACAGCGCCGATGTTGCTCGGCGTTTCTGTGGAGTTGTGTCTTGTTTTCTGTTAGGGTTGGATTTGGGTTGATTTTTCTTTTTGGTCTTTTGGTTCTTTTCTTTGGTGTCTTCATATTTCTCCCCGTTTGTGGGGCTTCTCTCATCCCTGCGTGAGTGGTTCTGTTACTTTCTGTGCTCTGCCTGTTTGGAGTTGAGGGTTTAGTTGGAGTTGGGTGTAGTCTTTGGACGGAGTCCCCTCCTTTTGATTTCTTGATCCTTGTTTAGGGATTGAGTTTTCTCCAGATGTTCTATTCTCTTGATCTATAATATTACTTGTTATCGTTGTGGCCAAAAAAAAAAAAAAAAAGAGTCTCTTAAATCCCCTAAAACAATTGCCAACATTTAGTTCAGAAACCATTCAATATTTCAACTTATGAGATACTACTAGTCTACCATATTAGGTATTTCACTGATACACTACTCTCTAGTTTGACCTACTATTCCTACCAACCCCCCAAAATAAGAAAATAATGGAAGATACCCAATGATCTGAGAAGTTTTTCGGTGCCGGGTGGGCATGGGTCACGTGGTGCCGAGCATCATCTCGGCCATCTAAATGTATTTTGGACGGTCCGAATCTGTTTGGGTAATTTTTAGTATAAAATTATCAAAACACCCCCTTAAACCCAAACAGATTTGGACCGTCCAAAACACTTTTGAACGGCCGAGATGTGTTCTCGGCACCACGTGGCCTGTGCCCACCCGGCACTGAAGAATTTCTCCAATAATCTTCATTTCCTGCAGGTTTACCCCAAACAAACACTAGTCGTGCGAAATCTGGAGTGGGCCCAGCGTGACTATCAGTGCAGAATCGGTAAGCCACTCGTCCGTGGTGCTTTTTTTTTTTTTTTCAATCCGCCACAAGTGGTGCTCTTCACCTGTGAAATCTAAACCGCGAAATCTTAGGAAGGAGTGGTTCTCAGCTGTTTGGGATTTCCAGTGAAGGAAATGTACATGCACACGTTTGTACATATATCCCAACATAAATGAATAATAATAAAAAAAGAAAAAGCTACAGACGATTTCACTGAGAATCACTGGCCTCCCATGGCGGCTCTTCTGAGTCCCTCTCTCTCTCTTCATCCTCAAAACAAGGTGCCATATGATCCTTTCTCAAACGCTCCTCAATTTGTTACTAATTTCTGTTTCTTCTCTATGTATATGCGTCCATATATTTTATCATGATTGAAAAGCTTTTGATTGTGGATATATATGGATTGGTGTGGCGATTTTCTAATCTGGGTTCAAGTTTGGACGGGAGTTGGATGAGCCCAGACGACCGACCTACCCCGAGTTTCAAAGATGAAGATGGTTTTCCGAAATCGAAAGATGAACTTTAAAACCTTGGTGGAAGTGGAAAGATCTTATTAAAGTTCATCTTTTGATTTCGGAAAACACCAGTAGAGCCGGCCCTGAGCTAAATCTCGAGGTGCGGCCGCTACAGGCCTCCTAACATTTACAAATGTTAGGGTCCCTCCTACTTTGGTACTTCTTATGATAGTCGAACAAAAAAAACCCTCTTTAATCTTCGCTTTAGGCCTCCGAAAAGTCGGTGCTGGCTCTGACCGCCAGGAAATTGAAACTTGGGTAGGGCGGTCGTTTGGGCTCATCCACCCCCAGTCCATCCTTGAACCCGGATCAGATAATCGCCAGGAAGTGGAAAGATCTTAAAGTTCATCTTTTGCTTTCGGAAAATCACCAGGAAGTTTTACTTTCTTGGTTATTACACTCAAAATTTCAAGCATGTTTCAATCACCTCAAAATATATATAGCATCTTGTTGTGCAAATCTACAATTTGTGGATGAATGCTACCCCAATAATAATAAGAAAATCTGCAGGAAATAAAACTCATAATTCCAAAAACTTGGGTTGGAACAGGAATAGTTGAGTCAGACATTGGTAAGAGCCAGGAAATTGAAAACTCTAAACCTATTAAGAACAAGATTCAATAGAATAAGAAATCAAAAGCGAAGGATTTATATCTATAGAGCTAATGCAGCCTACTGGTAAATTCCAGAGGACTACTTAGTTTGTTGTGTTGTTTTTAGGCGTAAGGTAGAATCACGTGAAGGCAAATTTCTATAAACTTTTGGTTCTGTATACGTAGGTTTCATAGAGGTTGCAGAGCGTGTGAAATATGTTTTCATCATCCACCACTGTTAGTGCAATAAAATGTCTGCTAAATTTTATCGCTATGTTCTGGAATTTCTGTAGGTTCATCCTGTCGGTGTCAGCACAATCTTTGCAAATACACAGTCAACCAGAAATTTCCTGCCTATTGTAAGAACTGGTAGAAGTCATGGGTATCATCGTCTGATGAAAGCTAAGATGTCTACGGAAGTAGATGTACTTGCTAAAGATTCTATTAGTGTTGAATCTGCTGATGATGCAAATGGTAATACTTCTTTCTCATTTTTGAGTGGCAATTCTTCTTTCTCCTTTTCACTTGATTAGTTGTTTTCTGTTGATGATACCAATTTAATATGAGCTGTTGGAAAATCGGGTACAATCTTGTCTCTGTTTTGTTTTACATCCATCAATCCTGAAAAACCAAGTGAATACAGTTGATTTTTATGAGACTATATATTTTCCTAAACAACCGGACGAAAATAATACAGAGTATATCTTCCTTTTCATTTGCCTTTTCTCCTTGTATTGTTCTCTCTTTCTCTTTCTTACGCAACTGCATGCACATGGCATGCATAGGATTCTCGTTCATACAAACATAAAAACAGCATACACGTGGTATAGCATGAATAAAACGTAGAAAGGCGTGGAAGGAAAAAACACAGTCTTTAATCTTGTGAGCTCTTTTCATCCTACACTCTCTTATGGATATACTTGAAAATGTCATTCCTAGAGTACTTGGTGGTGCAAGTGCTATAATATGACTGTCGTCGCTTTCTTATTGAAGAGAGCGGATTCAGGAAGGACTAGAGAAAGAGAAGAAACTAGAATTGAGACTGGAGAGAGAGGGCTAAGGAAAGAGAAATTGGATAGAAATTAGGAGCTGTTAAACACTTCTTCATTTGGAGTTATGTTTTGGTACTTGACTTAAGTTCAATTCGCTTATGTTGATATTAATTCTGCACGGGTGTATTGTTATTTGAACACGGAATTCCATACATTCATACAGAATAGCCTTATGGCTTAATATAGGTGGGGAGACGTATCCAATTACATATTTCAGCTGATATTGATGCAGATTATGGACTCGTGAGCATGCACCACGTTGGAATACTCTGCGAAAACCTCGAAAGGTCACTTGAGTTTTACCAGAATGTGCTGGGTATGTCAAACTTTTCTGCTTTGCAGATGTAGCTTAACCCTTATGTGGATGTGTATACACTTCGCTTCACAGAGTTCTAACTTCGATTTAAGGTCAGGTTTGAAGATAAATGAAGCAAGGCCAGATGACAAGCTCCCCTACAGGGGTGCTTGGCTGTGGGTGGGCTCTGAAATGATTCATCTCATGGAGCTTCCAAACCCTGACCCCTTGACCGGAAGGCCTGCACACGGGGGGCGAGATCGTCATACTTGTATTGAGATTCGAGACGTGTCTAAGCTGAAAGCTATCCTTGATAAAGCTGGTGATTTTCCTCCGCCACATCGTTCTTTTATTCTTTATGGGCCAAGGAACAGATTTTCGTTTTGATTCCATCTTAGCAGCCAAAATGTTTTCCATTTTCTACTTCTAGGAAATCCGAAATGAAACATAAGAGAAATACCAAAATTCTACTGTTTCTGTGCACACAGAAAGCACCGAACCATACATATTCTACAGCTTTTGACGTTTTCATTATGTTCCGGCTACGTTCCTTTTTTAGCTGACCGAGAAAACATACTGGAACGAAATTTTGATCCTTGTGGCTAGGAAAAGATACGAAGATAATGAAGTGAAAGAGCTGAGTTCATTTTCCTTTCCATTTCCACGGTTCAAGCCGGCAAACACACCAAATGTGAATATGACAAGAAGATCTCCACAGCCCTTATAGCTTTTGTTGGTTCTAGAAGGGGCTTCTTATCTTGCTGGTTTTTTTGGTGCAGGCATTCCATACACACTAAGCCACTCGGGGAGGCCAGCCATTTTCTTCCGAGACCCAGACACCAATGCGTTAGAATTTGCTCAATTCGATGCCTGATATGCTTAACATTGCTAGCATAAATAAATCGAAGTGTCCGTATTCCTTCAAACACCCGATCATGTACATATAATCTATCAAAAGTTTCATGTAAACGATCCTGGTTTCGGTCCTTTTGGAATAGCAATTTCCCATAGGGATTCTGTTGGACGAGGGTGTGTATGTTTAGTCTTGTTGAGTATTGACAAGGTAGAAGTAGAACCGGTAAAGCAGCAAAAACTTCACTTGTACCCCATGTGGTTTGGGCCATGTGTGGTTCCCCCGTTCACTTTGTTACATCAGGTTCCCCTGGTTCACTTTGTTGCATCCGCACCCATTGTGGTTTGTGGATTTTGTGTGGACGAACCCAAGAATTAATGCTTGCACTGTTAACAAAAATGACAAAGTCCAATATGTCCTCCATCTTCTTCTTTGATTCTTCTTCATTAAATCTAAACAATTCATCCCATGTACAGAAAATTAGATCCGAACTCTTTATTATGAAGTAAATTTTCTCACAAATAATTACGTATTTATGGGTGGGTAATATAATGAATAAAAGTAAAAAACTAAGCTGAAAAACAACCATAATTTCTGGAACCCAGGATTGTTTCTTGGAGCTAACATTGGTTCCTAATCGGTAAGCGGGGGGCGAATTAGACCCAACCCCAGACATAAACAAGATAGGGATAACAACATCCTCTAGCTCGAGGTTTCCATTTCTTCACGCTAAAAAGCCATGTTGGTTTTTAGGGTTCTAATTTTTGCATAGATTTGGAATTTTTTCCAGTGTCGTTTTGAAGCACTACATGTGCAACTAGAGCCATCTCGAATTGATGACTAAACTTTATTCAGAATTCAAATGATCTAATTTGTGATTGGAACCAAGAACCCCCATTAATCTGTGCTAATTCTACTAGCTCTGCTTCACTATGCTACTCCAGGGATTTTTTTTGAACGGCGAAAATAGAATTTTATTAATATTTTAAAGTGAATACAAAAACTAAAAGGAGCAAAGAGCAGGGCAACAAGTGCCCATCCGAAATCCAAACCCTTGATTGACAAGATGTCAACCAAGGAGAAAACCCTTAGGACCAAAACCCAGCACCTAAAGGCCACAAGCCCAGCACCTAAAGGCCACAAGCCCAGATAAAATAATAAAGAGCAAATGGGACGCAACCCAAACACCAGAAAAGGCCTGAAAGCCCAAATACAGCGGGATTAGCCCAACAAATAAAGCCACAAAACACCTAAACCCTAAGATCTGGAAACCAAAACGCCAAAGCCTCCGCTGCCGCAAAGATCGCCATGAACCTGCTGTACGCCAGTCCCAAAAACGATCAGAGAGCCGCCGTATGCCACTCCAGGGATGGTTCATATGCCAGAGCAATTTCGGCTAATCTGTAAGATGGAAGAGAGAATCATTGGTCTGAATTTCAGTAAACTGTTATACGAGAATTACCCCTAGCTGCATGGAAATACAACCCTAGTTTCACTCCAATAATCTGCCATTGGTAAACTTGGCACTCTGGTCTTTAGACATTTCCTGGCTAATTTGGCACACAAAAGCAGTTCCAGTTAACTACTGAAGAAAGTGGCAAGCAAATAGAGAACAAACCAACTTAGAGCTTCGATTTTCTTTACAGACATCAATGTAGACGAATGGTCTAGTAACTTGTCGGAGCCCAAAAACAAAATCCAGAATGCTAAATCTCAAGTTACTAGTAGTAGCTTACATGATTGATCATACTTCCAAAATCACTCATGTATACAAGTATAGAAGATTGCAAATGAAGATGCCCAACATACTCTTCCATTTTGTCGAGGTCAAATAATCATATCAATAGGTTCTTTCTGTGAGTTATATACCTTGTGTTGCCGGTATTTACATAGAAAATTCTTCACTTGAAACTTGCATAAAATGCTACTAGCTTTTATTTGTACACAGCAGCTACGAACATACATGCCCGGGTGAGGATGTTATGCGTGACCTCCAATCTTGTATGGCGGAACGTAATGTATGGTTTTGAATGAGCACTTTATGCTGCAGCCTAAGCTTTGTTACTGGTGATAAACTATGTCTCTCAACCCATGCTTTGATTGCTCTGTGCTCATATGTAAATCCATCAGCGGCAATGTATGGATCCTCCATTACTTCCTGAATTAGCCATGGCATAATGCACAAAGAAAAATGACTATGAGATGCAGCTCACATAAGGCTGTGTATGGATCGGTTTTGTGGATGGACAGGAAAAGGTTGGGGAATAAGAAGATAATAAAGTGAAGAAGCTAAATCAATTTGTTTGGTATCCATATCATTTCCCCCTCCTTAGTAAGCCCTCCAAAAAAACCATGATCCAAACACAAACAAAGAGTCGAATGCTAGGAATAACAAAATATTAGAGCATCTCCAATCAGCTAGCTAAAATAGACCCCGAAACTTATATGACAAAAACCAATAAAAGAAGGACCCAGTTGTGTGGTAATTTAAGAACAAATGATTGCTCAACATAAAGGCCAAGTGGCCCCTAGCCCTCGCTTCCCCAAATCCCTCGCTCTCTCCTCTCCCGTCTTACTCCTAACAAGCTCTCTAAAGATGATAGCCTCTTAGCTACCAAGCATTATAAATGCTCTTACGAGCCACTCTATGCATCGGAGCAAAATTTGGTGCAAGTGTGCAAACTAGTCTAGTATCTAACACTAGGAGAGCCTAATTGAGAGTGAACCAGAGATGCTCTTGTGGAGTTTCAATTTTTCACCTGAAGGATTGGGCAGAAGTAATGGTTAGGTGCATGAATACTATTCCTCTGTACCCTAAGAGTAGCATCTGCCATATCAGCAAGTTTCTTCAAAAGCGGCAACACTTCAGTTTCAAGATCTGGCCTATCTCTGCATCTTAGTCTGGAGCATTTCAGGGCCATCTGAGCCAATTCCTCTGCTTCAGCAAGTGGCCAATCCGGTATAGACTTGTCCAGTATGTCAAGGAGCGAATCATTGGAAAGAGCATTTTCAAATTTCAACAAAAGCCCATTTGGATGTTGTGCAGCCAGCAATTGGAGGACAATGATTCCAAAAGCATATAGATCAGATTTAGGTCGGACGGTTCCCGTTCTTTGATACTCTGGATCCAAATAGTAAAGAGTACCAGCTATACCAGAGTCCCCATATTCTGTAATGCTGTCAGGCGCAACATCTGAAACGAGTTTAGCCAATCCCACATCACCGATTTTGCTAACATAATTTCTGTCTAAAAATATATTCCCTGGTTTTAGATCTCGATGAATTATAGGGTTCGGTTTTGAGCTGTGTAAGAATGCAAGTCCACAAGCTACTTCAAAAGCTATCCGGAATCGAACAAACCAAGGAAGAGGATCCCTGCTGCTTTGGTGGGAAAGAATATCTTCTAGGCTTCCGTTCTCCATATATTCGTACACTAAGCAACCAGTCTCTGGACAAGCTCCAAGCAGTAAAACAATGTGTGGGTGGCGTAACTGGCTAAAAACTTCAATCTGAAAATAATTGACAGAGGACAACAAAAACCATTGCCACCACAGTCAGAACAACTTAAGTGGTCATGACAGTATGGGATAAGCAAAAAAGTAAACAAGCCACAGGTTAAGCTAAAATAAGCTGACAAAAAATGCTATTTTTATGTTTTAAAGAAGAAAATCAAGCTAGGACAAGATTACTCAACATTGTGTGGCAAAGGGGGTTTACACAAGCATGGACAACCTAACCTAATATTTCGTGAATGTTTTGAGTGAATTGGCATCTGCACATTATAAACACAGTTAATTAAGAATTTCCTTTTGTATTGAATCAGTGTTGACGAAATTAGGTTAGGTGCAGAATAAAAACTTCTCCATTCATAAGTTCTAAAAAGACTTAAAGTTAATCAAATGATCATGCCAAAAGAAAATAAAAGCCTCAAGCAGACATGGGAACTTGAATTAAAACAGAAGAAAGAAATCATCAAGTAAAGAAAAAACCTCTGTCAGAAATTCCTCTTTCTTCTCCGCTGCATCAGAACGCAGAACTTTGATGGCTACTGGGATTTTATCAAGGTCACATCTGTAAACTTTCCCATATGATCCTTCACCAATCATCTTAGTCTCAGAAAAGGATTCGGTAGCTACCTCAATTTCATCCCTTGTGTACCTTTTGTACCTTCTATCGTTTGAGAAGAGTGCATCAACAATTTTCTTTTTCTCCATTGATTCTTTGAGAGCTTTTAATTCTGCTATTTGTCGTTCATAAGCTTCTTTAGCAAGCTTATTTCTTGCCATCTCAATCTCCTTCAAGGTTTCCAAATACTTTCTATGCTCTTCTGCAGCCATTTTCTTATAAGCTTCTTCTCTTTGCTTGGCAGCATTTACTTGTCTAGTTTCTTCCAGGCATTCATAAGAAAGAAACTGAACCTGTGCAATGGAGCATCAATAACAGTGTAGTGTAATATAGAACACAAGACAACTTATATTTTACTGTTTGTCTTTTTATATTCAAGGTTAAATAAGTGTCCATATTCTACCTCCATGAAGGATTGACTTTCACTACACTGAAGACCACTTATCAATCTACCCTGAAACTGTCTCTGAGATGAGGAAGCAAGAAACTTAGGCCCTGGTTGTTTGACTGGCTAATAGAGAAGGGATATATAATTTCATAGGATAGTTAATCCTTTACAATTAATAGTGAGCAGATTAATAATACCACAACCCCTAGATATTATATATTACATCTCCTTTTTTGTTTGACACAGGATATCATATCAGACAGATATTTAATCCCAGTCGCAAAAGTTTCTAAAGCATATGTTAAAGAATCAAACTCAAAACCTTGGCAATGAGTGGAGAGGCCGCCCAGGCTCATATACGAGTTTTGGAGGTTGTAATTCACCAATGTGGGACAAGCTCTAACACTCCCCCGCACGTGGAGAGGTAAAAAATGATCTATAACATCAGAATCTCAACCAATCAAGAGAGTCTTTTCCAAAAGCCTCCGAAAGTCTAGCTTTGATACCATGTTAAAACATTCCATTCAAAACCAATTGGCAATGAGTGGAGATGCCGCCCAAGCTCATATAGTACTAGTTTTGGAGGTAGTAATTAACCAATGTGGGACAAGCTGTAACAACATATATAGCCAAATCTAATGCTTTCATCCAGACAAACAAAAGTGGATATAGTCTTTTTTTGAATTCAAAGTTTTCTTGTCGTAGAAAATAATCATCCTCTATAGACTTTGAAAAAACGGAAACTATTTCTGAAATGGTAGCAGAATTGGCAAATATTAGCAAGGTCAAAACATAGCATGCATCGAAATCTATGAACCTCATAATTTTTTAAGATGTCAAATGCTAACCTTGTTTCTGGCATTTACAAGGTCCTCACACGCTCTCTTGTACATGCCAACAGTGTCCATTAATTCTAGACGCAGTTTTTCCACCTCAGCCTGCACATCCGACTGCAGAAAAGTATGCATCCTAAATGTTAGCCCAGACTAGTCACCGTCACACAACAGTGTGTACAAAGCAAGTAATTAATACAATGGTACGACATGACATAATGTGACAGCAGGCGAGAAAACAGGAACCAATTCACCTGCTTTGTGTTGGCAGAAGCCATGGAAGAACATTCAGTTGCTGCCTCAATATCTAGGATACTATTTCCCAAGTGTTGATCATTTCTTTCTGGGAGTGAACCAGAATGGTTGGAATACCTCTGTTCTGTAATTGCTATAGAACCCAAGGGACTAAGATCTGACACATATGACGCTGTGTCAGTAACTCCACCATCCACTGAGGAGGAATAATGGCCACCATTTAATTTATAGACGCGAGAACCACGCCTCATCCGGCTACACCACCAGCTTCTAGAGATGTTCTCTGCCAAATAGAGGCAGAAAGACTAATATGATAAGGCAAAAGAAACAACTAAGTACATGGAGGCTATCAACATTTAAGAATCAGTATTTTCAACATACCACCGGTCGACAAGGGGGTGGCAGAAGTTGTGATGAGCCTACGTCTTGACACAATGTAAATACTACAAGCTTCAGGAGCATTTTTTAGGACTACCGATGGAACAGTAGAGTCTTTTTGCTTCCAGAGAATCCTATGGTACACCCCCAAAAAATTTTGATTAAAAATAACATAAAAAAGTAAGGTTAAAAAATGCATATCTAATGCAAAAAAATCCGTAACTAACCAAAAAATGTGTAACTATTGTGGAATAAAAGGTATACCCCCCATGCATAACTAAGACCATAAAAATTCGTACCTAATGAGAAAAAAATAGCGTACAATGCACCAAAAATAAGCATACAATACTACAAAACTACGAGTACGATATATTTAAAAGGTACACCCATGCGTAACTAACAAAAAAATGTGTCACACCAAAAATATGCGTAATACACAAAGATGGCGTGTCATAGCTTTCTCCTAAAATTAAATACAAAGATGGCGACTTAGTTAACAAATGAAAGAACCACACGAGTCATAAAAGGTCACGTAAAGTTTAACATACCGAATTTATTGGAGTGTAAGATGGCACTTCAAACAAATGGCTAAGTCATTTGCATGTACAGGAACCACATGATACTGATGATAGACACAGTAGTAAGAAGAATGTAAATCCCCCAGAATTCCTAGCCATAAAATCTTAACGTAGTATCCTCCAGGGAAAACACAAATCAGATGTATTAGAGTCTAGAACATGCAACCAGTAAAATGCCATCAAAAAATAGCCAACAACTAGAAGGATGAGAAAGACCGTGACATAAACAACTTAATCAATACATTGGACATACCTTCTGATAAAAGAGGAAGAGCAAGAGCCCAACACTAAACTTCTTACACCAGAGTCAGTAACATATTTAAGAAGTGCTGACGCAGGATTGTCACCTTCCAGCAACAAAGTTTCAACCTAAGAAAGCAGTATCCGGGATTATACTTCAAGGTAAACTCAATTAGAGTAGAACATAGCCAAAAGAAAAAAACTCAACCTTTTTTCTTTTGCATAGTTTCTTAAATGGTATAAATACTTTCTGAAAAGCAAATTTTGTGTCCTCCATATACATTTCCACCGCACGGGCATCCAGTTGCTCAATGGGGATAGTGTCTCCGGCTGCAAAATAAGGCAATGCCCACATGAGGTCATTAGTAACAGAGTAAGCAATGCTGAAAAATGAGAGAGAAATTATTGCCTTGTAGGCATTTGAACAGATTGAGTTTTAGATTCGCAGGACAAACTACAACACCAACCTAAAGATGTACTCGTCGCATTAAACTATCCAGTTAAAATTGTTAGTCAAATCAAGATTAGTCATGTCAGATATCTTGACATACATTGTTGGATCAAATCCTAGCAGCCTAAAAACTCAACTTCTTAGATGAGTGGATGGTAAACAACTTTATATGGTACCAGAGCTGGCCTTTGTGAGTTTTTGGGCAAGATTCCTATTCCTTACCAAATGGTTCCTTTTGTTGGTGGCAAAAAGGGTACCACACTTGATTGTGATCCCAGTAGAAATATTGGTTACCCCTACATGTGCGAGTCTAGAGTAAAAGATGCTGGAGAGTGGAGACTGAGAGTACTAGACAATGTCCCATATTGGTTACTTATCATCTCCAAAACTAGTAATGAGGTTGGAAAGCCTCTCCACCATTGCCCATTGGTCTTAAGTTGGAGGCTTTAACAATCCTGGAACGGAAATGAAGGAAATTACTAGTTAGTCACTTTTTAGACATCCCCAAGGATTTGAAAAAGATAGTGTGTGTCTTAGTGTGTATGAGAGATTATCACTTTCCATGAAAAACTTTCACAATTCTATTTTTTGAACGGCAAAAAATTTCATTAACCTTGAAGTTGTTACAAAACTTTCACAATTCAGCATCACTTGGCATACCAAGAGTAATATTTCGCATATGAAAAAACCATTTAAGTGATACCCATAGTAGAAAACCAAACAAGAGATAACACTACTAAAACCAATTTTCCTGACCATTAATGGAATTTCCTTTGCCAAGACGACAGAAGTCCACGAAAATCTAGTTGATCACCCTCAAAGCTAGGAAAATTAGAAGAAATACCGTGAGAAAATAACACTTAGGCTCCAATGGAATAGATATGGACTTTAAATGCAGGGATTTGATTTTCAATTTCAGCTAACAGACAAGAGGTCTGGGTATAGGTTGCTTGTAAAACTAGAGTGGGAGATGGATTAGAGGTAAAAAGAAACGTGTAATCACACTCATTGTTTCACTACAAGCTACACAATCCTTCAAGACCATCAATTCTATCAAGACTTTACATACGGATTTTCCTCCCTCCCAAGGTCCCGGCCTGAAATCTCTCCATTACCATCAAATCTTACTTGGGCGAGTTCATGAGGAGCAAAAGCCCCGAACTTAGTTGGACCCTGCTAGTGGACAATGTGATTGGTCCACGAATTACTCCAAGTGCGCGCGTAAGCTAGCCCAGACAACTGAGGTACTCCCACTGTCCCACTTTAAATATCCCCTACGAAGATCCGTGTAATTTCAAACCCCAAAAAACATATTTCTACATATTAATTTTCTTACACCAAATTAAAGTACTCATTAGTGGGACGGAGGGAGCAACGAAGTTTCTAAACTCATTGTCGAAATAAAAATGTAAAATTGACCTAATATCAATGAATAATAATGCCGAAATTCCTTTATTCTAAATCCACATCTACACCACAAGCTTTAATGTTGCATATATTATATTTTATGTTTTTGAAATCATTGTTTTATAGAAAAAATTGAGATCTATCCAACAACATCCATATTGCATATTTTTAACAATATACGTCGAGAGATATAAGCCGTCGAAAAAATGCACGCAATGAACAACAATTAAATGGCAACGGAGGGAGTACATCCCTACGAATAAATACGCAGTCTTTCGTATATATAAGAGACAAGAAGAAATTACATGGAGTAGGAATTGAAGTGATTCTAGGCATGACGTGAATCAGGACGAAACGGTCGGCGCCAGGAAAGAGTTTCTCCGCCGCCCACCGGACAGCTCGACGGCTTGCCTTTCCCCCGCGGCCGCCGCCTCCTCCTCTGACGGCCACCGCCACGGTTAGCGGCGGCGGCAAGGTGTGATCGCTGTCCACGCTGCTCATGTTGACGACAGTTCCATATACCACACAAGGACTCCCAACTTTATTTTAATTAGATAATCTTCGAATCTCCGAATATACTGAACCGAAGAGAGAGAGAGAGAGAGAGAGAGAGACGGTTGACTTGTATTGTATGAGTCGTTGGCGGCTCGAGGGGCCCCACTCATCAACGAGGAAAGGTCCCTTTCTTAATCATTTCTTAATTACTCCTTTGTTTTGATTTTTTTGTCATAATTTTTAGATAATTGATCGTCACGAGATCTTAACGAGTGGAGCGGAAAAGTAAGAAACATTGGGCCTCGAGTTAAAAAAAGTTCATTAAAACGAGACTATTGTTGGAATAGGAGCTGTAGTGCACCCCAGTATAGTGTGCATGTAGTGCGGTACATCGACCGTCGATCTAATAATTAACGGTTGCGATTTGTTTTTAAATTTAATCGGTAATAAATATCTTTTGCCGGTAAAAGATTATTTTTTAATTTGGACCGTTGATTGGTGAGATTGATGGTTGTGTGCCGTTTTACAAATGCACTACACCGGGGTACACTACAGATAAAAACACCAGTTTTTTTTTTCAAATTACGTATTTGGAATTCTTTCGTGTTTAGAGATTTTTTTTTTTTTGGTGTCACATTCAGGGAAGACAAAAAAATATTACTACCACAAAAAATTTAGAGGAACGAAGCCCAAGTTTACCCTACGTGGGACCTGCAGTTTTGGTTATTTTAGGTAAATAATAGGTTCCGGAAAAACTTTTTCCTAGTAATCTAGTAGTAACATATTAGTAACATCTAATGGTGTGTGAAGAAAGAAGTCTATTTTAAAAATCGGTTCGTAATATTGACAGCCGATTGGCGTGTCAATAAGGCAAGAAGAATGAAGTATAAAAAACCAATTTTCGATACACTTTAACACATCGAAAACTGTGATATTTGTTTTTTTCCCTATCTAATTGACAGCCGGCTGATTTTAGTATTTTCCTTTTGCAATTACTTGCTTTCACATTTGAAGTGATGTGACAAGTTTAGCAATTGCATAATTTTATGCTTAATTTTACAGTGAGTTCGGCACAATTGTAAAGAATACATTACACTCGATACATAAAAATGTCCATGAAACGATCCACATTATCTAACATTTTTGCAATGGTAAAGAAGATTTTGCCGGATACCAAATTTTGACTTTGGCAACAAAGCTCTCTTTTTCCTGTTCTCATTGGAAAAATCTCCACACTCTTTGCTTACTCCACTCCACTAGTTTCAGTAATAAAAAGAACACCCATTCCTTTCATACATGTGGTTAAAAATAACTGGCCGGCATACTCCAAAATTTCCACACCTAAAGCCACTAATCCCCTCATAAAACCATCCCTTCCTGTTTCCCAAAATGTCCCAACCGCCCTTCGGGTGCCACATAAATGATCCGATCCGAACCGTTTATTTTGTTTAGAAGTCTTTTGAGGGTCCATATAAAAAATCTTTTCTGTTATTTTTGTTTTGTTTTGTTTTTATCCTTGTTATTTCTGTTTCTTGTATATGTGTGTACCTAAATGGATTTTATCAAGATTGAAAGTTTGCTGGTATATGAGTTGGTCTGGAGATTATCTGATTTGGGTTTTGGAAGAAAATCGAAAGTAGGTGTAATCGGATACTATAAGTCCGGGCGAGCTTATATGTACCTCGATTAATATTGAGACCAATTCTACCGTCCATTAGCGGGGTTCAATTAAAGCCGGGGCAAAGACTCATGATACGGACTGACCCAAAGGGGTTGATAACACTTGGGAGGTTTTGAGCCTAAAACCGTGGGAGGGAGCAAACTCCTGAGGGTAAGATGGTGAAGCCATAATTTCAAAAAGTTCGGCTGGAAAAAGGAATTGTTGAGTTATCCATTAGGTGGTTCCCACTAGGAAAAAGATTCAATAGAACAAGAAACTGAACACAGAGGAAATTCAAAATCTATCAATAGAGCTAAACTCAGCTTATTTTCAAATCATAGAGGACTACTGACTTTGTCATCTTGTTTTAAGGCATACGGCAGGATCACGGCGGATTTCTAAAATTTTCTGTTCTTTGTACTTCAGTTTTGTTGACGTTGCCGGACATGCGAAATACGTTTGTGCTACCACGCGTCCGTTTAAATCTTTATTGCGTCTCCTGATGTGATTTGGAAATTCTTTGGGTTCATCTTGTTGGTGTCAGCAAAATAGTTGCGAATACACCGTAAACGTACAGGAAACTTCCAGCCTATTGGAAGAACTGGTAGAAGTCGCGGGTATCATCGTCTGATCCGATAAAAGCTAAGATGTCTGCAGAAGGAGATGTACTTGCTAAAGATTCTACTAGTTTTGAATCTGCTGATGATGCAATTGGTAATTGTTTTCTGTTCGATGTCGAGCGAGCTCAGCGATGGACGGTGGGAACAATTCTTTTTGTGCTAGAAACCTTGCAAGTTGAAGTTACAGCATACTAAAGTACGTCTGTTGCATGTCCACAGTCCTGTTGGTCTTCTCTGTTGCATGTCATGTTTCAAACTTAGGAAATGGATACTCTCCGGTCCATGTTTTGGACCGGAGGAGACAGTCCTGATCGAGACCGTTCATTTGCTGCAATCAACGGTTTGCATATATTTTTACACTTTTACCGGTAATAGTGTATTTTTACCGGTAAAAGTGTATGAGAAAATCTGACTGTCTGAGTCATTGAATCTACCAATGAACGGTCTCGATCTGGACTGTCTCATCCAGTTCACAAACTTGTAAGTCCCTTCCATCCCCACTCTCTCTTACGGATTGACCGGAAGAGGCCAGATGACACCTACAGGGGTGCTTGGCTGCGGTTGGGCTCTGAAATGATTCACCTCACAGAGCTTCCGTATCCTGAACCCTTGACCGGAAGGCCTGCCAGGGGAGAGATCATCGTACTTGTATTGAGATTCGAGATGCATGTGTCCCGGCTCAAAGCAATCCTTGATAAAGCTGGTGACTTCCTCCACCGCACATCATTCTGCATGGCCGACGAACAAGTTTTCGTTTCATTTCCATGTAAAGCAGCCTGAACGTTCTCTATTTACAATGGTTTCGATCAGAAAAGCCGCGTTGGTTATCAGTGTTCTAATTTTGCAAATGTTTTTAAACTTGTCAAGTGTTTTCAGTCTTCTTTCGACTATGAAAAAAGTTCACGGTTGACTTTTGATTTCTGTCGCACCAAATATCAGAAGATACCTCAAGTGTTTTCCCGAAAACTTGAGAGCACTACATTTGCGAATAGAGGCATCGCAAATATAACACAACCTTATTCAGAATTCGAACTCTCTAATTTGTCACTAGGACCAAGATATCTGAATGCCTAACTAATCTGTGCAATTTCTACATGCTTTCCTAATGATCACTCTCTAGGAATGGTTCGTACGCCAAAACAGTTTCAGCTAATCCATACGATGGAAGAGAGATTGATTGATCCGAATTTCAGTAAACTGCTATGCGAGAATCACCCCAGCCACATGGGAAGTATAATCCTAGTTTCACACCAATAATCTGCCTGTAAATTCAGGAATTTCACTGCCATTGGTAAACTTAAAGTCTTAAACCTACTCTGGATCTTTAGCCATTTCCTAGGCTAAGTGGACGCAGAAAGAGAAACTTTGATCTTTCATACTATAGCTTCGAGTTTGTTTATAGAGAATGCAGGATGCAACGCCACATGTAGACTACTCGCCTACTAACTTGTTGACACCTCAAAACATGTCCGAAATGCTTAATCTCAAGTTACTAGTAACATCTTAAAGGGTTGATTATATTGTCACAATCACTCATGCAGACTTCCGACGTGGGACAAAGTGTTACACGTGTACAAGATTGCAGATGAAGATACGATACATGCACTTCAATATAGTTGCAATAGGTTCTTCCTGTAAGTTTTTTTTTTTTTTTTTGATCAGCAGGATCTTCCTGTAAGTTATATAACTTACATCACAATTATTGACACAGAATATTCTCACTTGAAACTTGGTTTGTGGAATAACATGCCAGCTTCGATTTAAACACAGCGACTACAAATGCTTACCCAGACGAGGATGTTATGCGTGACCTCCAATCCTGTATAGCAGAACGTAATGTATGGTTTTGAATAACATAAATATGCGGCAGCCTAAGCCTTGTCACTGGTGAGTAACTATGTCCCCGAAGCCATGCTTTGATTGCTCTGTGCTCGTATGTAAAACCATCAGCGGCAATGTATGGATCCTCCATTACTTCCTGAATTAGCCATGGCATAATGCACAAAGTATCTTAGACAACGAAATGCAGTCCATGTAAGGCTGTGTTTGGATGGGTTTTGCGAAGGGAAAGTAGAAGGCAAGGTACAAGAAAATAATAACGTGGAGAAGCTAACTGGTATGTTTGGTTCCCCTACCATTGCCCACTCTCCCTTGGTAATCTCCACCAAAAACCATGATCCAAACACAAACAAAGAGTCGAACGTTAGGAATAACAAAATATTAGAGCATCTCAAATAAACTAGCTAAAATAGGCTCCACATGTAAAAGCGAGTTACATGACACACACACACACAAAATAAAAATAAAAATAAAAATAAAAATAAAAATAAAAATAAAAATAAAAATAAAAAATAAAAAATAAAAGCAGGTCCAGTTTTGAGTCCTAATTTAGAAATGAATGATTGCTCCAATGGAGTAGGCAAATTGTGTTAACAGTAAAGAAACATAGTTATACACTAGAGGCCGGGTTGGATTTTTACAACATTTTTGTAAAAATGCTTCCCACTTATTGTTTGTTCAAATTTTCACAAATGTTGTGAAAATTCGCCTTGCCCATGCATCTCGTGTGCCCCGGCCTCTAGTTCCAATAAAGAGGCTGGGACACACGCGATGCGTGTGCAAGTGCAACAACCTTCATAGAGAAGGCACGACCACACTCACATCTCAAGAGCCTCTTTATTGGCCAGGCACACGTGTTGCTTAAGAAAGTTGGTTTTTGTTAAAGATCTTAAAATTGTTCGTCACCCGTTATGATTATCCTAAGCACAAAATTTTTATTTTTCGGAAATTTGCCAAACTAATTTAATTTCATGTTTTATGCTAAACAGAGGCAAGGTACATGCAATGCGCGTGCAAATTGAGTTTTCAAGACTGCCCAGAGCAATGAAATTGACATCAAATGAAATAAGAATGTAAAAGTTAAATTAAGATTTAAACTTCAAAACGCGAAACATAAAAAAACTGTAGAACTCATATGGCAACACCCTCTTTTGGGGGTTCATGTCAGTAAATCAAATACGAGAGAGAGAGAGAGAGAGAGAGAGAGAGAGAGAGAGAGAGAGAGCCCAGATTGAATAAAAACTTACTTACTTTCCGAAAAAACTGAATCCGTGGGGAGGCGAAAAAAAAAACTGTAGAAACTCATATGTCAACACCAGTCATACAAAACCCAAATTGAATAGAAACTTCATAGCACCATGGGTTTGAGTTTCTATTCAGTTTCGCTGCAATTTAACGCAAAATCTTTTTTTCAGATTTTGTCACAAATTAAGAAATTGTGAAAGGAAAACAAAACTGCAATTGAGAGAGAGAGAGAGAGAGAGAGAGAGAGAGAGAGAGAGAGAGAGAGAGAGAGAGAGAGAGAGAGAGAGAGAGAGAGAGAGAGAGAGAGAGAGAGAGAGATATATATTTTAACGTGATTTGAGGGTGTGGTGATAAGGGTGGATAGTTACCAATTGTTTTGTATTGTGTTGGTTTTTTTTAGAGGGCATTTTTGGAAAAGAAAAATACATGACAGAAGGGAGACACCAAAGTGGTGCTCTCCCTTTATATATTAGAATAGATGTTTCGGTAGATACATTCATATAAACATAGAGTGCATCTACTCCCCACTTCATGAGCTAGCAAGCATTATAAATGCTCTAAGGAGCCACTTCATGAGCTAGGTAGGAGTTGCATTGGAGAAAAATAAGTTCAAGTCCACTAACTAGTATAGTGTACGACACTGGGGGAGCCTAATTGAGAGTTGCGTTGAGATACTCTTACAAAGTTTCAAATTTTCACCTGAAGTATTGGGCAGAAGTAGTGGTTAGGTGGATGAATACTATTCCTTTGTAGCCTTAAAGTAGCATCTGCCTTATCAGCAAGTCTCTTCAAAAGCGGCAACACTTCAGTGTCAAGATCGGGCCTATCTCTGCATCGAAGTTCAGAGCATTTCAGGGCCATTTGAGCCATTTCCTGTGCTTCGACAAGTGGCCAATCCTGTATAGACTTGTCCAATATATTAGGGAGCGAACCATCGGAGATTGCATTTTTAAATTTCAACAAAAGCCCATTCGGAGGTTGTGCGGCGAGCAATTGGAGCAGAATGATTCCAAAAGCATATAGATCAGATTTAGGTCGGACGGTTCCAGTTCTTTGATACTCTGGATCCATATAGCAAAGAGTACCAGCCAAAACGGAGGCCCTATATTCTGTAATATCTTCAGGCGGAACATACGAAACTAGTTTAGCCAATCCCACATCACCAATTTTGCTCACATAGTTTCTGTCCAGAAATATATTTCCCGGTTTTAGATCTCGATGAATTATGGGGTCTGGTATTGAGTTGTGTAAGAATGCAAGTCCACAAGCTACTTCAAATGCTATCCGGAATCGAACAAACCAAGGAAGAGGGACCCTGCTGCTTTGGTCGGAAAGAAAATCTTCTAGGCTTCCGTTCTCCATATATTCATATACTAAGCTCCCGGTCTCTGGACACGCTCCAAGCAGTAAAACAATGTGTGGGTGGTGTAATTGGCTAAGAACATGAATCTGAAGATAATAGACAGGACAACAGAAACCATTGCCTCCTCAATTAGAACAACTGAAGTACTGGTCAGGAAATATCTACCATGGGATAAGCCAAAAAGTAAAAAAGCTTCTCCATTTAAAAGATTTAAAAATACTTGGAACTGAATTAGATGATCATGCTAAATAGAAAATGAAAGCCTCGAGCAGGGATGGGAATTGAATGAAAAACAGGAAAAAAAGTCAAACAAAAACCTCTGTCATAAATTCATTTTTCTTCTCCGAAGCATCAGAATGCAGAACTTTGACAGCTACTGGGGTTTTATCGAGATCACATCTGTAAACTTTCCCATATGATCCTTCACCGATCATCTTAGTCTCAGAGAAGGAATCAGTAGCTATCTCTATTTCATCCCTTGTGTACCTTCTGTACCTTCTATCGTTTGACCAGAGCGCATCCATAATTTTCTTTTTCTCCAAAGCTTCTTGGGCAGCTGTCCTTTCTGCTCTTTCCTTTTCATAATCCTCTTTAGCAAGCAACTTTCTTGCCTTCTCAATCTCCTTCAGGGCTTCCAAATGCTTGGTTTGCTCTTCTTTAGCAATTTTCCTGTAAATTTCTTCTCTTCGCAAGGCATCATTTACTTGTTTTGCTTCTATAAGGCATTGAGACGAAAGAATGCGAACCTGTGCAACGGAGCATTAATAACAGTGGTCCAGAATAATGTAGAACAAGAGACAATCTTTGTTTACCATTTTCTCTTTATTCAAGGTTAAATGAGTTTACATATTCTACCTGCATGAAGGAGAGGCATTCACTTTATTGAAGTCCACTTTTTAATCTACCCTGAAACTGTTTGGCTGGCTAGTAGAAAAGGGATATCTAATCTCATGGGATAGATAATCCTTAGGATTGATAGAGACCGGATTAACAATACCAGACCCCCTAGATATTACATATCACAAGTTTCATCAGATACAGGATATTATATCTGACGGATATTTAATCCCAGCCTCAGTCCAATTCGATGCTTTCATCCAGACAAACAAACGGGGATGTAGTCCCCTTTCGGATCCAAAGTTTTTTTTCCGTAATAGTCAACCTTTATCAGACTAGAAAATGGTAACTATTTTTGAAATGGTTGTAGAAAGTTGGCGTATATTTCCATTGACAAACAATGAAATGTATAAAACCTAGAACCTCATTAGCTATTACTATTTTAAAATGCTAACCTTGTTTTGGATGACAAGAAGGTCCTCAGAAGCTTGCTTGTACATGCGAACAGCGTTCATTAATTCTAGACGCAGTTTTTCTACCTCAGCGTGCACATTCGACTGCAGAAAAATATGCATCCCAAATGTTAGCTACTAGTCACCGTCACATAACAATGTGTACAAAGCAAGTAAGTACTATGCAACAGCAGCCACAAAAACTGAAATGATTGACTACCTGCTTTGTCTCTGCAGAAGCTACAAAAGAACATTCATTTACTGCCCCAATTGGTACGATACGATTTCCCGAGTTTTGGTGATTACTTTCTGGAAGTGAACGAGAATTGTCGGGATACGTCGGTCCTGCAACTGTCAGAGAATACAAGTGACTAACGTCTGACATAGATGATGCAGTGTCCGCAACTTCGTGATCCACTGGGGAGGAATAATGGCTACCGCATAATTTATAGCAGCGAAGAGAACCGTTCCCTCCCCGGGAACGCCACCAGTTTCTAGCGCTGGTCTCTGCAAAAAATATTGGCAGAAAGAAGAAAGTGTCAAGGCAAAAGAAACAACTACGTATGTGGAGGCTACCAACATTGAAGAGTTAAGTGTTTTCAACATACCACCAGTTGACCAGGGATTGGCAGAAGTTGTGATGAGCCTACGTCTTGACACAATATAAATGTTGCAAGTTTCAGGTATATTTTTTAGGACTACTGATGGCACAGTAGGGTCTTTTTGCTTCCTGACCATGAAACTTGGGAGCATCCTATGGTACACCCCCAAATTAATTCATACACGGCTCACGTAAAAGGTTAACATATCAAAATTATTGGAGTGTAAGAAGGCAATTTAAACAAATGGCTAAAGCATATGCATGTATGAGGGCTAGGGGTGGGAATTTGTGACACGACACGATAACACGACTCGAACTCGACACAAAGTTAGCGGGTTGGGTTGACTATTTCTTACACGAAACACGTATATGACACAACTAGAGAACACGATTGCTAAATGAGTCGGGTTCGGTATTCAACCCACATAACCCGAAAATGACACGGTTAGCTTGTTTATCTATCCGTGTCGACACCTTAACCTAAACCCACCACGTTAACCCGAACCTCTTTATCTATCAGGTTCAAAAATTATAGTGTCATTCAGTTGTTTTTCCCTTGAATGTTGAATTATGTAAGCCGTAGTGTCGTCCTTATGGCTAATTGTTGAATTGAAATTGGTAGTTTTTTCCTTGAATGTTGAAATATGAAAGCAGTAGTTTCATTCAGTCCTTATGGCTAATTGTTGGATTGAAATTGGTTTAAAACTTCAAACACAAACAGGTGCAAATGGGTTATTGGAAAAGCAAAGGGTTTTGTAATCGTATCAATCCGTGTCATGTTTGGGTTGAGACGATTGCTAGCAGGTCATGTTAGGGTCGAAATTCTTGACACGTTTAGCTAAGCAGGTCGGGTTAGTGTTGAGTTTATCTGACACGAACCCGAATTGATACGACACAAACACAACATGACACGATGCCCAATCCTATATAGGACCACGTAGTTGATACAATATATAGTAAGAAGAATATAAATCTTCTTGAATTCCTAGCCATAAAAACCTTAACGTTAGGGCTCTATACCTGTATGAAAGCATAAACATCTGATATTTTTTCTCGTTAAGGCTTGTGAACAAGCTCAAGTTCGACTCAAACCTAGGCAAGCTCGGCTCGTCAAATTTTCATCGAGTTTGAGTTCGCTAAAATCTTTACTAACCAACCGGAACATTCTAAAGCTCATCTCGATTCTGCTCATTTGCAATCCTACTTAACGTAGTATCCTTCTCAAAAAAAAAAAAACCAAAATCAAATGTACTAGGGGTCTAGAACATACAAACATTAAAGTGCCATCATAAAATCGCCAAAAATTCGAAGGATGAGAAAGAGCTGTGTAAAAGGACAACTTAATCAATGTTTTTGACATACCTCATGATTAAAGAGGATTCGCAAGAGCCCAACACTAAACTACTTACACCAGAGTCAGTAACATATTCAAGAAGTGCTGATGCAGGATTGTCACCTTCCAACACCAAAGTTTCAACCTAGGAAAGCAGTATCCAGGATTATACTTCAAGGAAACCTTAATTTGAGTAGAACGTAGCCTAAAGGGAAAAAAAAAAAAAAACTCACCTTCTTTCTATTGCATAGTATCTTAAATGGTACAAATATCTCCTGACAAACAAGTTTTCTGTCCTGCATATACATTTCTACCGCATGGGGATCCAATCGCTCAATGGGGATAGCGTCTCCGGCTGCAGAATATGGCAATGCCCACACCACATGAGGTCAATATAAGTAAATGAAAGCAACACAGTGAGCAATGCTGGAAAAAATGAGAGACAACTTATTATTGCCTTGTAGGCAGTTGAACAGATTGGGTTTTAGATTCGCAGGACAAACTACAACGCCAACCCAAAGAGGTACTTGTCGCATTGAACTATCAAGTTAAGATTGTAAGTTGAATCAGGATTGTTCATGTTGGATATCTTGACATACGTCGTTGAGTCCAATCCTAAACCGGCTAACAACTCAATTTTGGATGAGTTGACGGTAAACAACTTTA
The DNA here is from genome assembly GCA_020567845.1 of Rhododendron henanense subsp. lingbaoense. NCBI lineage: Eukaryota > Viridiplantae > Streptophyta > Magnoliopsida > Ericales > Ericaceae > Rhododendron > Rhododendron henanense. The sequence continues at coordinate 1,838,834 of CM036318.1, forward strand.
TATGGCATCAGAGCTGGTCTTCATGAGTTTTCGGGCAAGATTACTATTTCTTTACCGAATGGTCCAAAAAGTGCACCTCGCTTGATTATGATCCTGATAGATCTATTGGTTACCCCTACGTGCGAGTCTAGAGCCACAAATGTTGGAGAGTATAAGACGATGTCCCTTATCGGTTGCTTGTTATCTCCAAGACAGTAACAAGGCTGAAAACCCTCTCCACCCACCGCCAATCGGTCTTAAGTTGGAAGCCTCAACAATTCCCTTAACAGAAATTAAGGAAATGCAATTGCATTACAAGTTAGTCACTTTTTATGCATCCCCAAGATTTTGAGAAAAAGAGTTTGTGTCTGTGAGTTCATCACTTCCCATGCAAAACTTTCACAATTCAGCATCACTTGGCATACCAAGAGTAATATTTCGCATTTGAAATTCGCAAAACCATTTAAGAAAAATACCCGTAGTAGGAATCCAAAAAAATAGAGAACACTTAAACCTATTTTCCAGACCATTAATGGAATTTCCTTTGCCCAGATAACAGAAGTCCACGAAATTCCATTTGATTGCCCTCAAAGCTTGGAAAATTAGAAGAATATGAAGAAAAAACAACTTTTAGGCTCCATTTGGATTGATCTGGATTATTTTTTTTGCCGAGTAAAAGGTTGGAGGGGAAGATCAGAGTTGCAACCTCAAGTATGTGGTATGAGAGGCTCTAACCGCCGTAGCATGTTTAGCCAGTGAGCCAGTACCACCCATTGAAGAAGCGAAGCTCATTGGGGTGTCCTTTTCGGAGTAATCCAGGTAGCCCGTCACCACAGCCCCACCAATGTGCAACTGGACAGATGGTGCCATTGCCCAATACACAACATCTAGTTTTTTTTTTTTTTTTCCCGCGCATCTAGTTCACAAGGACTACCGCCCGCAAGCAGGATTTGAACTCGCGACTGTGCGCTTAGGAGAGAATTTCATCCACACCACTTGCCATCTTGGCGACCACCCACCTCCGGTGGTGATAGATATGGATTTTAAATCAAGGGATATATACGTCGGCTTCAGATCTATGGAGGCTGTTCGATCCTGACCTTGCCGTGTCGAGGTTGCTGGTGGTTCGTGGCCGGGTGTTGGGCTGGGTTTGTCCAAGTGTGGAGGTTTCTTGCTTTTGTTGATTTTGGCTAATTGGCTTCTTTTTTTTTTTTTTTTTTAGTAATTTTTTTGGCATTTGTTAGTTTCGCATCAATATATATATATTTTTTAGATTATTAGTTCGACTCGACGAGAGTAATTAGAAAAGTAAAAAATTATGGTCAAAACCTTTTTTTTTTTTTGAATAAAGGCGAAATATCAGGCTTTTTGGTTGATTTTTTGTCTTTATTAAAAAAATAGGTTTGAGGCATAATTTTTTATTTTTTCGACCCCTCTCGTCGAGTCCATATAATCTACAAAAATTTGATGCGAAACTAACAAATACGATTTTTTTAAAATAAAGACAAAAAGAGAGAGAGGCTAATTGACTTATTTAGCCAAAAGACCCCTGTTGTTTGATACTTTGATGTTTGGCTTTAATCTTAGATTGTTTGGAATCAACAGCGCCGTAATGTTTATGCATTTGTGAATATGTGCCCGTTAAGTGCTTATTTCTTGGCTATTTCAATCAAACTTCGTGTATTGATTCTGCTTTGAGTTACGTGTTTTTTTTTGTTTTTATGACATAAATTAGAAAGAGTACACACACGTCAATGCATAAACACTTGTATACATCCATCCCTACGATCAAATACACTGTCTTTTGCAAAAATTAAGAGACAAGAAGAAATCACGTACATGGAGTGGGAATAGAAGTGATTCTAGGCATGACGTGAATTAGGACGAAACGATCCGCGTAAGGCATGAGATTCTCCGCCGCCCACCAGACAGCTCGACGACTTCCGTTTCCCACCCTGCCGCCGCTGCTGCCTTTGACGGCCACCGCCATAGTCAGCGGCGGCCGCAGCAAAGTGCGGTCGCTGTCGACAGTCACAATTGGCAATTCCATATAGTACTCTTCGTAGCTCCGACGTTCGAAGCTCGAGAGTATACTGGGAGAGAGAGGGAGAAAAGAGAGAGTCAGTTTGACATGGTAGTTTGTATGATGGTTAACGGTTTAAAAAGGGACTTGTCAAGGATAAAGTTTACGTAACTGGGACCCGCAGTCTTTGACTGTAGAAAGCACAAATTCAATATTGTTTTGGATTTCGAATGTGACAGATTTTCTAATTCAATATCGTTTTGGATTTCGAATAATGAATATGGCACATTTTCTAATTCACCAATGCCAAAACCGTTTACATATCCACGATATATTATTCAATGATTTTGTGGCAACGTGACATGGTGTTTTGACGTCTCTCGACACCATGCACATTCGGGATATATTCCAATTCATGTCGATGCCATGACCGCATACAAAATCCACGAGATACGATCATTGAATGATTTTGTGGCATCGTCCCATACAAATCCCACGAGATATTAATCAATGGTTTCGTGACTGCGTGACAGCTGTTAAGACACCATGTGGCGCTGTCACAGGGTGCCAAATAAAATTTTCAAATCCGCATGGACGTAAGTTCTCTCACAGTTCCTTCGGTTTTTTGGTCATTTCAAAAAGTTGTAAAAGTACATTAGTAAATGTGATTCTGTCTTCTTCTTCTTTTTCTTTATAAATATAAAGATGGAATATACGAATATACATAAGAATATTCTCGTCCCAAGATTATAGTGACTGAAACAAAATCCTCGGCTAATTGGACACACAAAACCAATCCCAGGAGAAAGTTGCTACCAATTGCAGAACAAATCAGTACTTTAAACCCCATTTGTAGTGGCAAGTGGACTAATATAATTATGGAACTCACCAAAAAAAAAGGAAGGCAAGGGGATGATGGCCTTGAACCTCAAAGAATACATTAACCCTACCCAAAGAATAACAAATGCTATACACCACTACTACATGTACAGATGCCAGGAAAAACATTCCAAAACCGATACCGGATTGAGTTTATTTTCTGTAGAGATTATAAACAAACTATTTTAAACAAAATGAGCGGCTCCGATTATTTTTTTGGGACCCGAAACAGGCCTAAAAGGGGTATGTACGCATTGGTACAGATTTATCTGTACCAGTAGCACCTCTCTTAGACTAACCATCTCTCCTTAATACTTTGCCATTCACAAGTTTGCTTGACATTTGACCAAGCACTTAGACAAGCCCTGATATCTCTTCAGATACAGTTTACCACCACAGCATTTCTTTTCCACCCAAATGTAGTAAACAGTCGCAGAAAACTGGCCAACTCAGTAAAGGAATACAGCGCAGAAACATGGCAAACCCTCTGGATCATCGATTCCAACTCTTGTTCAAACCCCCCATAGAAGAGCCTATGCCTTGTCTGGATTGCATGAACTTTCTTCTCTCTCTTTTTCATCCTAATTGCTTGTACCTTGTACATGTCCCTGTTACAAACATGGGGACAAGAGGAGCCTATACCTTTAAGAGGAACTAGCAAAGTAAAAGCCCAACCCAAAATCCTAAAGAAAAAACCTTGCAATAATCAAATTGAGAGAGAGAGAGAGAGAGATGATAGTGTTCGCCACAAGTTTCATTGTAGCTCCATTCCCCGCATCTAACCAAACCAAACCAAACCAAACCGAGTCTTATGTCCCAATCACTTGGGGTCGGCTACATGAATCATTTTCCTCCATTGAGCTCTGTCAAGGACCACTTGTTCACACAAACCTACTATACTCATATCTCCAAGGAAAATTTTTGACTGGAGTGAAAGGAAGGATATGTTAAAATAAAACAAAAAGTAAATTACTAAGGGTGCGTTTCGTAACTTCTCACCAGATTTACTGAGAACTTCAAATTTGTTGGAGTTACTAGATATTAGACCAAAGCCTGCCCCTTCACCCCTCTCCCTTCAGATGAAGCTGGTCTTACATTCCCAGGGACTATAAGAAACTCCTGGAGTTGAAGCTCTTGGACCGAAGTATCCCTTTTATTGGAGGGACTAGAGTTATGCCCCTCCGTCCCATTCACATCAGACCCCAACCCCTTGACTGGAACTGAATCTGAGCTCATAGAATTGGGGCTAACCACCTTGTCAACACCCTCAGGGACTAAAAGACCCTCCTAGGATTGAAACAGCAGAACCAAACTACCTTTAACGTTCAGACCTTCCTCATCCTTTTAGAATCAAATAACACACAGCATTCTCCTTGAATCCAATCTGAACTTCCTAGGAAGGACTAGTAAGAATCTTACTAGACCCCTCTAAGCTCGATATTCCTCTTATGTCCTTGGGGAGGGGCTATCACTCGCCATTCCTCATTGATGACAGCCTTTCCTCTCTCCATGAGAGTACTATCCACGGCAGATCCCTTCCCCTTCTGCAACATTTACATTCCTCATGCCCAAAAACCTGGTACTTAACACACTGAACGAGTTTCCATGGATAATGAATCCTAATCTCCATTGTATCACCATTAGGATATTTTAGAACACAAGACCCAGGAAGAGGAGATCCGACATCCACTTCCACACAAATCTTAGCAAAACTAACCCTCCGACATGATTCAGTTAACTCGTCAGCATGTAAAGGCATCCCCACGACCTGGCAAGATAGCTCAACCCCATCTCAGTCCAATACTCCAATGGAACAGTATAAATGGGACCCATAAAGGGATCTTTGTAATTGTTTCCTTCTCCACTTTCAAAAGTGGATGCCAATGCTTTAGCATCATAGGCTTCCGCCCAAAATGCCGGGGAAAGCAGAAACTAGCATTTTTTTAGTATCACCAAGAAGTTTCCGGAACCTCTAATTTTCAGTAGTAAATTGCTTTATCTGCCTCACAGTAGAGTATCATATACAGCAATTTGTAAATGGTCCCTATTCTCAATGGAAACTTGTTCAAGAATAGCGAAGAAGTTAATGCGATTAGACTCCTTCGAACTTAGGTGAGTAGGAGAAACAACAAACACAAATTGACATCCAGAATGTCCAAATTATCCGAAGAATTAACCACAGTATTCAAAAGAGCATCAATACAACTACTCATAGCCCTAATATCAGTCGTAGCCATATTTATTAATCGCACCAGCTTTCTCAGAAGAAATACTAGCCAGAATATCCGGAAATACTCATCCAACAGGTGGACATGCCTGTGAGTTTCTCCTGAAATAACAAAGTGCTTTGTAATTAGTGCATATCAATTACCGGTAAAACAAAACAGTGATTATAGAAAGACCATACATTTCGGTTATCTGTTCAATCATGAAATAACTAAGACGCGGACAGATAATTCTAAGTTCTAATACACAATTAGCAAAGGAAAACAACTTCGAACTTTGCAAATAATATTCAAGTCAGTGAGAGAATATTAGCTCAAAAAAAGTGGGAAAAAAAAAGTACCATCATACCCATCTTTTATGAGATTTTAAGCCATCACCCATAATTCCCATACCTAGAAATCCAACATGTGCTTGCATTTCATCTGCTGCAATTACAACCTACATTATGAATGTAAGGGATAACATATAGGCGTATAATATTTTTTTTTTGACAAGAATATAGGCCTACAATTTGAATACCAAATGAACAATTATATTTGAATTGCATGAAAAGTTCCTTTGAAATCCCAACAAAATGGAATACCCACTTGGGAAATTTACCAAACTAAAACCTGAAACATGCAATTAAAGGAACAAAACTTATGACGAGAGAGAGAGAGAGAGATTTGCCAATACGTACATTTCGAAGAAGATGACAGGCGGTGAGTGCAGTTGGGCTTGAGGAAGCTCATCGCCATGGATTTCCCCTTCGCCAGACAGACGAAGGGGGAAAAGCTTACATGCCAAGGTATACTCGCGTCGGTATAGCGCGAGTTTCAGTCGATTCATACTTCGCAGTTTCAACCTGCGAAGTCTCTTTAACACAGTCACCCCACAGTATTAATCGAATATGAACTTATATCAGGTTTATTTCAGAGATCTAGATCAATCATATTGTAGAAATCATCAAGAACACTAACCCTTACGAAATTCATTCGAATCAGATACGAATCGATAGCTCATCGAGAAGTAAAATCAAGATTTTTCATTTCTAATAATAGGCTTGGCTACATTGAATACAAACTCTCGTTTTAAGGAACCTCGCGGGTTCATCGCGCGGCATCAATTACAAGTGTGTATATAAACGTATACGGGGGGGTACGCACATCACCCCATGCAAACCCTAATCGAGCCTCCATGTCCGAAACAAAGTCTCTTCACTCTCATCACACCCTAGAACATCCTTCCATCGAGTGTTCATCGGAAAACATGGAAACGCTGTCTATATCCTCTCCGGATCAAGCCCCCCCTTCCGATTCCTCAAATTCCACATCCGAGTAAGCTCCTATATATCTATGTTGTGTGTGTTTGTGTGTGTAACTAAACGTGTTGGATTGATGAATTGCGGTTTTTTTGTTGTGTGTGTGTGGTAGGGGGATGAGTGTAAAGGAGAAGTTCAGGATTGTGAGGAGTGTTGGGGAAGAGTGCATTCACGAGGATGAGTTGCTAAACCTTCTGTCGAAGAAACCCGAACCGGTTTGTTACGATGGGTTTGAACCCTCCGGCAGAATGCATATTGCCCAGGTTTGTGCTAAACCTTCATTCCTTTTTGTTTACCTTTTTGTTTATGGGGGTGTACACAACAAAAAATTTCTGGATCATCGAGCTTTACCCCTGAATGTATGGAAAGTTGGAAATTTTTTCTTTTTGTCACTTTTCCGAACTGCGACAAGAAGTTTGGATGATTTTGGTATGATCATATTTGCTTCTTGTTAAATATGAATGGAAGCATTTTTGTTTTGTTGTTGATCAGGGGATTATGAAGATAATTAGTGTGAACAAGATGACTTCTGCTGGTTGCAAAGTAAAGATTTGGATTGCAGATTTGTTTGCACAGATGAACAACAAAATGGGGGGTGACTTAAAGAAAATTAATGATGTTGGAAAGTACATGATTGAGGTTTGGAAAGCTGCGGGTATGAATCTCCAAGGAGGTAAAGTGGAATTTATATGGTCTTCAGAAGAAATTAACTCCCGGGGAAGTGAATACCTGCCTCTTGTAACTGATATTGCATCAAGGTTCACGCTTTCTAGGATAAAGAGGTACTAGATTTAAGATATGTATTACTTCCTTGTAAGTATCGACTTAGTCTTGTACATTAAGCTTGAGATCCTCTTTGCAGGTGTGCCCCGATTATGGGTCGCAGTGAGGAGGATGAGTTGACGGCAGCCCAGGTTCTCTACCCATGCATGCAGTGTGCTGATATATTTTTCCTTAAGGTGCCTTTATTTCTTACTACTCGTGGGCTTATTTATATTGTTCCATTGTTTAAAGTTGGCATTGATACTATCATTTGATGTATAGTGAGGCCTACTAAGCGATGCCAGACGGCCAGAATGTTTGAACCCACGAAAGAAAAGAAGTCATCGAAAAGAAAAGAAAACCCTAAACTCACTTAAATCTTTATTCTCAATATCGAAAGTATCTTATGAAGAAAACAAACCTAGTATTTATAGGCTAGCCACAATGTTTACAAACTTGAAATAAACTTGTTTTCCAGAATAAAAATAAACATTAGATTCCTAAATAACAGAATTGATTCCTAAAATAAAATATGTCAAAGATAGGTATTAATTATTCCGTCCACACCTCATGTATGTATGGGTGATCTTAGGCCTTATGCAACCCTCATCACTAAGCCATGTTTGATTTGAAAATTTGCTTACTATGGAAGAAAACCAACATGCTGCACACGGCGGCTGTTGCATGGGATACCTAGGCTTTGTCACCTTATTGGGCCAAGGAATGCTCCTTTTGAAGTGACCATGGGTACTCAACCACTCACCTTCCACCAATGGTAGCAACATCTGTATGCAGGTATTCCTACAGTCTTGAACGACTCAAGAAGGAATAATGGTTTAATTATGTTAGGATGAACTTGTGTTGCGGTTCTGTCCACATTGTAGGTAAGGGTGCAGTTATTTTGCAGTGCACGTGGTATGTAGGATACTGGGAATGCATTACCAAGATGGTCGTAGCTTCGCAAAAATGTTGGGGCAGGACCGAATAAGGAACAAAAAATGTTGTCTTGGTCACCCGTGGATTCATATCAATCACGTGCGCTAAAGTTTATGACTTTCTATTGAATTGAAGTTGGGATAAATAAACCTGTATTTTGGCAAGTTTTTATATGGATCTTATGGTACCGGCTATGAGCTTAAACCATCATTGCACGATTAGCATTGGCTAGTTCAAGTTTCTTCACTAGGGTATCATTGTAATAGGCTGTGTAATATATGCTGATGGTTAACCTGTACAAAGATATTTTCGATAGTTTTAATTAACCTGTACATAATTGGTAATAATGTTGGATTGATTACTTGGAAGAGACAACAATATTGATGGATGTTTGGTTTGTGTATAATGACTTTGCTAGATAGTTAACAATTAATGTTTTCAATCTGAGCAGGTTGATATCTGTCAAATGGGTATGGACCAGCGGAAAGTGAATGTTCTTGCTAGAGAGTACTGTGATCTTGATAAGAGTAAAAACAAGCCTATCATATTGTCTCACCGTATGTTCCTTTTCTGATGCTCCCGACATCACTTTTGTTTGTATTATCTCTTTGTTGTGATGTGGTCGCTTCTCTTGATTACTGTCATATGCAGACATGCTTCCTGGTTTGAAGCAGGGGCAAGAGAAGATGTCAAAAAGCGATCCATCATCTTCCATCTTTATGGATGACAAGGAGGTACTATTTTGTGCTACAAAACAATAGTTTAAGGAGTCAGTTTTGTTTGTACTTGATTAGTGGTATGCTTAATTCTGCTCTGAGGTGCCCTGCTCGTTCATGCTTCATGAGAATTTGACTTACTTTTTATATTTCGACTATCGCTCAATAGTAGAAGTACTTTATTGCTGCAGGAACAAGTTAATCTGAAAATAAAGAAGGCGTACTGCCCTCCAATGGTGGTTCAAGGCAATCCCTGTCTGGAGTACATTGAACACATTATCCTCCCATGGTTTCATGAATTCAAAGTTGAACGTAGTGCTGACAATGGTGGTGAAAAGTGAGTCTCCTCCTCTTGTACTAGTGATGAGCCCTTTATGCAAGCCTTTTTCGAGTATTGAAAATTGATCCACTGGCCCCACTCCACTGCTTTCTCAGATTACCAATTATAAACCTTGCTGCTGTTTTAAGTTGCTAGATTAATGTACTTGTCTGGTGCTGCTGATTCTATTTCCTTTGGAATCACTAAATCCTGGGATTATCTTGTTGCTCCTTCTTGTTTGGAATTCAGGACTTTCGAGAGTTTCGAAGAATTAGTTGCAGACTATGAAAGTGGGAACTTACATCCTGCTGATGTGAAAGCTGCTCTATCAAAAGCACTAAATAAGATACTGCAGGTCTTGTACTTCTTCTTTGATGTGCACTCTACAGCTTACATACTGTCGATATCATGTTTCCCTACTCCTTTTAGTGTGCCGTTAAGTTTTGTGCTTGATTTTGTTCCTTTTTCCCAACTCTATCATGCTATGTTAATTTTTTGTTGAGTCTTGTCCTTTGATTTTGTTCCTTTTTCTTAACTCTTTTTCATCCTGTAGTGTATCCTTCCATATTTGGATGTAGTCCCTTGAAATTGCGTTAGCGCATTATCCCATATTTAAGCAGCAGGAATATTGCCTAAGATATAGAAGGTTCCATTTGTTCGACTGGATATTGGAGTTGGACTATGTCAAGGAGACCACATATCCGGTGCTTGGTGAAAATTTTACAGCCCGGATCCAACAAAATGTAGACGATACCATATTTTGCCATAGGGGTGTAGTATGAGTTATATCCCATCACTATATTCCAAAGGGATTATGTATCCTATGGGATCAAATATCCTTTCACAATTATTATCGGTCAAACAAAAGGGCCCTGAGTTATGATCCAAAAAAAGGGCCATATGAGCATCTCCAGCCTTGACCCATTTTTAAACTCAAATTTAGGTCAAAAGCTCCATTTACCTTCCCCAATGCTATACACTTTTTTACACCCAAAACTCCATTTGCAGAGAGGAAACCGTGAAAGAAGTGCTTTGAAAACCCCCATCCCCTAACCACCCATTCCAAAAGTAAACCACAACTACGAGAATCAGAAACCCAAGGCTGAGCTTTCAGTGATTTCTGAACTAAAGATCCAACCAAAGGCTCCAATTATATCATCGGACAAGAACATTTCGGTGATCTCTGAGCTTTCAGAGTTTTGTAGCTTTAGCGAGAGCTTGTGGACAGAGGCGGAGAAGAGGGACGACAACAATGGTGAAGTAACTCAGCATCTCCAGCGAGAGAGGTCCCCCAAAAGAGCTGTTTCTGTTTTATAGTTGGAATGGCACAACTGTAGATAAAAGAGGTGTTGTGAGAAAAGTCTTTGGTTTTGGGTTTCCATGGTAAGAGGAAGATTTAAACTCAAAATGGGTAGGGAAAAGGGTATGGCTTCCTTAGCACTGTAGTAAAAACTCTCTCCAAGCAATCGGCTGCAAGCAAGGAATCCGGCCTATTGGATTAAAGCAAGGAAGCAAGAAAAGAGATAAGCGTTAGAAGGAGGTAGGAGCATTCACTCTTGCTATGCCGCACTCTCATACTTTTGAGTAAGGAATTCCCTGCAAGGCAGTTAGCCGCTTTGGACAGATTTTCTAGTGTTTCTAATCAAATTTCGAGTTTGGGTAGAAAAAAGGGAAGGATTGGAGAATGCTCAAAGATCATATTTTTTACTGCAGTAGTCATGCATGGTGAGTCAGCTGATTGTGGTTCTTGTTTGTCTAATGATCAGTGGTGGGTCTTAGATTGGTCAGGGGGAATAGATGGCAACTGTTTCTATATAAGATTGATGAAGTATTTTATATATGAGTATACTTTTTGCTGCTTTTTTTTTTTTTTTAAAACTGCATATTTGAGTATGATGGGCATCAAGACTTGGAGCCAGCCTCTTGCCCATTTCCTTCATCTCGATGATATGTTCCTTTTCTCTTGCAGCCTGTACATGATCATTTCGACAACAATCCTGAGGCAAGCGATCTATTGACAAGGGTGCAGGTATATGAGTTCTTATCTTGCTTTGTTAAGATCGTAAATTTCTTCCGTCTTTCTTTCTTGTAAGGTTATGTTGCGAGTTTATTCTTTGGGTTTATTGATCTTAAATCAAGATGTCATGGAAACTGCCCCCTCCAAGAGTAAATAGACAAACAAAAAAGGCGGATCAAAAAAAAAAGGCAAAAAAAAAGAAAAAAGAAGCGACTTGCAACTTTGTTATCGTAGTTTTTGGTTTTATTTCAGTAGTCTGATATTTTATTTTTTTATGGCAGGGCTACAAAGTTACAAGATGATGCAACCATAGGCATGCATGCACTTTTTTTTTTCTAGGAAAAAGGGGTAGGAAGGGGCAACCAACGCATGGCAATTCTCATTGGGCATGACCAAAGGAGCCTCTACGTGTTGGGCATGTTGACACACCAGATAGGAGGGGCCTAGACGGGCCCGGCAATGTGGGGCGCCACATTCAGGGGATCCGAAGGAGTGCATGTAATTATTAGACCGGTAAGTGTAGGGTTTTAATTCAAAGTGAAATCAAGGGACTAGAGTTGCATTTCAGTAAAGTACAGGTTTTGAAGGGTATTTGATTCGAATAATAGTAGTTTGTTAGAATGTCATATACATAACTGGATTTATGCAATAAGTTCTAATACTTCATATAAGAAAAATATTTGTACTCTGATTGTGATGCCACTACTTATACTATAACTTAAAGAAACGAGGGACTAAATTACAAAATCTCCCGTCAATCTTGAACACTATACAATCCAAAACAGACCACACAGCAAAATCTCAAATTCGAAGCCTTACACTGAGCACACGTATTCGTGCACACTAGTTGAAGGAAGAAAGATGTCATTATCAAATTCTTACACCAAGGCTGAATGAGAAATTTTCCAATGTCCAGATCACAAAACGTTAATTGGAAAACAACAATACTGAGATTTCTATGACATTGCTTGGCGAAACTTTCACGCGCATTGCACGTGCTTTTTTTACTAGTTTCCATAAAAGTCCCTGCAAGTAAAAGATTCTAATTCCAATCCACCCTTCAAAAAAGGGTAAACACGTAATATCAGAATCAAATGCAGCAGTTTCTACCAACTCGCTTTTCAACCGCTTCCTCAATCAAATAGAACTAGTTGAATTGTTGATGAGATAAAGAAAAATGTCAGAGTGCGCTTCTAATTATAGTTACCAAAATATGGTACTAGTTTCCCTTGAATAATCTTGCTATTTGTAAACATAACCTACTATGGCTTTAGCCATTTCCTTGGCTAATCAGACACAGAGAATCAATCCCAGTTAATTACAGGAGAAAGTTGCTCGCAAGTACAGAACAAATCAACCTTAAAACCCCATCCGTAGCGGGCAGAACCAAAGATGGCTTTGGGCTTGGCGACGACCCATATACTGCATGGACCAAACCGTGTCACGATTGGGCTTGGAGGGCTGGAACTCGTGAGCCCCAGCCCATGGAATTGAGGTTGTAAAGCTTGGCGACCAACCATTGCAATAGAAAGCTTGCCGATGAGGGATGGGGCGTTATACATGTAGAAAGACTGCAGATGAAGATACACAACATACACTTCCATATAGTTGATGTTAAGTAACCATTGCAATAGGTTCTTTCTCTGAGTTATAGAACCTTGTGTCGAAATTATCTACATAGAACATTCTTCACTTGAAACTCGCTTTGTGGAATAAAATGCTAGCTTTGATTTATGCACAACACCTACAGACTATGAATACTTAACCGGACGTGGATGTTATACGTGACCTCCAATCCTCTATGGCGTTACGTAGTGTATGATTTTGAATAAGCACTTTATGCTGTAGCTTACGCTTTGTTACCGGCGATAGACTACGTCGGTTAAGCCATGCTTTGATTGCTCTGAACTCGTATGTAAATCCATCAGCGGCAATGTATGGATCCTCCATTACTTCCTGAATTAGCCATTGCATGATGCACAGAGAAAATTAGACAATGATCAGATGGAGCAAACATAAGGTTGTGTTTGGATCGGTTAAAATTTATAGGCTCCAAAACTAAAACAGTGATATATGACAAAAGGCAATAAAGCCACTTTATGAGCTAGGTGGGAGTTGTGTTGGAGTAAAATTTAGTGCAACTTTGCTGACTAGTTAGTATCTAAACACTAGGAGAACGTAATTGAGAGTGCATTGGAGATGCTCTGAGTTTCAAAATTTCACCTGAAGTATTGGGCAGAAGTACTGGTTAGGTGCATCGATAATAGGAGTATTCCTGATCTGTACCCTTGCAGTAGCATCTGCCATGTCAACAAGTTTCTTCAAAAGCGGCAACACTTCAGTTTCAAGATCCGGCCTATCTCTGCATCGAACTCTGGAGCATTTCAGGGCCATCTGAGCCAATTCCTCTGCTTCAGCAAGTGGCCAATCCGGTATAGACTTGTCTAGTATATCAGGGAGCAAACCATTGGAAAGAGCATTTTCAAATTTGAACAAAAGCCCATATGGATGTTGTGCAGCCAGCAATTGGAGGACAATGACTCCAAAAGCATATAGATCAGATTTAGGTCGGATGGTTCTAGTTCTTTGATAATCTGGATCCATATAGTAAAGAGTACCAGGTATAAGTGGTTCCCCATCTTCTGTAATATTGTCAGGCGCAACATCTGAAATGAGTTTAGCAAATCCCACCTCACCAATTTTGCTCACATAATTTCTGTCTAAGAATATATTCCCCGGTTTTAGATCTTGATGAATAATGGGGTTTGGTTTCGAGTTGTGTAAGAATGCAAGTCCACAAGCTACTTCAAATGCTACCCGGAATCGAACAAACCAAGGAAGAGGATGCCTGCTGCTTTGATCGGAAACAAAATCTTCTAGGCTTCCGTTTTCCATGTATTCAAATACTAAGCAACCAATCTCTGGACACCCTCCAAGCAGTAAAACAATGTGGGGGTGGCGTAACTGGCAAAGAGCTTCAATCTGAAAATAATTGACAGACGACAGCAAAAACCATTTCCACCAATCAGAAAGAGTAGAGGTAAGGAAATATTTAGCACCAGATAAGCAAAAAAGTAAACAACCCACAGGTTAAGCTAAAGTAAGTTCACGAATCACGAACATTGACATTTTATGTTTTCATTAAATAGGTAAATTCAGCTAGGACAAGATAAATCTACGTCGTTTGGCAAACACAGATAATTAGCAACTTTGTTTTATATTGGCACAGTGTTGAAAAAATTAGGTTAGGCGTGCAATTAAAACTTCTGTATTCGTAAGTTCTGAAAAGAATTGGAAGTTAATCAAATGATCATGCCAATAGAAAAGAAAAGCCTCAAGCAGGCATGGGAACTTCAATGAAAACAGTAGAAAGAAATCAAGTAAAAGGAAAAAACCTCTGTCAGAAATTCCTCTTTCTTCTCCAATGCATGAGAATGCAGAACTTTGACAGCTACTGGGGTTTGATCGAGGTCGCATCTGTAAACTTTACCACATAATCCTTCACCAATCATCTTAGTCTCAGAAAAGGATTCAGTAGCTATCTCGATTTCATCCCTTGTGTACCTTTTGTACCTTCCGTCATTTGACAAGAGCGCATCCATAGTATTCTTTTGCTCCATTGATTCTTTGAGAGCTTTCATTTCTGCTATGTGCCTTTCATAAGCCTCTTTAGGAAACAAATTTCTGCCCATCTCATTCTCCTTCGTGGCTTCTGAATGCTTCCCTTTCTCTTCTGCAGCAATTTTCTTATAAACTTGTTCTCCTTGCAAGGCAGCACGCACTTGTCTAGACGAAAGAAAGGGAACCTGTGCAAATGAGCATCAGTAACGACGGTCAAGTGTAATATAGAACTCGAGATAACCTATACTTTATCAGTTGTCTTTGTATTCAAGGTTAATTGAGTGTTCATTCTACCTGGATGAAGGAGAGATTCATATTCTACCTACATGAAGGGGAGACATCCACTATATATATGTTGAAGTCCACTTCTTAATCTACTATATCTAATGCTAACCTTGTTTTGCCCATGGACAAGGTCGTCAAAAGCTCGATTGTACATGCCACCAGTGTTCATTAATTCCGGGCTCAGTTGTTCTGCCTCAACCTGGACATCCGACTGCAGAAAAATATGCATTCCAAATGTAAGCACAGACTAGTCAACTGGCTGTCACATAGCAAGGTGTAATTAATATTATTGCTGTACCACACAACATATGCAACAAGCAGCGTAAAAACTGCAACAATTCACCTGCTTTGTTTCTGTAGAAGCCTTAAAAGGATATTCATTTATCGGCTCAATTTCTAGCAGGATACCCTTTCCCGAGTTTTGATGATTTCTTTCTTGGTATGTACCACAATGGTTGGGGTACCTCCGTTGAGCAATTGCAATAGAATTCAAGTGACTAAGATCTGACATAGATGACGACGTGTCATTAACTTCAAAATCCACATAGGAAGAATAATGGCAACCGTTTAACTCATAGATGCGAACAGAACTGCAGTCCCTCTGGTTGAAGCACTCGTGTCTAGAGCTGTTCTCTGCAAAATAGTGGTAGAAAACATGAGTATGATAAGGCAAAAGAAACATCCTAGTACACGGAGCTGTTCTCTGCAGTCCCTTGGATGCTCATTTCTTTATTGTTGACTGGCTCTATTGGCCGAACTCTGTGTGTCGGTCTGCACTATGTGCTCTTGTCTTTATGGAAGAAATTAGGTATCCTATTTCGATGTAATTTGTTTATTTGTTGGCTGGATTACGCACTGGTTTCGTTGTTGTGCGGAAGCCGAATAAATAGACGGCGATTATGAATATTGAATCGAAGAACAAAAACAGATGTGCGAAGCAAACCAACCCAACCAAACCAAACGTGAGAGAAAGAGAGAGAGACACATATACGTGGTTCGGCTTAACATTCTTATCTTTGTACTATCTGTTGGGAAACGATTCCCAGAAACCAGTAATGACGCGTACAGATTAGACAATAAGAAAACCGTAAAACCCTACAAGGCGGAATTAGGGTTTTACCTCAACTCCCTGCGAACACGAACGCTGGTTGAACTTGTTATAGCACGTCTTGCTATAAGCCACGTATACTGCTCGACTGCACCTTACGATCTTCTATCGTATTCCCTACACGTCTAGAACACGAACCGAGTGTGGACTCTTTCATGGTCTGTTTGCCCTCTCTAGATCTGCCTCTATTTTGTGAATAATAGAAACGTCTAAAAAACGTCAATCTGACCTAGAGAGCATAACGTGTATATATAGGGCTACGATAGGGACCTAAGGAGTAATAAGTCAGGGCTCCCAGTGTAAATAAGAAACCTTAATCCCACCAGGATTCTATTTCTTATTTCACTAATTATAATTCACCCCACTACAAAATTATAATTGCACTCCCGTCTTTATCTCAATTATATTACGAGCTCCATGATATTAAATACTTATTAATCTCCCCACGTTAAGATTACAGATACCCGTTGATTAAAATAAATTACTAACAATCTCCCACTTAATCAACATCTTAACTTGAGACTATCCGCTTAACTTATTCGATATGTCGGATACAAATATCCACCTGCAGGGTTTGACATAATCGAAACTTATAAGCTTACTCAAGGGGTATCATCAATCCCTATCGGGACGTGGATTCCATTAATAATTAATAGTTGTCAAATACATAATGTTGCGACCCAACTCACTGAGACTATTGACCGTATAAAGATCTCACCCTTTAATGAATCAAAATCAACAACATTAAATATATACATCTAATAATTATCTTTGAATTAAGAGCATAAGCATTCATAATAACCATGAGATTCCAATTGTCTTATAAAGTTAGTACAAAGACAATTACCTCAATGCGGTCCCGTTCAATACACACAAAGTGTACTAGCACAATGAGTTAGAACTAGACCGTTCCCTGTAGTCAAGACAGACCTACTAAACATTGTACTATAGTCCTACTGATGGTGTGTCCAGTTCCATCTAAGACTGTGAACCATATCTTATATTTTACAAGAATCGATGATCCGATCTTCTGTGTGTAAGCCGAACTCTACACACCGGATCATCTACTTTGTAAAATAAAAGACACATATGCACAACATACAATAATATTATGCAAACATTACCCATAAAAGATTCTCATCAAAAAAGGGATAAAACTGATTAATACATAACAATATTAATCCATCATATAAAAACATAGTTTTTACATAACCTCCTAACAAACTCCCACTAAGACTCAAAGTCATGCTGCCACGCATCTCACTCACATTCCCTTTACGTAACTATCAAAAGTCTTAGCCTGTAAGCTGTACGTAAAATAATCTGCTAGGTTGTTTACCGATGCGATCTTGGTCACAGCTACATCACCTCTCTGAACGATCTCTCGAATCAGGTGATACTTACGCTCGATGTGTTTGCCTTTCTTGTGAGTCCTTGGCTCCTTCAAATTAGCAACTGCACCGCTATTGTCACAATAGAGTGTAATGGCTGATTGCACTAATGGGACCACTTCTAGATCCAACAAGAAGTTTCTGAGCCAAACGGCCTCCTTGGCTGCTTCAAAAGCTGCCACATACTCAGCCTCCATGGTAGAATCAGCAATGCAAGATTGCTTGATACTCCTCCAAATTATGGCTCCTCCTCCCAAGGTAAACTCATATCCCGAGGTAGACTTTCTGGAATCCCTATCTGACATAAAGTCTGAGTCTGTATACCCATGAGGTACACAGACTATCTGACTGGAACACCAACATATGATCTCTAGTTCTTTTCAGATACTTGAGTATATGTTTCACTGCAGTCCAATGTTCTTGTCCTGCATTAGACTGAAATCTGCTAACCATGCCAACGGCAAAGCAAATATCAGGTCTAGTACACAACATAGCATACATAAGGCTTCCTAGCATGATGAACTGCCTTCATCTCCTCAGGTGTCTTAGGACACTGATCCTTGGATAGGTTGATTCCATGTCTAAAAGGGAGAAACCCTTTCTTGGAATCCTGTATGCTAAAACAGGCAAGAATCTCATCGATATAAGTAGCTTGTGATAAGCCCAACATCTTATTCTTGCAATCTCGCATAAGATTAATCCTAAGGATGTGATCGGCTTCTCCCAAGTCCTATTCGAATTGGCCGGATAACCACACTTTCACTGAAGACAATACTCACACATCGTTTCTGATGAGCAGGATATCATCGACATATAGTACTAAAAACACCACCACTTTTCCGTTGCGCTTCTTATACACACATGAATCATTCGGACATTGATCAAAATCAAAAGACTTGATTGCTTGATCAAAATGGATATTCCACGATCTAGATGTCTGCTTAAGCCCATAAATAGACTTCTTAAGCTTGCACAACATGTGCTCTTGACCTTTTGCTATGAATCCATCTGGTTGCACCATATAGATACATTCATCCAGATTTCCATTAAGGAACGCAGTCTTGACATCCATTTGCCAAATCTCATAATCGAGATGAGCCGCAATGGACAAGAGATTCCGGATGGACTTAAGCATGGCTACTGGCGAAAAAGTTTCCTCATAGTCGATCCCTTCTTTTTGAATATACCCTTTCGCAACAAGCCTAACTTTAAAGGTAAGCACCTTCCCATCCGCCCCTCTCTTCTTCTTGTAGATCTACTTGCATCTAATGAGTTTAGTCCCTTCGGGTGGTTCTACAAGATCCCAGACCTGATTAGAGTACATAGACTCCATCTCTGATTTCATAGCCTTTTGCCAAAGTTCCACATCTTTATCTTGAAGTGCCTCATTGTAGTTACAGGGTTCGGCATGTTGATCATCAGGGATCATTTCAAAAGACTCTCCCAACAACGTATACCGACTGGGTGGAATAATAACCCTCCCACTACGACGAGGTACCGGTATGTCAATATATGCCTCTACAGATGTCTCTTGTGGTGTTTCCTACTACTGGTGGTAACGAAGTTTGTGCCGATCTCTCTCCTCTCAATCCCTCTAGAACAATTTTACTTCTGGGCATGTAGTCTATCACATAGTCCTCTTCTAAGAACCGGGCATTAGTGCTAACAAATACCTTCTTATCTGTAGAACTATAAAATAGACCTCCTTTCGTTCCTCTAGGGTATCCCACAAACAGGCAAACTTCTATCCTTGATTCCAATTTATCTGCGTTCCCATTCAGCACATATGCTGGACTACCCTAAACCCGAACATGCTGCAGACTAGGTTTGCGCCTAGTCCATAGTTCTGTGGGTGTAGATGGTACTGACTTAGATGGTACCAAGTTAAGAATATACGCTGCTGTTTCTAGTGCATATCCCCAAAACGAAATTGATAAATCTGGATAACTCATCATTGATCTGACCATATCCATAAGAGTCTTATTCCTTCTCTATGCTACACCATTTTGTTGTGGCATACCTGGAGCTGATAGCTGGGATGTAATCCCTTCAGCTGACAAGTAGTTCCTAAACTCTCCCAAGAGGTATTCGCCACCACGATTAGATCGCAGTGTCTTGAGACATTCACCCAGACGCTTTTCCGTTTCCGCCATATACTCCCTGAATTTCTCAAAGTATTCGGACTTACGGCGCATCAAATAAATGTATCCATATCTTGAGTAATCATCAATAAAAGTGACAAAGTACTCAAAACCACCTCTAATTCGGACATTTATAGGCCCACACAAATCAGAGTGAACCAATTCCAACGGCTCTTTGGCCCTATATCCTTTAGCTAGAAAAAGGTCTCTTGGTCATCTTACCTTCTAAACAGGATTCACAGACTGGAAGTTTCTCAACTTCCAATGAACTTAAAGGTCCATCCCTGACCAGTCTAGAAATCCTATTCAGATTAATATGACCAAGGCGTAAGTGCCAAAGATACGTTTAATTCAATTTAGAAGGCTACTTTCTCTTATATGGCAAATTATTAGTGTTATTCAATTCATGCAATTGCACTGTAGGAAATATAGGATTAATAATTTAGAGATTATCCACTAAATATCCATCCTTGATCAACTTAGAAACTGAAACCAAGTTTCTTCTAATAGAGGGAACATAAAGGCAATCTCTTAAAATTAAACTCCTATTACTACTAAAATTTGAAAAGACATTTCTACTGCAACTGCTGCAACTCTCGTAGCATTTCCCACTTGTAGATAAATCTCCCCATCACTGAGTCTTCTAGTTTCCTGGAACCCGTGCAACAAAATGCAAACATGATTAGTGGCTCCTGTATCTACACACCAGGTACTGGTAGATAACACCACTAAACGTGATTCAACAACTAGTGAAAAAGATTTATCCTAATTGTTCACTTTATTGAGATAGAATGGACATTCCAACTTCCAGTGTTCTTTCTGCTTGTAGTGAAAAACACTTGCCCGCAGGCTTTTTTCACTCCACCTTGAGGCACATGAATTGTCTCCATAACCTTTTTCTGAGACTTGTTCTGCTTCTTCTTGCCTTTCAGCTTAGAAGTAGAAGCCTTCTCTGCCATTAACATTGAAGGTGGTTTCTTCACAACCAAAAGACCATCAGCTGCTTGGAGTTCCTTAAGAAGTTTCGCCAAAGATAAATACATTTTGTTCATATAATAATTCAGGCGAAATTACTTAAAACTCTCAGACTGCAGTGAGTTAAGAACGAAATCGATCTGAGTTTTCCCATCAATTTCAGCTCCAAGGATCTCTAGTTTATTAAGATGAGCTATCATCTTCAAAACATGATCCTTAATCGGGGTCCCTTCAACATGGGTGATACTCACCAATTTTTATAAAGTTTTGCTTCCTGTTATGTGGCATTCTCATCAGGTCTAGGAGGGCATACTTCAAACAACACAAATTTGTGTCCCTCTGCAGTTAACACAATATCCAAATTCCTTTTCCAGTCAATATAATTCGATCTAGTAAGTTTATTAGCTTTGAGAATAATTGCAAGTGGATTGAAAAAAACCCATTTTTGAATCTGAGAATTACATAACAACAATTATGAAGGGCAATAAAAACTTGAATTTCATTTTAATATTGGTTCCCTCAACCACGTGTTAAAAGAAAAACATTGGCAACCCTACACACCGTGAAGAGCATGCCTCGATGGGAAGGTCGTCTACTCTTCATCATTCGTGTAGATAGGCACAATCTTTTAATTTTACTATCTAGACACTATACCGTGCCAAGCAAAATTAAATAGCCAATATAGCTTCGGTCCTATAAATAATAATAGTGACTCAGATGGTGAGGATATTATTATTTACAGCTAAGTGTATACCATTACCTAGCTTTTAGACCTATTGTTCCGTTATGAACCACCTCAGATGGAGAAGTGACCCACACAACAATTATCTTAGAGCTATCCCTTTAGGAAATTTGTACCGATGATGCCACAATTAATTTTGTCCGATAGGGAGGAAGGTTCTGAAACCAACACACAAAATTAATTATATCACCTACGAACTAGCAATGGAGACCATAGGATTTATTCAAAATAAATTCCCTCTCCCACTTAGTTATTTAAAAAAATTGTGAGGGTTATCAAATTTTCGAGTTTGCAAAAAATCGTGATCTAGGTCAAAAGTCAAATATTACCATGTTGTCCCAATATGGTAACTATCACATATGCAAATAATATGGAAACACAAATAATAAGGAAACACAAGATAAAGAATCTAGCTATTATGGTCAAAGATGCAATCATTGAGCAATAAGGAATCCTTCCAAACTTGAAATCCTTAAACAATAAGGAGTCCTTCCAAACTTGAAATCCTTAAGCAATCCTTCCAACCTTGAAATCCTTCAGCCATACTTGTGTGGAAGACTTAGACACTTTGAATCAATCAAGGAAACCAAAATCCAAACGTGCTTAGGCAAGAAAATTCGAATTTGATATATTCTCGCGTAAACTGCACAGCCTTCAGTATTTTGGCCATATCTTCCTCATCCAACCACCGATTGAAGTGATTCAAATTGGGTTGGATTCGAAATTCAATTATCTACAACTTCCGTGAAGAACAGATTTTCTAATTCCAACGTTTACTGGGTCGAAATAGCCCTGCAATCAAACCCTACGAATCTGGAAAAAAACTGTTGCGAGCCAAACAACTTGTATCTTCTGTATCTCCCTTCTTCGATCTCCGAATAACTATCGAATGCTATTACAATCGAAGAAACATACATACATCGATCTTATGCCTCCATTGGAGTTCACATGCTACGTTAATTATTACAACCACGAAAAATAATCATGGCACCCAATAAATAACACATGCTACGTTAATTATTACAACCACGAAAAAATATCGTGGTACCCAATAAATAACAATAACCACACAAAAATTATGTGGGATCCAATCACAAAAAATCAACAAAAAATCATGTGACCATAATAGCTGGGTAAGAACGCTACAAAACAAGGGTTAGCACAGTTCTACGTTCTACCCTCTATAACCTACGGACAACATGACCTGTTTAATCCATACGTGTGATTACAGCCTGCTCTGATACCACTGTTGGGAAACGATTCCCAGAAACTAGTAATGACGCGTACAGATTAGACAATAAGAAAACCGTAAAACCCTACAAGGCGGAATTAGGATTTTACCTCAACTCCCTGCGAACACGAACGCTGGTTGAACTTGTTATAGCACGTCTTGCTATAAGCCACGTATACTGCTCGACTGCACCTTACGATCTTCTATCGTATTCCCTGCACGTCTAGAACACGAACCGAGTGTGGACTCTTTCATGGTCTGTTTGCCCTCTCTAGATCTGCCTCTATTTTGTGAATAATAGAAACGTTTAAAAAACGTCAATCTGACCTAGAGAGCATAACGTGTATATATAGGGCTACGATAGGGACCTAAGGAGTAATAAGTCAGGGCTCCCAGTGTAAATAAGAAACCTTAATCCCACCATGATTCTATTTCTTATTTCACTAATTATAATTCACCCCACTACAAAATTATAATTGCACTCCCGTCTTTATCTCAATTATATTACGAGCTCCATGATATTAAATACTTATTAATCTCCCCACGTTAAGATTACAGATACCCGTTGATTAAAATAAATTACTAACACTATCATGGATAGATTCCTTTGTAAATTCATTTGTCTTTCGTAAATTACCGTCTTCTACAAAATTAAGAGGTGAGAAGAAATTACGTGGAGTTGGAATTGAAGGGATACTAGGCGTGACGTGAACGAGGACGAAACGATCGGCATAATGCATGAGATTCTCCGGCGCCGCCCACCAGACAGCTCCACGTCTTCGGTTTCGCACGCGGCCGCCACCGCCGCCGCTGACGGCCACCGCAACAGTCAGCGGCTGCAGCAAAGTGCAGTCGCTGTCAACGGTCACAGTTGACAATTCCATGTACTACACGGAGCTCCCGGCTCCGGCGAGAGAGAGAGAGAGAGAGAGACGTTTGAAGTGAGAGTTTGTTGTGTCGTTTGACGGTTTTAAGGGACTTGTCAAGAATAAAGTTTACGTGAGTGGGAGAACCCCTTTCATTTTGCTTACCAAAAATAGCTTACGCAGTGGGACCCACAGTCTTTGACGTAGAAAGCATAAATTTAGGAGAAGTTTTTCAGTGCCTGGTGGGCACCGGCCACGTGGTGCGTGCTGAGCACCATCTCGGCCGTTCAAACGTGTTTTGGACGGCTCAGATCTGTTTGGATAAATTTTGAGTGTAAAATTATCCAAACACTCCCTCAAGCCTAAACCGATCTGGACCGTCCAAAACACGTTTGGACGGCCGAGATGAGTGCTCAGCACCACGTGGCCGGTGCCCGCTCGGGCCCTCGGCACTGAAAAATTTCTCCAAATTTAGGCTGCGTTCTCCTAATTTGTTGTCTAAAATTTTTTTCCGGTATCGTTTTACTTTTTGTAACTTTTTATTGGGTTTTTATCATAATTTTTGGGATTGATCATTCGTCTTGACGAGAGAAATCGAAAAAGTAGTATAAAACTGTGAGCCCTGCTATTCGCAGGAAAGGTTTACAGGAATCCACACAAGGAAAATTGCGTTTGGGCCCATTTCGGGTTTCAAAAAAATCTAAAAAAATATCCATAAATTTTTGAATATTATTTTATGGAGCCCTGTAAAAAATCAGCTCCAGCAGATATCGATAAGTATTACTTTTGGATTCGTAGAGAGAAACTGCTCAGTTCGCCCCTACAAATCCAAAAGTAATACTTACCGTTATCTGCTGGAGCTGATTTTTTACAGGGCTCCATAAAATAATATTTAAAAATTTATGGATATTTTTCTAGATTTTTTTGGGACTCGGAATAGGCCCAAACGCAATTTTCCTTGTGTGGATCCCTGCAAATCCGTCCTTGCGATTAGAATTTACGTAAAACTGTGGACCGATGTTAAATAAAGTTACACTTTATACAAACAAGACAACTGTTTGGTATTTTTTTCGTCTTTAATGATTTTTTTTTGCTTTTGGTTACAATTTTTTACTTTTTAGACTCCTCTCATTGATATGAAAAATTAATCTAAAAAATATGACTCGAATCTAACATAAATTCAGAAAAGATGAATAAAACGCAAAAACGAAAAAGAAAAAGTTTACGAGAATAGAACTTTGTTTGGATTTTGAATATGACAGATTTTCTAATTCACCGATGCCACAACCCGCCCACATATCCACGTGATAACTATTCATGAGATAATTTTAACGATTTTGTGGTGACGTGACATGGTGTCCTAATACGGTAATACCTCTTGATACTGTGCACATTCGTGAGATATTCTAATTCACCAATGCCACAGCCGCATACAAATCCACAAGATATTATTCAATGATTTTGTCATACCGTCACATGCAAATCCCCGAGATGTCATTCGACGATTTTGTGACAGTGTCAGAGCTGTTAGGACACCAAGTGGCGGTGCTGCATAGCACCCAATATTATTTTTTTATCATTTTCAAAAGTTCTAAGAGTACGCATTAGTAAATGTGATCCTGTTTTTTTCCAATGATGGCATGTACATAAGAATATTCTTGTCCAAAGATTATAGTGACTGAAACAAAATCCTAGTTTCACTCCAATATAATCTACAATTTCCTCAGGGATCCGGAGAAGGTTGTGCGGTTCAATCTGAACTGTTTATCTTGATAATCAGTGGTTCAGATTTGTTAAATCTTTTACTGCTAAAAGTCTTTTATTACCGGTAATAGATTGAAAACACCGACAGTTGCAATCACTTGGATCACACTTCTATATTCCAAAACTAGACCGCAGACAAGCCAATTCTTTCCTCAGCTATTTGGACGCACAAAACTAATAGCAGGAGAAAGTCGTTGGCAAATGCAGAACAAATCAACACTTAAAACCCCATTTATAGCGGGCCGAACGCTTTCGGCCTGGTGAATGGGCTTAGCCATGACCCATATAATGGGTGGATTAATCCGGGTCACGATTGGGCCGATAATTGGGATGGGCTTGGAGGCGTAGAACTCGTGAGCCCAAGCCCATGGAATTGCAGTTGTAAAGCCCAGCGACCAAACCGGGCCGCTACTAGAGCGACCCGGAGGGATAGCAGCCAGGATGGCTCGACATGGGAGGATTTGATTTTTGTTCATGTAGACTACTTGTGTAGGTACATGGTTTTGAAGTGTTGACGATGAGTTTTAAGACTGAAAATATTCTAAATCCAAACAAATTAAGGAAGTTCTCAACTTTTTGAAATTGTCAAATAATCTACATGTGTTTTTTGAAATTGTCAAATTAATATTGCAATCATTTTAAACTTATTCAGTGAGTTGGGTGGTGGTAAAATAAAAATGGAAATGGTGGTGAAGCGATGGTGGTGTCGTAATTGATCAGAGACTGTTGTGGTGATAGTGTGTTAATTGATTGGGTCGGGTTGAAGTAACAATACAGTGGAGAGTTTATAGCGGTCGAGGTGCTGACGACTGTACTGAAGGGGTGAAAATGAGGGGGTGAATTTTCGTTTGACCGAAAAAAAAGAAAATGAGGTGGTCAAATTTTGATAGTGGTGGTTGTGTTGTAGTCAATATGGTCAAGTGATAGTGTTGGTGGTGTAGACTTTCAAATTTGGCTTCGTAAATGTACGAGCCTCACCTTCCGCAAATCCTGACGATGAAACGGTTTCTGACGATTTGATGATGTGTGGAAAGTCCTATGAACTCTGTGAAACTCTTACTAGATTGATGAATGCCTTGTAATTAGGGATGTGCATGTTGAATGGAACTTAGAATGTGTAGATGGGCCTGAAAACATATTTTACCTTTTTGGACTCCGATGATCTTTGAACCGGTCTCCTTTTGACCAACTTTTCATAAACTAAGCTTTAATCATTTCCGTTGTTTATTTCCATCATCTTTTAATACTTTCAAAACCTTATTTACCATTATATAGTGGGTCATAATCCGATTAAAAATGAGAGAATTAAAAACGAGTTTTTTACCAAAATGAATAGTTTTTTGGGCTTGGCGATGACCCATATACTGCATGGACCAAACCGTGTCACGATTGGGCTTGGAGGCTGGAACTCGTGAGCCCCAGCACATGGAATTGAGGTTGTAAAGCTTGGCGACCAACCGTTGCAATAGAAAGCTTGCCGATGAGGGATGGGGCGTTATACATGTAGAAAGATTGCAGATGAAGATACGCAACATACACTTCCATATAGTTGATGTTAAGTAACCATTGCAATAGGTTCTTCACTTGAAACTCGCTTTGTGGAATAAAATGCTAGCTTTGATTTATGCACAACACCTACAGACTACGAATACTTAACCGGATGTGGATGTTATACGTGACCTCCAATCCTCTATGGCGTTACGTAGTGTATGATTTTGAATAAGCACTTTATGCTGTAGCTTACGCTTTGTTACCGGCGATAGACTACGTCGGTTAAGCCATGCTTTGATTGCTCTGAACTCGTATGTAAATCCATCAGCGGCAATGTATGGATCCTCCATTACTTCCTGAATTAGCCATGGCATGATGCACAGAGAAAATTAGACAATGATCAGATGGAGCAAACATAAGGTTGTGTTTGGATCGGTTAAAATATATAGGCTCCAAAACTAAAACAGTGATATATGACAAAAGGCAATAAAGCCACTTTATGAGCTAGGTGGGAGTTGTGTTGGAGGAAAATTTAGTGCAACTTTGCTGACTAGTTAGTATCTAAACACTAGGAGAACGTAATTGAGAGTGCATTGGAGATGCTCTGAGTTTCAAATTTTCACCTGAAGTATTGGGCAGAAGTACTGGTTAGGTGCATCGATAATAGGAGTATTCCTGATCTGTACCCTTGCAGTAGCATCTGCCATGTCAACAAGTTTCTTCAAAAGCGGCAACACTTCAGTTTCAAGATCCGGCCTATCTCTGCATCGAACTCTGGAGCATTTCAGGGCCATCTGAGCCAATTCCTCTGCTTCAGCAAGTGGCCAATCCGGTATAGACTTGTCTAGTATATCAGGGAGCAAACCATTGGAAAGAGCATTTTCAAATTTGAACAAAAGCCCATATGGATGTTGTGCAGCCAGCAATTGGAGGACAATGACTCCAAAAGCATATAGATCAGATTTAGGTCGGATGTTTCCGGTTCTTTGATAATCTGGATCCATATAGTAAAGAGTACCAGGTATAAGTGGTTCCCCATCTTCTGTAATATTGTCAGGCGCAACATCTGAAATGAGTTTAGCAAATCCCACCTCACCAATTTTGCTCACATAATTTCTGTCTAAGAATATATTCCCTGGTTTTAGATCTTGATGAATAATGGGGTTTGGTTTCGAGTTGTGTAAGAATGCAAGTCCACAAGCTACTTCAAATGCTACCCGGAATCGAACAAACCAAGGAAGAGGATGCCTGCTGCTTTGATCGGAAACAAAATCTTCTAGGCTTCCGTTTTCCATATATTCAAATACTAAGCAACCAATCTCTGGACACGCTCCAAGCAGTAAAACAATGTGGGGGTGGCGTAACTGGCAAAGAGCTTCAATCTGAAAATAATTGACAGAGGACAGCAAAAACCATTTCCACCAATCAGAAAGAGTAGAGGTAAGGAAATATTTAGCACCGGATAAGCAAAAAAGTAAACAACCCACAGGTTAAGCTAAAGTAAGTTCACGAATCACGAATCATGAACATTGACATTTTATGTTTTCATTAAATAAGCAAATTCAGGTAGGAAAAGATAAATCTACATCACGTAGCAAACACAGATAATTAACAACTTTGTTTTATATTGGCACAGCGTTGGAAAAATTAGGTTATGCGCGCAATTAAAACTTCTCTATTCATAAGTTCTGAAAAGAATTGGAAGTTAATCAAGTGGTCATGCTAATAGAAGAGAAAAGCCTCAAGCAGGCATGGGAACTTCAATGAAAACAGTAGAAGGAAATCAAGTAAAAAAAAGATAAACCTCTGTCAGAAATTCCTCTTTCTTCTCTGATGCATGAGAATGCAGAACTTTGACAGCTACGGGGGTTTGATCGAGGTCGCATCTGTAAACTTTACCACATAATCCTTCACCAATCATCTTAGTCTCAGAAAAGGATTGAGTAGCTATCTCGATTTCATCCCTTGTGTACCTTTTGTACCTTCCGTCATTTGACAAGAGCGCATCCATAGTATTCTTTTGCTCCATTGATTCTTTGAGAGCTTTCATTTCTGCTATGTGCCTTTCATAAGCCTCTTTAGGAAACAAATTTCTGCCCATCTCATTCTCCTTCGTGGCTTCCGAATGCTTCCCTTTCTCTTCTGCAGCAATTTTCTTATAAACTTGTTCTCCTTGCAAGGCAGCACGCACTTGTCTAGAAGAAAGAAAGGGAACCTGTGCAAATGAGCATCAATAATGGTGGTCTAGTGGAATATAGAACATGAGACAACCTATACGTTATCACTTGTCTTTGTATTCAAAGTTAATTGAGTGTTCATTCTACCTGGATGAAGGAGAGATTCATATTCTACCTACATGAAGGGGAGACATCCACTATATATATGTTGAAGTCCACTTCTTAATCTACTATATCTAATGCTAACCTCGTTTTGCCCGTGGACAAGGTCGTCAAAAGCTCGATTGTACATGCCACCAGTGTTCATTAATTCCAGGCTCAGTTGTTCTGCCTCAACCTGGACATCCGACTGCAGAAAAATATGCACTCCAAATGTAAGCACAGACTAGTCAACCGGCTGTCACATAGCAATGTGTACAAAGCAGTAATTAATATTATTGCTGTACCACACAACATATGCAACGACAAGCGTAAAAACTGCAACAATTCACCTGCTTTGTTTCTGTAGAAGCCTTAAAAGGATATTCATTTATTGGCTCAATTTCTAGCAGGATACCCTTTCCCGAGTTTTGATGATTTCTTTCTTGGTATGAACCAAAATGGTTGGGGTACCTCCGTTGTGCAATTGCTATAGAATTCAAGTGACTAAGATCTGACATAGATGACGATGCATCATTAACTTCAAAATCCACACAGGAAGAATAATGGCAACCGTTTAACTCATAGATGCGAACAGAACTGCAGTCCCTCTGGTCGAAGCACTCGTGTCTAGAGCTGCTCTCTGCAAAATAGCGGTAGAAAAAAAGATTATGACGAGGCAAAAGAAACATCCTAGTACATGGAGGCTATCAACATTGAAAGCTTAGTGTTGTCAACATACCACCAATTGCAATGGGGTGGCAGAAGGGTTGAGGAGGTTGCCTCTTGACACAACATGACGGAAGTCCACGAAATTCCAGTTGATTGTCCTCAGAACTTGGAAAATTAGAAGAATATGAAGAAAAAAAAAATCAATTTCAGAGTAAATATAAGACATATGGCTATGCGTTGCTCATAAAATTAGTGTGGGAGATGGATTAGAGGCAAACTCATTGTGTAACTACAAGCAGGGGTGTAAATATGGCCCTGCCTGGCCGGCCATTAGAAGGTCAGCTAGCGTGGATCGTTAGATGTGGTATCAGAGCACAATTTTGGTCTACATGGTGGGGGCCACCTCTAGTGTGTGGTATGAGCATGATAATGTGCTATACACAACTAAGTATCACACCATGACCACTAGGGAAAGGTTGCATCATAATTAAGCTGGGGAGATTGTGAAGTCCCACGTCGGGAAAACTTGGAAAAAAGTAATATATATAGAAATGCCCACTAGCAACTTTTAACCTGAGTTATAACTTTTGAGTCACGTGGTTAAAGTTAAGGGTTAGCAGGTCAGCTGGTGCGAGTCGTTACATACACAATCCTTGAATACCATCAAATCTACCAAGACTTGTCTTAGGGACGTTTGCTCTTTCCTACGGCCCTGGCTCGATTCTCTCTTTCATTATCACCTCTTACAGGTCGAGTTCAAGGCTGACCTTGACATTTTGGGGTCAGCCTTGAGCCTGAGAGGACCGCTTCTTGAGCCTTAGCTCACTTTGGGCGAGTTAATATGCAAAAGACCCCAATAGTTAGACCTTGCTAGGGATGGTGTGAGTGATCTTAGGAATTAGTCCAGGTGCACATAAACTAGACCATACGACTACTGAAGTTATCAAAAAGAAAGTAATCAAGTTTCTAAACTCATTGTCCGGAAAAAAAAAAAATCAAATTTGAGCTAATATGAGTGATGTGAATCAGTGCCCCCTGCGGATCAAAAAAAAAATCAGTGCCCCCTTGGATGCTCATTTCTTTATTGTTGACTGGCTCTATTGGCCGAACTCTATGTGTCAGTCTGCACTATGTGCTCTTGTCTTTATGAAAGAAATTAGGTATCCTATTTCGCCGTAATTTGTCTATTTGTTGGCTGGATTATGCACTGGTTTCATTGTTGTGCAGAAGCCGAATAAACAGGCGGTGATTATGAATATTGAATCGAAGAACAAAACAGATGTGCGAAGCAAACCATACCAACCAAACCAAACGTGAGAGAAATCAAACAGAAGAGAGAGAGACCCACATATACGTGGTTCGGCTTATATAACATTCATATCTTTGTATCGTGGATAGATACATTTGTCTTTCGTAAATTACCGTCTTCTACAAAATTAAGAGGTGAGAAGAAATTACGCGGAGTAGGAATTGAAGGGATGCTAGGCGTGACGTGAACGAGGACGAAACGATCGGCATAATGCATGAGATTCTCCGGCGCCGCCCACCAGACAGCTCCACGTCTTCGGTTACCCACGCGACCGCCGCCTTCGAAGGCCACCGCAACAGTCAGCGGCGGCAGCAAAGTACGGTCGCTGTCGACGGTCACTGTTGACAGTTCCATATACTCCACGAAGCTCCGAATTTCGAAGCTGCAGAGTATACTCAGAGAGAGAGAGAAAGCAGAGAGTCGTTTGAAGTGGTAGTTTCGTTCGACGGTTTTAAGGGACTTGTTAAGGATCGAGTTCAAGCAAGTGGGACCCACATACTTAAAAAAACAAAAAAGTGGGACCCACATTCTTTGACTGTAGAAAGCACAAATTTAGGATGCGTTCTCCTAAATTTTTTTGCGGTATTGTTTAATTTTTGCAACTTTTTGTTGGGTTTTTCTAATTTTTGGATTAATCATTCGTCTTGATGAGAGGAATCGAAAACGTATAAAACCGTGGACCGATGTTGAAAAAAGTTTATATAAGACGACACTTTAGACAAATAAGCTATTTTGATTTATTTTTTTTGTTTTGTAGTTATTTTTTTATGCTTTTGGTCATAATTTTTTATTTTTTAAACTCCTTTCATCGATATGGAAAATTAATCTAAAAAATATGACATGAATCTAACATAAATTCAGAAAAGACGAATAAAACATACAAACGAAAAAGAAAAGTTTACGAAAATAGAACTTTGTTTGGATTTCGAATATAACAGATTTTCTAATTCATCGATGACACAACCCGCCCACATATCCATGAAATAACTATTCATGAGATAATTTTAACGTGGCGAAGTGACATGGTGTCCTATCACGGTAATACCTCTTGATACTGTGCAGATTCGTGAGATATTCCAATTCACCAATGCCACAACCGCATACAAATCCACAAGATATTATTCAATGATTTTGTCATGCCGTCACATGCAAATCCCCGAGATGTGATTCAACGATTTTGTGACAACGTCAAAGCTGTTAGGACATCAAGTGGCGGTGCTACATATCACCCAATAATTCCTTCGTAAATTATTTTTTTTTTGCCATTTCCAAAAGTTCTAAGAGTACGCATTAGTAAATGTGATCCTGTTTTTTTCGATGATGGCATATACATAAGAATATTCTTGTCCAAAGATTATAGTGACTGAAACAAAATCCTAGTTTCACACCAATATAATCTACAATTTCCTCAGGGATCCGGAGAAGGTTGTACAGTTCAATCTGAACCGTTCATCTTGATAATCAATGGTTCAGATTTGCTGAATCTTTTACTGGTAAAAGTATTTTATTACCGGTAATAGATTGAAAACAAATCTGGACCATTAAGAATTCCATCCGACAGTTACGATCACTTGAACCACACTTCTGCACTCCAAAACTGGACTGCAGACAAGCTAATTCTCTCCTCCGCTATTTGGACGCACAAAACCAATAGCCGGAGAAAGTCGTTGGCAAATGCAGAACAAATCAACACTTAAAACCCCATTTATAGCAGGCCGAACGCTTTGGGCCTGGTGAATGGGCTTAGCCATGACCCATATACCGGGTGGATTAATTCGGGTCACAATTGGGCCGATAATTGGGATGGGCTTGGAGGAGTAGAACTCGTGAGCCCAAGCCTATGGAATTGCGGTTGTAAAGCCCAGCGACCAAACCGGGCTGCTACTGGAGCGACCCGGAGGGATAGCAGCCAGGATGGCTCGACATGGGAGGATTTGATTTTTGTTCATGTAGACTACTTGTATAGGTACATGGTTTTGAAGTGTTGACGATGAGTTTTAAGACTGAAAAATATTCCAAATCCAAACAAATTAAGAAAGTTCTCAACTTTTTGAAATTGTCAAATAGTCTACATGTGTTTTTTGAAATTGTCAAATTAATATTGCAATCATTTTAAACTTATTCAGTGCGTTGGGTGGTGGTGAAATAAAAATGGAAATGGTGGTGAAGCGATGGTGGTGTCATAATTGATCAGAGGTTGTTGTGGTGATAGTGTGTTAATTGATTGGGTCGGGTTGAAGTAACAATATAGTGGTGAGTTTATAGCGGTCGAGGTGCAGATGACTGTGCTGAAGGGGTGAATTTCTGTTTGACCGAAAAAAAAGAAAATGAGGTGGTCAAATTTCGATAGTGGTGGTAGTGTTGTAGTCAATATGGTCAAGTGATGGTGTTGGTGGTGTAGACATTCAAATTTGGCTTCGTAAATCTACGAGCCTCACCTTCTGCAAATCTTGACGATGAAACGGTTTCTGATGATTTGATGATGTGTGGAAAGCCCTATGAACTCTGTGAAACTCTTACTGGATTGACGAATGCCTTATAATTAGGGATGTGCATGTTGAATGGAACTTAGAATGTGTAGATGGGCACGAAAACATATTTTACCTTTTTGGGCTCCGATAATCTTTGAATCGGTCTCATTTTGACCAACTTTTCATAAACTAAGCTTTATCATTTCCATCATCTTTTAATACTTTCAAAACCTTATTTACCATTATATAATGGGTCATAATCCGATTAAAAATGAGAGAAATACGAGTTTTTTACCAAAATGAATAGTTTTTTTTTTTACCCACTAAGAGTAACATGGTGACATCTTTTGATGTATAAATAAATTTTGATTAAAACTACTTGGGTTGGAAAGTGCATTGACCAAGCTTTTTAATGATTCAAACCACGCGGCAATCGGAGTTCGGGACTGTCTAGAGCAAGCCCGTGAAATTTGACTTGTTATGCAGCTTTGAGGATGCGCTTGGGGCACATAAAATTGCGCCTGAGGCGCGATAAAGCTGCACAACAGGTTAAATTTTGTGGACTTGCCCTGAACACTCCCAAACTCTAATTTGTGCGTGGTTTGAATCGTTAGAAAGCTTGTTCAATTTACTTTTTAACCCAAGTAGTTTGGATCAAATATTATTTGTACATTAAAACATGTGAATATTTTATCCTCAGTTGTTCGAAAAACAATTCATTTCGGTAAAATGCTTGCATGTTACTCATTTTAAATCGTATCAAGACCCATTACATGTCAATAAATAGAGTTTTTAAGGTAGTAAAGGATGGTGGAATCCAATCACAAAAATATTTAAGTTTCGTTTATGAAAAAAGGGGTAAAAAGAAGGCTAGTACAAAAATCGTTAATTGGAGCCGGTTAGGCAAAAACACGTTCTAAATTTCATTCGGTACTCAAATTCCTAATTCTTACGTATTTCTTCATTACTTAAGTATTCTGGAGAGTTCATAGTGCATCCATAATCCATTGAAGCGTCGGTAAAATTGAGAACACGATAAAAGTTGAGAATATTTCTGAACGAGAACACCGAAATAATTGAGGATATCCTATAAATTTTAATCTAACGCCACCATATTACAACTACAATCTCCACTGTCACCACAATGCATTGAGAACATTCTCTGTTCATGAATACAAAAAAAAAAAAATTATATTCACAAGGTTAAGATTCATCACTACATCAAAACCACCACATCCATCTAAACGAATCATCAATATTTTAGAGATCGTGGTGTGAAAAATTTTAGAATTGAGAAAATTCTCAATAGCTTGCGGGATTTTTTTCGGGATTTCTTTTTTTAGATGGAGAAAATTCTTGTTAATTTATTTGGCTGCTACGGTGGTGGCTATCGTTGCTGAGGTGGTTGTGAGGTGATTTGAAAATTTCTTAAAAACGCAGTGGTGAATTGTGTGTTAATTGATTTGGTGGGGGTGAAGGAAAAACATAGTGGTGAATTTATAGCGGTCGAGTTGTTGGCGAGTGTACTGAAGGGTGAAAGGGCGGTGATCAAATTCCAATAGTGGTGGTAACAATGTAGTCGAAATGGCCAAGTGATAGTATTGGTGGTGTAGACGATCAAATATGGCTACGTAAATGTACAAGCCTTCGGCGAATCCTAATGATGAAACGGTTTTTGACAATTTGTTGATGTGCGGAAAGCCCTATGAATTCTGTGAAGCTCTTACGGAGTTGATGAATATATACCATATAATTAGGCATGTGCGTGTTGAATGGAACTCAGAATGCGTAGATGAGCATGGAAATTTTTTTTTTGCCTTTTGCCTTTTTGGCTCAGATGATCTTTGAATCGGTGTCCTTTTGACTAACTTTTCAAAACTAAACCTTATCATTTTCATTGCTTGTTTCCATCATCTTATAATACTTTCAAAACCTTATTTATCATTATACAATTAGTCATTCTATTCAAAAAGCGGGGGAAACCCACTCTATCTATTTCTCTATCGCGGGAAAGCACTCACTCGAGGGCCCTTCCTCCTTTCAAAGGAGTAACCGTATGCATGCATTTCACAAACTTTGCACTTCCAAAGGCAATTGTCCTTACAATCCAAAAAGATTAAAAATAGAGAGATATGAGTATTTTACCAAAATGAATAGTTTTTTTTACCAATTAAGAGTAAAATGTTGATGTCTTTTGATGTATAAATAATTTTTGATCCAAACTACTAGGGTTGGAAAGTGCATTGAACAAACTTTTTAATGGTTCAAACTACGCGTAAATCAGAGTTCGGGAGTGTTCGGGGCAAATCCGAAAAGTTCAACCTGTTATGGGGCTTTACTGCGCCTAGGCGCAAGTTTATGCGCCCGAGGCGCACTTCAATGCGCCCGGGCGCATGCACAACAGGTCGAACTTTGTGGGTTTGCCCCAGACACTTCCGAACTCCGATTTGCGCGTGATTTAAACTATTAGAAAGCTTGTTCAATTTACTTTCTAACCCACGTAGTTTGGATCAAATATTATTTGTGCATTAAAAGAAGGGAATATTTTTCCTCAGTGGTTCAAAAAACAATTTATAGACTCCGATTCGTTTATAGACAATGCATGATTTAAGATCTCATGTAGGCTACTCTCTAACAACCTGTTTATAAACTTTAAAAAAAGCCCAAAATGCTTTTTCTCAAATTATTACTAGTAGTACATTACATGGCTGATTGTATTTCAAATCCATGTAGAAAGATTGCAGATGAAGATACATCTAAGGTTGAATAATCATCGCAATAGGTTCTTTCTGTGAGTTACAAAACCTTAAGTCGCAATTATCTACATAGAAAATTCTTCACTCGAAACTCTCTTTGTGGAATAAAGTGCTAGCTTTGATTTATGCACAACAACTGCAGACTATGAATACTTAACCGGATGAGGATGTTATGCGTGACCTCCAATCCTCAATGGCGCGACGCAATGTGTGATTTTGGATAAGCACTTTATGCTGCAGCCTAAGCTTTGTTACCGGCGAAAGACTATGTCGATCAAGCCATGCTTTGATTGCTCTGTGCTCGTATGTAAAACCATCAGCGGCAATGTATGGATCCTCCATTACTTCCTGAATTAGCCATGGATATTGCACAGAGAAGATTAGACAATGATCAGATGGAGCAAACATAAGGCTGTGTTTCGATCGGTTAAAATAGGTAACCAGTTTAGTATCTAGAACTAGGAGAGTGTAACTGAGCGTGCGTAGGAGATGCTCATATGGAGTTTCAGTTTTCACCTGAAGTATCGGGCAGAAGTACTCGTTAGGTGCATGAATACTATTTCTCTGTACCCTTGGAGTAGCATTTGCCATATAAGCAAGTTTCTTCAAAAGTGGCAACACTTCAGTTTCAAGATCTGGCCTATCCGTGCATCGAAGTCTGGAGCATCTCAGGGCCATCTGAGCCAGTTCCTCTACCTCGGCAAGTGGCCAATCCGGTATAGATTTGTCCAGTATGTCAAAGAGCGAACCATTGGAAAGAGCTGTTTCAAATTTAAACGAAAGCCCATATGGATGTTGTGCGGAAATCAATTGGAGGACAATGACTCCAAAAGCATATAGATCAGATTTAGGTCGGATGGTTCCGGTTCTTTGATAATCTGGATCCATATAGTAAAGAGTACCAGGTATAACTGGTTCCCCATCTTCTGTAATATTGTCAGGCATAACATCTGAAACGAGTTTAGCCAATCCCACATCACCAATTTTGCTCACATAATTTCTGTCCAGAAATATATTTCCCGGTTTTAGATCTCGATGAATTATAGGGTGTGGTTTCGATTTGTGTAAAAATGCAAGCCCACAAGCTACTTCAAATGCTACCCGGAATCGAACAAACCAAGGAAGAGGATGCCTGCTGCTTTGATCGGAAACAAAATCTTCTAGGCTTCCGTTTTCCATATATTCAAATACTAAGCAACCAATCTCTGGACACGCTCCAAGCAGTAAAACAATATGGGGGTGGCGTAACTGGCAAAGAGCTTCAATCTGAAAATAATCGACAGAGGACAGGAAAAACCATTGCCACCACAGTCAGAACAACTTAAGTCATCAGGAAATATTTAGCACGGGATAAGTGAAAAAAGTAAACAACCCACAGGTTAAGCTAAAGTAAATTCACCAACATCGACATTTTCATGTTTTAAATAAGTAAATTCAGCTAGGAAAAGATAAATCTACATTGCGTGGCAAAGGGTGTTTACACAAGCGTGCACAACCGAATATTTGTCGAATGTTTTTAGTTAATAGGCATGATATACACGATTAAAACTTCTCTATTTATATGTTCTAAAAAGACAGGGAAGTTAATCAAATGATCATGGTAATAGCGGAAAAAAAGAAGCCTCAAGCAGGCATGAGAACTTGAATGAAAACAGAAGAAGGAAATCAAGTGAAAAAAACAAAAACCTCTGTCAGAAATTTCTTTTTCTTCTCCGATGCATAAGAATGCAGAACTTTGACAGCTACTGGGGTTTGATCGAGGTCGCATCTGTAAACGTTCCAATATGATCCTTCACCAATCATCTTAGTCTCAGAGAAGGAATCAGTGGCCATCTCGATTTCATCCCTTGTGTACGTTTTGTACCTTCTCTCATTTGACAAGTGTGGATCCATAGTTTTCTTTTTCTCCACTGATTCTTTGAGACCTTTCATTTCTGCTATGTGCCTTTCATAAGCCTCTTTAGGAAACAGATTTCTTGCCGTCTCAATCTCCTTCATGGCTTCCGAATGCTTACTTTTCTCTTCTGCAGCAATTTTCTTATAAATTTCTTCTCTTTTCAAGGCAGCATTTACTTGTCTTGCTCTTCGAGGGATTTAGAAGAAAGAAAGGGAACCTGTGCAATGGAGCATCAATAATAGTGGTCATAGAACACGAGACGACCTATGTTTTATCAGTGTTCTTCATATTTAAGGTTTATTTGACTGTTCATATTCTACCAAGATGAATGAGAGATTCGTATTCTACATACATGAAGGAGAGACATTCACTCTATGTATTGAAGTCTATTTTTGAATCTCACCATAAGGTAAGGAATCAAGATACTTGGACCTTGGTTGTTTGACTAGATTAATAGAGAAGGGATATCTAATCTCGATGTTACATATCACGTATTTTCGCCAAGATATTACATCTCACAGGGTAAGTAATCTTTTAGGATTGATAGTGAGGGTGGTACATGCTACGAATATTTAATCCTAGCCGCAAAAGTTTCTACAAAACGTGCCATACATGTGGGCCCTCTGGATATATAGTCCAATCCGATGCTTTCATGCAGACAAACGTACAGGGATGTAATCAACTTATGGATTCAAAGTTTTATCGGAAAAGAAACTATTTTCGAAATCCTAGTAGAATAAGTCAGGCGTATATCAGCAAGGCCAAACTATATAATATATCGACATCTAGAACCACATTAATTACTAATACATCAAATGCTAACCTCATTTTTCCCAAGGACAAGGCCCTCAAGAGCTCGATTGTACATGCCAACAGTG
This sequence comes from Rhododendron henanense subsp. lingbaoense, assembly GCA_020567845.1. Classification (NCBI taxonomy): domain Eukaryota; kingdom Viridiplantae; phylum Streptophyta; class Magnoliopsida; order Ericales; family Ericaceae; genus Rhododendron; species Rhododendron henanense. The sequence goes on from CM036318.1 coordinate 1,877,904, forward strand.
TTCGTAAATTCTAGACCCAGTTCTTCTACCTGAGCTTGCACATCCGACTACAGAAAAATATGCATCCCAAATGTTAGCACAGACTAGTCACCGTCACATAGCAATGTGTACAAAGCAAGCAATTAATATTATTATTGTACCACACAACATATGTAACAGCAGGCGTAAAAACTGAAACAATTCACCTGCTTTGTTTCAGTAGAAGCCACAGAAGAACCTTCATTCGTTGCCTTAATTTCGAGGATACTACTTGCCGAGTTTTGGTTCCAATGGTCACCATGTATCTCATAGTTGGGAAGAGAACTGCTGCCTCTCTGGTTGAAGGACCTGTGTCTAGAGCTCTTCTCTAAAAATAGAGGCCAAAAAAATATTTATGATAACGAAAAAGAAACATCTAAGTACATTTGGAGGCTATCAACATTGAAGGGTAAGTGTTTTCAACATACCATGAATTGACAAGGGGGTGGCAGGAGGGTTGAGGAGCTTGTGTATAGGCACAACGTAAATTTTGCAAGTTTCGGGAGCATTTTTCAGGACTGCTAATGTCACGGAAGAAACTTTTACCTTGCTGCCATTAAATTAAACGGAAAGATAGTTACATGATCAAGTTCAACAGATGAAAGAACCACATGTAAGTCGTAAAAGGTTCACGTAATTAATGGCTACAGATCAAAATTATTGGAGTGCATGATGCCACTTCAAACAAACGGCCAAAGCATTTGCACGTATAGGACCACGAGATAGATACAATGGTAAGAGTAATATAAATCCTGCTGAATTCTAGCAATAGGACCCTGTTGTAGACTTGTAGTATGGTCCAGGAAAAGACCAAAAATCAGATGAACTTGAGGTCTAGAACATCCAACTAGAAAAATGCCATCAGAAAACCGCCAACTTGGAGGAGGAGAAAGAGTCTGAAACGAACAACTTATTCACTACTTTTGACATACCTCGTGATGAAACTGGAACTGCAAGAGCCCAATACTAAACTACTAACACCAAAGTCGGTAACATATTTAAGAAGCGCTGATGCAGGATTGTCACCTTCCAGCACCAAAGTTTCAATCTAGAAAAGCAGCATTCGAGATTATACTTCAAGGAAAACTCAAAGCAGTATTCGAGATTATACTTCAAGGAAAACTCAGTTTGAGCAGACCATAGCCAAAAGGAAAAAAAAAATCTTACCCCTTTTCTTTTGCATAGTTTCGTAAATGGTAAAAATATATCCTGAAAAGCAAGTTTTGCGTCCTGCTTATACGTTTCCACCGCATGGGCGTCCAGTTGCTTGATGGGGATAGCGTCTCCGGCTGCAGAATATGGCCCACATGAGGTCAAGATAAGTGCATGAAATCAACACATTTAGCAGTGCTTCAAAATGAGAGACCAATTGTTCCCTTGTTGGCTTAAAGTTATCTGGTTTAAACACCATGTCCCAAGATGGGCTATAATTCAGTGGATGGGCATTTTAGGCAGGTTGGCTAGCTTCAGACATTAGACCATATATTAGCTCATGAATTAAATTATCAAGTTAAAGTGGTTAGCTTATTAGGGATCATTCATGTTGTTGGATAACTTGATATAAATTGTCGGGTCCAGTCCTACTAGTTTGCGGTCAACGACTTCATATGGTATTAGAGCTGGCCTTTGTGAGGTTTTGGGCAAGATACCCTATTTCCTTCCTCAATGGTTCCCTCTTTTTAGTGCCAAAACGTGCACCTTGCATGTTTGATTGTTATCCTAGTAGATCCATTCGTTACCTCTACATGTGTGAGTCTTAAATCACAAAGGTTGGAGAGTACTAGACCATGACCCGCATCGGTCAAGTATTACCTCCAAAGCTAGTAATGAGACCGAAAAGCCTCTTCACTCATATAGCCTATTGATCTTAAGATGGAGGCTTTGACAATTCCCCGAGTATGTTTGGTTCGATGGAATGGATTGAGGTTGGAATGAAATTGGAATATCCTTTTCCATTCCCAAGATTGGTTGTACTTAGAAATAGTCATTCTCATCCGCAATGGAATGATGTGGCAATAGTAGTTTTTGGAGTGAAAATAGTAATTTTTTGATTGGCAATAGAAATTTTTGGTTTGACAATAGTAATTTTTGGAGTGACAATAGTAATTTTCAGTGTGGCAATAGTGAATCTGGGAGTGACACTAATAATTTTGGTGTGACAAAGAAATGGAATGACAATTCCTTAGCTTTTTTTAGTGGAATGACAATTCCTTTATCAAGGTGAATAGTGATTCCATTTAGAATGATCATTCCATAATTTAATGGTGAACCAAACACGGAAATAAGTATTTCATGAAATGACAATTCCATTTCAACGTTGGTTCCATCGAACCAAACATACCCTTGTTGGAATTGAGGAAATGCAAAATGTTTATGCTCAAAGTTCAAAAGACAGTTTATGTGTCTTTGTGTGTGAGAGAGATCGTGATCATCACTTTCCATCCATACATAACATTCATAATTCAGCATCACGAAAATCCATTTGATTGCCCTCAAAGTTCGGAAGTTTATGCTCGATCCATTCCGATGATGTGCATTTTAAATGAAGGGATTTTGTTTTCAATTTCAGCGAAAATATAAGGGGTTTGACTAAAGGCTGCCGGGAGATGCTAGGGGCACATCAATTTGTCACACTTCAACCACACCCCTCTTACATACATGTGGGTTCCTAGCATTTATTGTGGAATTTTCACACATGCATGTGAGAGAGGTGTGGTTGGGGTGTGACACATTGATGTGTCCCTAGCATTTCCAGCTTGTAAAACTAGAGTGAGGGGTGTAAGATCCAAAAAGCCGAGCTCATTTGTGTTGGCGATTTTATTGACAAAGCACACATTTTCCTGTATCCCATCAGCAAATCTTTATACCTAGACGAACTAGGGTTATTTCAGGAGGTGAATTAGAGGTCAAAGATAAGTATAAACATGATAGAAAGGCTACCAAACAAGCTACACAATAAGTTTTTGTTCATGTAGACTACTTGTATAGGTACATGGTTTTGAAGTGTTGACGATGAGTTTTAAGACTGAAAAATATTCCAAATCCAAACAAATTAAGAAAGTTCTCAACTTTTTGAAATTGTCAAATAGTCTACATGTGTTTTTTGAAATTGTCAAATTAATATTGCAATCATTTTAAACTTATTCAGTGCGTTGGGTGGTGGTGAAATAAAAATGGAAATGGTGGTGAAGCGATGGTGGTGTCATAATTGATCAGAGGTTGTTGTGGTGATAGTGTGTTAATTGATTGGGTCGGGTTGAAGTAACAATATAGTGGTGAGTTTATAGCGGTCGAGGTGCAGATGACTGTGCTGAAGGGGTGAATTTCTGTTTGACCGAAAAAAAAGAAAATGAGGTGGTCAAATTTCGATAGTGGTGGTAGTGTTGTAGTCAATATGGTCAAGTGATGGTGTTGGTGGTGTAGACATTCAAATTTGGCTTCGTAAATCTACGAGCCTCACCTTCTGCAAATCTTGACGATGAAACGGTTTCTGATGATTTGATGATGTGTGGAAAGCCCTATGAACTCTGTGAAACTCTTACTGGATTGACGAATGCCTTATAATTAGGGATGTGCATGTTGAATGGAACTTAGAATGTGTAGATGGGCACGAAAACATATTTTACCTTTTTGGGCTCCGATAATCTTTGAATCGGTCTCATTTTGACCAACTTTTCATAAACTAAGCTTTATCATTTCTATCATCTTTTAATACTTTCAAAACCTTATTTTCCATTATATAATGGGTCATAATCCGATTAAAAATGAGAGAAATACGAGTTTTTTACCAAAATGAATAGTTTTTTTTTTTACCCACTAAGAGTAACATGGTGACATCTTTTGATGTATAAATAAATTTTGATTAAAACTACTTGGGTTGGAAAGTGCATTGACCAAGCTTTTTAATGATTCAAACCACGCGGCAATCGGAGTTCGGGACTGTCTAGAGCAAGCCCGTGAAATTTGACTTGTTATGCAGCTTTGAGGATGCACTTGGGGCACATAAAATTGCGCCTGAGGCGCGATAAAGCTGCACAACAGGTTAAATTTTGTGGACTTGCCCTGAACACTCCCAAACTCTAATTTGTGCGTGGTTTGAATCGTTAGAAAGCTTGTTCAATTTACTTTTTAACCCAAGTAGTTTGGATCAAATATTATTTGTACATTAAAACATGTGAATATTTTATCCTCTTTTGTTTGAAAAACAATTCATTTCGGTAAAATGCTTGCATGTTACTCATTTTAAATCGTATCAAGACCCATTACATGTCAATAAATAGAGTTTTTAAGGTAGTAAAGGATGGTGGAATCCAATCACAAAAATATTTAAGTTTCGTTTATGAAAAAAGGGGTAAAAAGAAGGCTAGTACAAAAATCGTTAATTGGAGCCGGTTAGGCAAAAACACGTTCTAAATTTCATTCGGTACTCAAATTCCTAATTCTTACGTATTTCTTCATTACTTAAGTATTCTGGAGAGTTCATAGTGCATCCATAATCCATTGAAGCGTCGGTAAAATTGAGAACACGATAAAAGTTGAGAATATTTCTGAACGAGAACACCGAAATAATTGAGGATATCCTATAAATTTTAATCTAACGCCACCATATTACAACTACAATCTCCACTGTCACCACAATGCATTGAGAACATTCTCTGTTCATGAATACAAAAAAAAAAAAATTATATTCACAAGGTTAAGATTCATCACTACATCAAAACCACCACATCCATCTAAACGAATCATCAATATTTTAGAGATCGTGGTGTGAAAAATTTTAGAATTGAGAAAATTCTCAATAGCTTGCGGGATTTTTTTCGGGATTTCTTTTTTTAGATGGAGAAAATTCTTGTTAATTTATTTGGCTGCTACGGTGGTGGCTATCGTTGCTGAGGTGGTTGTGAGGTGATTTGAAAATTTCTTAAAAACGCAGTGGTGAATTGTGTGTTAATTGATTTGGTGGGGGTGAAGGAAAAACATAGTGGTGAATTTATAGCGGTCGAGTTGTTGGCGAGTGTACTGAAGGGTGAAAGGGCGGTGATCAAATTCCAATAGTGGTGGTAACAATGTAGTCGAAATGGCCAAGTGATAGTATTGGTGGTGTAGACGATCAAATATGGCTACGTAAATGTACAAGCCTTCGGCGAATCCTAATGATGAAACGGTTTTTGACAATTTGTTGATGTGCGGAAAGCCCTATGAATTCTGTGAAGCTCTTACGGAGTTGATGAATATATACCATATAATTAGGCATGTGCGTGTTGAATGGAACTCAGAATGCGTAGATGAGCATGGAAATTTTTTTTTTGCCTTTTACCTTTTTGGCTCGGATGATCTTTGAATCGGCGTCCTTTTGACCAACTTTTCAAAACTAAACCTTATCATTTTCATTGCTTGTTTCCATCATCTTATAATACTTTCAAAACCTTATTTATCATTATACAATTAGTCATTCTATTCAAAAAGCGGGGGAAACCCACTCTATCTATTTCTCTATCGCGGGAAAGCACTCACTCGAGGGCCCTTCCTCCTTTCAAAGGAGTAACCGTATGCATGCATTTCACAAACTTTGCACTTCCAAAGGCAATTGTCCTTACAATCCAAAAAGATTAAAAATAGAGAGATATGAGTAATTTACCAAAATGAATAGTTTTTTTTTACCAATTAAGAGTAAAATGTTGATGTCTTTTGATGTATAAATAATTTTTGATCAAAACTACTTGGGTTGGAAAGTGCATTGAACAAGCTTTTTAATGGTTCAAACTACGCGTAAATCGGAGTTCGGGAGTGTTTGGGGCAAATCCGAAAAGTTCAACCTGTTATGGGGCTTTACTGCGCCTAGGCGCAAGTTTATGCGCCCGGGCGCATGCACAACAGGTCGAACTTTGTGGGTTTGCCCCAGACACTTCCGAACTCCGATTTGCGCGTGATTTAAACTACTAGAAAGCTTGTTCAATTTACTTTCTAACCCACGTAGTTTGGATCAAATATTATTTGTACATTAAAAGAAGGGAATATTTTTCCTCAGTGGTTCAAAAAACAATTTATAGACTCCGATTCGTTTATAGACAATGCATGATTTAAGATCTCATGTAGGCTACTCTCTAACAACCTGTTTATAAACTTTAAAAAAAGCCCAAAATGCTTTTTCTCAAATTACTAGTAGTACATTACATGGCTGATTGTATTTCAAATCCATGTAGAAAGATTGCAGATGAAGATACATCTAACGTTGAATAATCATCGCAATAGGTTCTTTCTGTGAGTTACAAAACCTTAAGTCGCAATTATCTACATAGAAAATTCTTCACTCGAAACTCTCTTTGTGGAATAAAGTGCTAGCTTTGATTTATGCACAACAACTGCAGACTATGAATACTTAACCGGATGAGGATGTTATGCGTGACCTCCAATCCTCAATGGCGCGACGCAATGTGTGATTTTGGATAAGCACTTTATGCTGCACCCTAAGCTTTGTTACCGGCGAAAGACTATGTCGATCAAGCCATGCTTTGATTGCTCTGTGCTCGTATGTAAAACCATCAGCGGCAATGTATGGATCCTCCATTACTTCCTGAATTAGCCATGGATATTGCACAGAGAAGATTAGACAATGATCAGATGGAGCAAACATAAGGCTGTGTTTCGATCGGTTAAAATTGGTAACCAGTTTAGTATCTAGAACTAGGAGAGTGTAACTGAGCGTGCGTAGGAGATGCTCATATGGAGTTTCAAGTTTTCACCTGAAGTATCGGGCAGAAGTACTCGTTAGGTGCATGAATACTATTGCTCTGTACCCTTGGAGTAGCATTTGCAATATTAGCAAGTTTCTTCAAAAGCGGCAACACTTCAGTTTCAAGATCTGGCCTATCCGTGCATCGAAGTCTGGAGCATCTCAGGGCCATCTGAGCCAGTTCCTCTACCTCGGCAAGTGGCCAATCCGGTATAGATTTGTCCAGTATGTCAAAGAGCGAACCATTGGAAAGAGCTGTTTCAAATTTAAACGAAAGCCCATATGGATGTTGTGCGGAAATCAATTGGAGGACAATGACTCCAAAAGCATATAGATCAGATTTAGGTCGGATGGTTCCGGTTCTTTGATAATCTGGATCCATATAGTAAAGAGTACCAGGTATAACTGGTTCCCCATCTTCTGTAATATTGTCAGGCATAACATCTGAAACGAGTTTAGCCAATCCCACATCACCGATTTTGCTCACATAATTTCTGTCCAGAAATATATTTCCCGGTTTTAGATCTCGATGAATTATAGGGTGTGGTTTCGATTTGTGTAAAAATGCAAGCCCACAAGCTACTTCAAATGCTACCCGGAATCGAACAAACCAAGGAAGAGGATGCCTGCTGCTTTGATCGGAAACAAAATCTTCTAGGCTTCCGTTTTCCATATATTCAAATACTAAGCAACCAATCTCTGGACACGCTCCAAGCAGTAAAACAATATGGGGGTGGCGTAACTGGCAAAGAGCTTCAATCTGAAAATAATCGACAGAGGACAGGAAAAACCATTGCCACCACAGTCAGAACAACTTAAGTCATCAGGAAATATTTAGCACGGGATAAGTGAAAAAAGTAAACAACCCACAGGTTAAGCTAAAGTAAATTCACCAACATCGACATTTTCATGTTTTAAATAAGTAAATTCAGCTAGGAAAAGATAAATCTACATTGCGTGGCAAAGGGTGTTTACACAAGCGTGCACAACCAAATATTTGTCGAATGTTTTTAGTTAATAGGCATCTCTATACACGATTAAAACTTCTCTATTTATATGTTCTAAAAAGACAGGGAAGTTAATCAAATGATCATGGTAATAGCGGAAAAAAAGAAGCCTCAAGCAGGCATGAGACCTTGAATGAAAACAGAAGAAGGAAATCAAGTGAAAAAAACAAAAACCTCTGTCAGAAATTTCTTTTTCTTCTCCGATGCATAAGAATGCAGAACTTTGACAGCTACTGGGGTTTGATCGAGGTCGCATCTGTAAACGTTCCAATATGATCCTTCACCAATCATCTTAGTCTCAGAGAAGGAATCAGTGGCCATCTCGATTTCATCCCTTGTGTACGTTTTGTACCTTCTCTCATTTGACAAGTGTGGATCCATAGTTTTCTTTTTCTCCACTGATTCTTTGAGACCTTTCATTTCTGCTATGTGCCTTTCATAAGCCTCTTTAGGAAACAGATTTCTTGCCGTCTCAATCTCCTTCATGGCTTCCGAATGCTTACTTTTCTCTTCTGCAGCAATTTTCTTATAAATTTCTTCTCTTTTCAAGGCAGCATTTACTTGTCTTGCTTCTTCAAGGGATTTAGAAGAAAGAAAGGGAACCTGTGCAATGGAGCATCAATATTAGTGGTCTAGTGTAATATAGAACACGAGACGACCTAAGTTTTATCAGTGTTCTTCATATTTAAGGTTTATTTGACTGTTCATATTCTACCTAGATGAATGAGAGATTCATATTCTACATACATGAAGGAGAGACATTCACTCTATGTATTGAAGTCTATTTTTGAATCTCACCATAAGGTAAGGAATCAAGATACTTGGACCTTGGTTGTTTGACTAGATTAATAGAGAAGGGATATCTAATCTCGATGTTACATATCATGTATTTTCGCCAAGATATTACATCTCACAGGGTAAGTAATCTTTTTGGATTGATAGTGAGGGTGGTACATGCTATGAATATTTAATCCTAGCCGCAAATGTTTCTACAAAATGTGGCACACATGTGGGCCCTCTGGATATATAGTCCAATCCGATGCTTTCATGCAGACAAACGTACAGGGATGTAATCAACTTATGGATTCAAAATTTTATCGGAAAAGAAACTATTTTCGAAATCCTAGTAGAATAAGTCAGGCGTATATCAGCAAGGCCAAACTATATAATATATCGACATCTAGAACCACATTAATTACTAATACATCAAATGCTAACCTCATTTTTCCCAAGGACAAGGCCCTCAAGAGCTCGATTGTACATGCCAACAGTGTTCGTAAATTCTAGACCCAGTTCTTCTACCTGAGCTTGCACATCCGACTACAGGAAAATATGCATCCCAAATGTTAGCACAGACTAGTCACCGTCACATAGCAATGTGTACAAAGCAAGCAATTAATATTATTATTGTACCACACAACATATGTAACAGCAGGCGTAAAAACTGAAACAATTCACCTGCTTTGTTTCAGTAGAAGCCACAGAAGAACCTTCATTCGTTGCCTCAATTTCGAGGATACTACTTGCCGAGTTTTGGTTGGGATACCTCTGTTGTCCAATTGCTATAGAATTCCAGTGATCACTAGGTTCTGACACCGATGAGGCTATATCGTTAACTTCCCAATCCACCGAGGAATAATAATGGTCACCATGTATCTCATAGTTGGGAAGAGAACTGCTGCCTCTCTGGTTGAAGGACCTGTGTCTAGAGCTCTTCTCTAAAAATAGAGGCCGGAAAAATATTTATGATAACGAAAAAGAAACATCTAAGCACATTTGGAGGCTATCAACATTGAAGGGTAAGTGTTTTCAACATACCATGAATTGACAAGGGGGTGGCAGGAGGGTTGAGGAGCTTGTGTATAGGCACAACGTAAATTTTGCAAGTTTCGGGAGCATTTTTCAGGACTGCTAATGTCACGGAAGAATCTTTTACCTTGCTGCCATTAAATTAAACGGAAAGATAGTTACATGATCAAGTTCAACAGATGAAAGAACCACATGTAAGTCGTAAAGGTTTCACGTAATTAACGGCTAACATATCAAAATTATTGGAGTGCATGATGCCACTTCAAACAAACGGCCAAAGCATTTGCACGTATAGGACCACGAGATAGATACAATGGTAAGAGTAATATAAATCCTGCTGAGTTCTAGCAATAGGAGCTTGTTGTAGTATGGTCCAGGAAAAGACCAAAAATCAGATGAACTTGAGGTGTAGAACATCCAACTAGAAAAATGCCATCAGAAAATAGCCAACTTGGAGGAGGAGAAAGATTCTGAAACGAACAACTTATTCACTACTTTTGACATACCTCGTGATAAAACTGGAACTGCAAGAGCCCAATACTAAACTACTAACACCAAAGTCGGTAACATATTTAAGAAGCGCTGATGCAGGATTGTCACCTTCCAGCACCAAAGTTTCAATCTAGAAAAGCAGCATTCGAGATTATACTTCAAGGAAAACTCAAAGCAGTATTCGAGATTATACTTCAAGGAAAACTCAGTTTGAGCAGACCATAGCCAAAAGGAAAAAAAAAAAATCTTACCCCTTTTCTTTTGCATAGTTTCGTAAATGGTAAAAATATATCCTGAAAAGCAAGTTTTGCGTCCTGCTTATACGTTTCCACTGCATGGGCGTCCAGTTGCTTGATGGGGATAGCGTCTCCGGCTGCAGAATATGGCCCACATGAGGTCAAGTTAAGTACATGAAATCAACACATTTAGCAGTGCTTCAAAATGAGAGACCAATTGTTCCCTTGTTGGCTTAAAGTTATCTGGTTTAAACACCATGTCCCAAGATGGGCTATAATTCAGTGGATGGGCATTTTAGGCAGGTTGGATGTTAGCTCATGAATTAAATTATCAAGTTAAAGTGGTTAGCTTATTAGGGATCATTCATGTTGTTGGATAACTTGATATAAATTGTCGGGTCCAGTCCTACTAGTTCGCGGTCAACGACTTCATATGGTATTAGAGCTGGCCTTTGTGAGGTTTTGGGCAAGATACCCTATTTCCTTCCTCAATGGTTCCCTCTTTTTAGTGCCATAACGTGCACCTTGCATGTTTGATTGTTATCCTAGTAGATCCATTCGTTACCTCTACATGTGTGAGTCTTAAATCACAAAGGTTGGAGAGTACTAGACCATGACCCGCATCGGTCAAGTATTACCTCCAAAGCTAGTAATGAGACCGAAAAGCCTCTTCACTCATATAGCCTATTGATCTTAAGATGGAGGCTTTGACAATTCCCCGAGTATGTTTGGTTCGATGGAATGGATTGAGGTTGGAATGAAATTGGAATATCCTTTTCCATTCCCAAGATTTGTTGTACTTAGAAATAGTCATTCTCATCCGCAATGGAATGATGTGACAATAGTAGTTTTTGGAGTGAAAATAGTAATTTTTTGATTGGCAATAGAAATTTTTGGTTTGACAATAGTAATTTTTGGAGTGACAATAGTAATTTTCAGTGTGGCAATAGTGAATCTGGGAGTGACACTAATAATTTTGGTGTGACAAAGAAATGGAATGACAATTCCTTAGCTTTTTTTAGTGGAATGACAATTCCTTTATCAATGTGAATAGTGATTCCATTTAGAATGATCATTCCATAATTTAATGGTGAATCAAACACGGAAATAAGTATTTCATGAAATGACAATTCCATTTCAACGTTGGTTCCATCGAACAAAACATACCTTTATTGGAATTGAGGAAATGCAAAACGTTTATGCTCAAAGTTCAAAAGACAGTTTATGTGTCTTTGTGTGTGAGAGAGATCATGATCATCACTTTCCATCCATACATAACATTCATAATTCAGCATCACGAAAATCCATTTGATTGCCCTCAAAGTTCGGAAGTTTATGCTCCATTCCGATGATGTGCATTTTAAATGAAGGGATTTTGTTTTCAATTTCAGCGAAAATATAAGGGGTTTGACTAAAGGCTGCCGGGAGATGCTAGGGGCACATCAATTTGTCACACCTCAACCACACCCCTCTTATATACATGTGGGTCCCTAGCGGGTTCCTAGCATTTATTGTGGAATTTCCACACATGCATGTGAGAGAGGTGTGGTTGGGTTGTGACACATTGACGTGTCCCTAGCATTTCCAGCTTGTAAAACTAGAGTGAGGGGTGTAAGATCCAAAAAGCCGAGCTCATTTGTGTTGGCGATTTTATTGACAACGCACACATTTTCCTGTATCCCATCAGCAAATCTTTATACCTAGACGAACTAGGGTTATTTCAGGAGGTGAATTAGAGGTCAAAGATAAGTATAAACATGATAGAAAGGCTACCAAAGTCCGACTGTCCCCCACCCCCCTCGTAAGTCTGGGAAAGATCGAGTTGCATTTAGGTATCCTTACTCCCACAAATAGGGAGGCTGTTTTCGAATCCTTTGACCAAGTCGCGTTTTTAATTTTTTGAATGGCGAAAGTGATCAATATTGTTAGAATAGTTGGATTAACACATTAGAAGAGGAGTTGAACTCGTGATCTCCTTTCTCCTGACACCTAAATGCATGCCTAGCTCTTGGCGTAACCAAGTCACGTTGGGACAACCTTACCGTCACAGCCGAACCGCCATCATTCTGTGACTATAAGCTTGACAATGCTTTAATGCTAATGATGTCTGTTGGGCCCAGAGTGCCCTCATGGATTTGGTTACACAATGCCACTCCCTGCGACTGCTCTAAAAACAGACTTGCGGGTGCGATGTCGAATGCCATAAAAGACATAATTGAAACCCTTCCTACCACCATTAATTGGTTTTAGGAGAGATGATGGAAAAGCGGTCCGACAATGTCAAATAACTTCTACAATCAAATAGTTAATTCTACCGTAATGAAGTTTCTAAACCTCAATGTCGAAATAAATATGCAAGCTAGAAAATGTAAATATCATAAAAAAAAGGGTTTTACTTGGAAAACAGAAAAAGAAGAAAAGAAAAAGAAGGAAAAATTGATTCATTATTTGGTTTCGAAAGAAAGAGGCAAGAAAATAGCAAATTCAAGTATTGAACGTGGTTTCTTCTGAATTAATTATTTTCTCTTTTTTCTTCTCTTACTTTCTTCAAGTTCCAAATAATGTTGCATTTCCTGCCCTTAAAGTAAACGACTTAATGAGTTGCACCCAGCAGTGGTCCGTATCACACGTATTTTTGATAACTAAAAATATATATATAGTCCGTAGTATATATTACTACTTTCTAGTTCTGAAAAGGAGATGAGATTGTGAGTACATACGTTACCGCCATTTGTACTGTACTCACAACCAAAACATGGTTTATAATAAATTTTTTTTAGGGATTTCTTTCACATCATGTACATATATTGGAACTTTATGATTTTCACATGTACATATATTGGAAACTTTATGATTTTACTATTTTTCACTCAATCGATTTACAGGGGCCGATTCTATATGACTTTTTCAAATTAAACTCAAAAACTAGTATAATCAGCGGAAGTATTTGAGTTGTACAGAGCCCGGGCACCCCGACAATCCCAGTACTTGGAGTTGTACAGGGCCCGGGCACCACGACACCCCCTTCTCTATGCCCCTGACTGTACATACACGTTCTCTTCAAGGAAAAAAACAGTATACACTCGTCAGCCTACATATACACTTAAACACTTCTTTTGTACATGCAGTACTCCGTATATTAGTAAGAGGTAAGAAGAAAGAAATTACATGAAGTAGGAATTGAAGTGCTGATGGGAGGCACGACGTGAATTAGGATGAAACGGTTGGCGTCAGGCATGAGATTTTCCACCGCCCACTGGACAGCCCAACGGCTTCCGCTCTCCCCGAGGCTGCCGCCGCCACCTTTGACAGCCGCCGCTACTGTTGTCATCGCCGGCCGGCAAGGTACGGTGGCTGTCAGCTTAGGTTGACGTTGAGGTACGCGTAAAGTGTGCCTTGTTCCCCAAACTCAAGACAGCTTGAGTTTACACGAAAAAACAATATACTCCTCCGAGAAAGCGTGACTTTCAAAGCCGTGGGAATATAATAAGGAGAGAGAAAGGGAGTGTTGTTTGACTTATTGATATTTTGAAGCTCACCTGTGATTAAGTTTTATCTTACGTTGGATCCATGGTCTTTCTTTCTGAATTTTTACAATCTAATAAAAAAAAATGGTTTCCATCATCCTTGCGGAGTTCAAAAAAATTTAATTTTAATTGTGGACTTAAAAAAAAAATCTAAATTTAGTTAGTTGTTAAGCTAAGTTCCGCTAAGGATTTTTTTAGTTTTTTGGGCTTTTTTCTTTTTGTTGTTGTTGTTCTTCTTTTTTTTTTTTTTTGCGTTTGTTTGTCTTACGACAAACTTTTTATCTTTATTGATTTGTCTTGACGAGAGGAATCGGAAAATGGGTAAAAAAATTGTCGCAAAATGAAAAAATGAGATTTTTTTAATAAGGACAGCATGAAAAAAGCCCCCAAAAAATCCAAAAATTCAGACCGGGTAACTATAAAAATAATGTAGAAAAACTCTAGCAGCATTAATGAAAGTATATTCTTTTTTGACTGTGTCAAATATAAAATAAAATACTGACACAAATATAAAATAAAATACTAAAAAAAATGCTTATTGACATTAATGAACTTGACTCTGGGGCTTGTGGCACCCAAAATAATGAGTAATAAAATATTATAGTACGTCGTATAATACGAGACCTATAATAAGGTGGTAATAAAAGAATAGAGTCCTGTGGGCCCAATGACATCAAAGATGAATCTATACAATATAGTGCCTGTTTGCTGTTTTCTATTCACTTTTCAAAAAAAAAATCCCAAAAAATTTCCTATAGATTTCTCCTACTTCCCAAAAAAAAAAAAAACATTTCTCTCTCTATCTCTCTCCACTTATTATCCCTATTATTTTTCAAAAAAAATTTCAAAACGCAATCCAAATACAGCCTAAGAGATTCTGACTTCTAAAAAATCTACAGTGGGGTGCTTGCTACACATTCTTGAAGCAACTTTTAAAAATCAATAGCTCTTTTACATTTCTTTTTAAGGCCGAAAGTTGATATTTTAGAAACTATGATTTTTTTTTTTTTTTTTTTACAGATTCTAAGAAGCTATGATTAGTAGAAAGTCAAAAATATCTAATAATTATCCTTAGGTCAAGGACAAAATAGACCAATTCACAGCAAAAAATTATTTTGCATATTTTACAGCAAACACTACTCTTTGAGCTTTTGTAACATTTATCCGTGATCCAAAGCCACAGGAAACACTCTTATAGTTTCTCTAGAATCTAAAAATCTAAAATTTGATTCTGGATCAACAATATTAATCTTAAACTACTCCAAGAAAAATCTAATAAAGGGAGAATATAATCCCAACTTAATTTTCGGACTCAAAAAAAGGTTAAGTTTAGTTAGTTGCTAGTAAAATTCCGACCGGGTAATAATGGAATTTTATTTAAAAAAATCAGTAGCATTAATTGAAGTATATTCCGTGGGACCCACAGCGACGAAATAATGCACTATTACATAAGGGAATGACTCCGGTGTCCCCGGTCATTTTGGGGACACCGTAATTTTTGGCATAACAAAACCATTACGAGTATAACCAAAACCCATTACAAGTATAACAAAACCATAACAAGGCATAACTTGTTTGTTATGCCTTAGTTGGGTTTGGTTATGCCTTAGTTGGTTTTTTGGATATTCCTTGGTTATGCTATGTTTGGATTTTGTTATGCTTGTAATGGGTTTTAGTTATGCTCGTAATGGTAAAGTTATGCTAAAAATTACGGTGTCCCCAAAATGACCGGGGAGACCATAGCATTATCCATTACATAAATCGTCTTTTGCGGACGTTCAATTAATTGTTGGTTGAATTTTGACGTCATGAATATAAGTACAATTAAAAAAAAGCTTACTATCATTAATAAACCGGGCTCCGTGGCCAGTGGGATCCGCATGAATCAAAAGTGGAGATATAGTTTCCATGTAATTTGCAGACGTAAAGAAAAATCAATTTAGTTAATTGTTAGTAGAATTTGGGCGTCGTGTATATCTCTATTATAAAACACAAGGGTGTGGGGACAAGTTGTTAGAACGGCTTAGATTCATTTGATCCAAAGGCTGTAGTGCATCCTCCCACTTTTCGGTTAAGTGTCCATGGTTTTCACCTAAATCACACAACTGCCATCCCCTTCCAACCGGAATGTATAGTGCCGTAGGCACAGGCTAGCACTAGTAAAACTATATTTGATAAGTACTATTAATAAAGTAGATCCTATGAAACTGCGGGACGGTTCCGGGAACCCTTAAAAAAACTTCTAAAAAAACCTCCCAAATCTTAATCTCATAATTTCCGATCAAATTTTGATGATCCGAGCCGCTCAATGTGTTCAAAATGTGATTTTAAGGGTGTCGCAAGAAATTGGCAAAAAAAATAACCGGGAAAGGCTTGATTTGAGCAGTTTTTTATTGAACCGTTCAATAAAGTTCAATAAAAAAATGTTCGGATGAAACCCGTCCCGGTCATTTTTTTTGCTGATTTCTCGCAGGTACCTTTAAAATCACGTTCTGATTATATTGAGCGGCTCGGATCATCAAAATTCGATCGGAAACTTGGGGGATTTTTGTAGAGATTTTTTTAAGGGTCCCCGGAACCGCCCCGATGAAACTGACACCAATTAATAATGCAATCTTTTACATACATCATCTTTTGTATACTTCAAAAAAGTTCAATTTTATTTAGGAGAATTTGCACTTACATTGCCTGCCTGTACTTTTGTTGATTTGCAGAGACATCCTTGTACTCTATTTTTAGCCACTTACACTCCTTGTACTTTGAAGTAAAGTGCAATGCATGGATGCCGCTAACGGAAGTGATGAAAACACTTTAAAACCCTTTTAGTACTATACCCCCACAACCCAGGTTATTCGCAAATCCTATATCTCTCTCTACACTTCACAGAACCATGTCTCTCTCTCTCTCTCTCTCTCTCTCTCTTCTGATCTAAAAAAAATGGAGGTCTCTCTC
Source organism: Rhododendron henanense subsp. lingbaoense (assembly GCA_020567845.1). Lineage (NCBI taxonomy): Eukaryota > Viridiplantae > Streptophyta > Magnoliopsida > Ericales > Ericaceae > Rhododendron > Rhododendron henanense. The sequence goes on from CM036318.1 coordinate 1,894,678, forward strand.
TCACGATCATCAGCCCTTTGGCCCACTTCCTCCTAGTCAAATTCTCCGTCCCTGCTACCCCTTTGTTCCTCAAATCCAAGACAATGCCAAAGGAAGGGAATATCTGAAGCCTCAAATTGCCTACCATGATTCTCATCCCGAGCCAGCTCTCGGAATCCGTATCCGATTCGATGCCAATGATCCCTACTCGAATTTGCGCTAGAATTAGCTAAAGAATCACCTAATTCAGAAGCGGCAACAACACTACTTATTCCATTTAGGGACCCAAATCCCTTCCCTAACCCTAGCACCTCATCCCCTAAGATTCACGTCATCGTCAATCATGGAGTAAGTGAAAAAGGTCGCAGGAACGAAGTGTCGTGTCCATGTTCCGTGTCCATGCTACATAGATGGAGACCGATCAAAATGTGCGATTCAAAGTTGAACAACCTAAACTATGAGCTCACTCAATAATCCTTGAGTTCACCTCATAACATGCGCCATAAACCAATACATTGCAAGCGAAACCTTAGAACTCACATTCAGAAATTGATCCAAGATGCAGATTTTTATACATAGAAAATATGCTCTCTCAAGACTAATCTACAAAGTTCATTAGATATATTTTTTGTTTGCGTTTACAAATATACATTCAAAGACCTATAAAGGGAATGGCAAATGCAGAACAATATAGAATTCAAAAACATATAAGCGTTACAAATTAAAAATACTAAGCTATGTCGTGATTGGGCTTGGTAGGGAGGTGAAGAACGAGGAGTAATTATTCTATAGTCCCCGAGCGGCGAGAGCAGACACATGGTGCTCTCGATCACTCAGCACCGCACATTTTTGTGGGGTCCATGCATTTAGTCGTGAAACCCACGAGAATGTATGGGGTTGGAATGTACCAGAGCAACACGCGGCTGTGCACCACAAGAATCTGCTCACTCACTCCCCGCCGCTTCAAAATCTTCACTGGAAACCCTAGGCGAGGAGAGAGAGAGAGAGAGAAACGAGAGGGATGATCTGGGTTACTTATCATTTACTCCCAAAATCAGAGATTCCCAATTTTCAAGTAAAAAGTTTTGAAGTTCTTTAACAGAAATAACAAATGAACAGGCACTACCATTCGTCTATATTTATCATCTACAAATCAAACAAGAAACACTGCACTTCGAAAATCAAACTGAAATCTGAAAGAACTTTTTCTTTCCTCACCAGAGACACTGCACTTCGAAAATCAAACGGACAAGCTAAGAACATTTATTAATACTGAAAATGTCATTGACGGGTATTAATTATCAACATATGTCATTGGCCGTCATTTTCCCTTTAAAAAAGTGTATCAGTTTGTACCACTGAGACTCTGAGAGCATCTCCAGCCCTCGGCCTTTTTTTTAAGCCCAAATTTGAATCAAAATTTGGGTAAATACTCGGTTTGGGTAAGACCATCTCCAATGACAAAACACAAATTTTGCCTAAATTTTATCATTTTTTAAATATTGATTGTCGTATATGTAAATAAGAGATACGGAAATTGATTGAACAAAACTCTACGAAACTTAGATACAAAACTCCAACAATGTACTACAAAACTGGTAAGCTCTAGCGAATCGAGCTCGGGCGAAATTCCGATCGAGCAAAACTAGGAAAAGGTCGGCCAGCTCGGGCGAAACTTAGATCGAACAAAGCTCCGACAATGTCGGTTAGCTGCCAGCTGTGGCAACGTACAAAATAGGACCCCCCCCCCCCCCCCAAAAGTACCATTCGGAAAAATGGGATGGGTTGGGGTTGAGAATTACTACTATACAACCTTTCAGATAACTTTATGCCTAAAATTTTGAGCATCGATTGGAGATGCTCTTAACTTTCAAATTCTTACTTTAGTTTTGTGAGTTTTTATTTTGGGTAAAAAGCTAAAAACCGTATGTCTATAAGATGATTAGAAATTAGGGCCTCTAAAGTCAGTTTTGAGAACTTAAAAGTTTTTGCAATTTTATTCTTGGGCAAAGCCCACTTTGACCCCATGTGGTTATCGCCATGTGCGGATATCCCCCTCATGGTTCAAAACTGAGCACATAACCTACCTGTGGTTTTGAAAATATGCGGATAGACCCCCTGCCGTTATGTTTTCCATCCATATTAACAAATACAACATTAAAAGACCGATATACCCTCATCATGTCCCTTGATTCTTCTTCTTTTTTAAATCTAACCACACCATCCCTATACCAAAAATTGAATTCAAACCGTTGATATTGTAAATTTTGACGGGTACTACATCTATGCCAAAATTCAAGTCAATCAAAAACTGAAAAGCTCATGGTCGAATCGATTTTGTTATGAAATTAAAATTTCAAATTTGAATTACTAAAAATTAGATCACTGGGTTATTGATGCCTGATCGAGATGATTTTTTACAGAGATACACTATTCTTTATTTAATACATTATGAACGACTCAGATTACATTATAGAAGTATCAATTCAGCTGGGTCAAGTGGTATCAGAGCTAGGTTTTGCCTGGCTCAATGGCACCAAACAAAGTTAAAGACACACCCATTGACGTTGATCATGGGTTTGATGCCCTAATGAAGATGGTGGATAATTGACAAGCACAGTTGCAGAATCAAAGCACGCAGTTGACAAAAATCCGATGACTATTGCGAGAGTTGACGTGGAGGGCACAAAAGGTTGAAGAGAATCGCACGGAAGGATTTGTCCATCGTCGGCCTCTTAACCATAATAGGAATTGCGTTGAGGGATTTACCCGCAGCCAAAGTATTAACCAAAACATCTCCGGAGAATATTCTTATCATCAATCTGGTAGTGAGGATGAATCATGAATCTGAAGACGTCGATGGGTATGATGAATATGGGTCTATGAGGCGACGTTCGAAGTTCAATGAGTGTAGTCGATGGGTATAATGAATATGAGTCTATGAGGCGACGTTCAATGAGTGTAATAGCATGAAGCATGACTATTCAAATTTTGAGGTACGACAAAATATTCTTTATTTTAAGGCTTACTCCATGGTGAAAATTTTATTTGCTGCTTTCGCAAAATCAACAAATTCTTTGAGTATGTTGGGCCCGGAGTGCCCCATGGATTTGGTTACACAATGCCACTCCCTGCGACCGCTCTAAAAACAGATTTGCGGGTGCGATGTCGAATGCCATAAAAGACCTAATTGAAACCCTTCCTACCACCAATTGGTTTTAGGAGAGATGGTGGAAAAGCGGTCCGACAAGTGGTATCAGAGCCAGGAAGTCATGGGTTCGAGTCGCGGGAGCGTCATCGTGAGGGAGGGATTGTTGGGCCCGGAGTGCCCCCATGGATTTGGTTACACAATGCCACTCCTTGCGACCGCTCTAAAAACAGACTTGCGGGTGCGATGTCGAATGCCATAAAAGACTTAATTGAAACCCTTCCTACCACCAATTGGTTTTAGGAGAGATGGTGGAAAAGCGGTCCGACAGAGTATATGAATATTCCGGAAGAGAAAGAAGTCAAATATGTTTTGCCCACAAATTACAAGACTATGCTTATACATGGTGGGAGCGAATGCAATCCAATAGAATACGACAATATAAATAACCAATTAGGACATGACTTAAGATGAGACAATTGATAACTACCAGATTTCTTCAATCAAATCATGGGCAATGGATATATCAAGAATACTAGAGAAAACTTGAGTCAGATCAATTGTTTTGAGATAATTTTGATTTGTAGGATAGCCATGTTACCGCCGATACAAATTATTCAACACTTTCATCAATAATATTTCAAGACTTTATCTTTCTTCTTGTGGATTCAAGAATTGCTGGTGGCTACGAGTACTTATCTCATTTAGATTAGTACGCTAACTAATCTCTTGTTCATTCCGCTATGCCAAGTGGTATCAGAGCCATGTTTCGCCGGATGACATTCGTCCATGGAAGATGTAGGACAAGAATCAATAAAATTTCCTATTCTTATTGAACTGAAGTATTCAAACATTCTAATGTAGGATAAGATTCAAGAAAATTTCCTACTCTTATTGACCTAAAGTATTCGACCATTCTCTGTCTGTAGAGGGCCTCCAGGTTTCCAATCTCCACGCACCTATTCAAGAACCAACTCACTTTATCAGATTTCAGCCATTGATGAATTACTAGAAATCCATCATAGATACTTGCTCAAGGATACATTCTTCCTCGGCTGCTCCTCTGAAATCTCTACAACATAATTTGGAATTGAAAAGGTCGGTGAAGGAACAGGAGGGGACCCGGGCAAGAACATCGACCAACAAATCAGAAGGCGATGTTCTTGCCCGGGCCGCCTCCTCTTCCTTCACCGACCTCTTCAATTACAAACTATGTTGCAGAGATTTTAGAGGAGAAGAGGAATAATGTATCCTTGAGCAAACATCAATGATGGGATTTCCAGTGATTCTTCAATGGCTGAAATCTGAGAAAGTGAGTTGGTTCTTGAATCGGTGCGTGGAGATTGGAACCCCGGAGGCCCTCTACAGAGAGGGAATGTGCTGTAAGACAAGTTTCAAGAAAATTTCCTATTAGAACTTAAGTATTTAACCATTGTCCCTGGAAATGGATGCTGATATGCGTCTTTGCCATCTTCCTTCATCTTGTCCTAATGATCGCCTATTTTCCATTTCCAAGTCTTTGTAGAGTAAGTTGGCTTTGTGCAGAAAAACTTCCTCAACTAATGGAGTATACTCCAACATTATCTTCAGTGACTTCAAATTTGTCCTATAAGCATATAATAAGTGCAATTAATCGCTTTGTGCATAAGAAATCAGCCAAGCAGGTCCAAAGCAAGCCTAAGAAACCAAAAAAGCCAAGATAGAAGTAGCCAATGACTATTCCGAGCAACCACCACACATTTCATTTCAGTATCCCTCAACACCAAACAGTGCCGGCTAATGTATTTTGGAGGCCCGAAGCAAATTTTGTATATTGAGCCCCTTACATATTCATGATTTCTTTAAAAATTGATAAAAGTACAAAAAAATATCAAAAAACCAAACTAAAAGAATATAATTATGACAATATAAATGTAAAAAAGATATGCTTGCAATTATGGAGATGTATGGGAGTCGAACCACACACTCATAATAGCATGACAGTATTATGTGACCACTAAACCAAGTATCTAGTTTGTGTTTTTATTTGAAATAATTCTAATATTAATACGTAAGTTATATTACAATGGGGCTTCAATTTTGGACCAAAATTCGGGGGCCGGAAGCGGTTGCTTCTCTCGCCTATCTTATAAGCCGGCCCTGAGTCACCAAATAAGGTAACCAGCTGCAGCAGTAAGCAGTGATAGAAGTTCAAAAAACAGTTCAGCCAAACATCCTCAGTAACAGCAGCAGAAACAGTAGTAGGGACATATTCAGAGAACCAATGCACCAGCCACATCAATAGAGAATCAGTGATAAACATAGCAGCTATAAATCAAAGCATTCATAACAGCGTTAATAACCCCCAGCAGAAACAGCAGCAGGAAACAACAATAAACAACAACAGGAAACATCTTCAGAGAAGGGATATGGCAGAAAGATACGCAGTTAGACATTCTTACCCGAACAACTTGTATTATGGCCTCTTTCAGCCCCGATGGCAGAGCATTTGTTGTAGCTTCTGGCTGCGGAGTAAGTATAGCTGTTGTACCAAGTCGTGTTGCTGCAATTCTACGCGACGTGATACTCAAGTTGGAGGATGCACTGCTCTTTCTTGATCCAGGACCCAATCCATGATGCAATCTGTCAAATTGTGAAATAGTACTCCCATTACAAACAAGGATATAAAAGATTCCACCCCTTTTTTATACTCCTTACTTGACCACCTATGTTTTATCGTCATCCAACTCTTATCCATTTCTTATGACCTACAAATAACTTAAAAGGTTATACAAGTCAATGTTCATGATAGAGTAATGAAACATAGATTATACTATTTTTTAATCTGAAACATGACTAATTCAATGTTCTATGCCTTGTAGGGAGAAAGGTGTCAAGACACCCACCCACAAAACCAGTCCAAATTGAACTTCAATTTCATTCCATCCTAGTCCATTCAACCAACTAACGAGTAGGCTAATACATTCTACATTAAGCTGATGTGGTATGCTATGCTTGCTACAATCACCTTGTAATTTTTTTTTTTCCCCACATGATCTGTTTGGAAAAGCAAGAAACGAGCTGATTTTTTAGGGGGTGGATACCAATTGGGAGGAGCTGGCTACTGCCATCAAACTAAAGTTAATTGGATACCAATTGAAAGTCCATAATGAGCCATGGCTGGAATTCCACCCTTTGCACCATAAACACCCAAAAAATTCTCCAGAGAATGCAAACATTTGAACAATAAAAAACTGTGGAATCAACAACACATGCAGCCCTTACCCAGTACCAGAAACTAACTGATTTCAAAACCAGCAACAGCTAAAACAAAATTAGTACTCAAAATTATCATATTCGGCATTCCTAAAATCAGACTAGTGCTCAAGATGGAACACGTATTCCGTGAGGCGCTGCAATGTGTTTGGCTACAACATATCCTCGTGATAAAAATTAGTCCCAGACCCAAACGTGCACAAGCTAGGGCTTAGATCAACATATACAGAGAGAGAGAGACCTAGCAGATCTAGTTGGAGCAGCGAGAGAGAGAGAGATACAGAGAGACACACAACGGCTGGAAATGACGAGGTGCGGGGTATATATATAGGCGGTGGCTGAAAATGACGAGGTGAGGGTATATCCCACGTGGAGAAATTTTTTGGTGCCGGTGGGTATATCCCATATGGTATCCGATCAGCACATTCGGACAGTCCAATACATTTTTGGACGGTTCGGATTGAAACTCTTTCTCTCCTCTCACCCCAACATTTATCTCTCCAAATTTAAGAAGTCCAAAAACGCAATGGACGATTTAGATGCGCCGAGCGGGTATAATGTGGTACCCACCCGACACTGAAAAAAAATTCGACGGGCAGAGAGGATAGGTGTAAAAACGGTGTCGTTTTCATATAAGAGATGAATTTGCTCTGGAATTATCAAAACCCCACCATTATTTTCTTGAAATTTTCAAATGGCCCAAAAAAAAAAATATCTTCCCCGATTTAGGGAACAATATCTAGTGGGCTTTAATTGCGCCATCATTGCATACAAATTCTAAACTTTTATCTGCAAGGTTGTTTTTATAATACTCAATATGAACCGTTACGATTTCACGTCTTACTAATTATACTATTGTCACCAAAATCGGATATCATTCGACATAGTAACCACATGATCGAAAGACTTTTACTATGTCTAGAAGCATTAAAATCTTATAGCACACTACCCGAGCCCCACTTGAGGGTTTTTTTCGCGACCAAAACAATCTATTTTTGATTGATTATGGGTTAGATCGCTTTTCATTTAGACAATTGATCAAATGGAAAATACTATTTTCCTAATGAGTTCATGGCTCGATAAAGGGGTTTTCTAAACCTGATCGAGCTGCAAATTTACGAGAATAAATGTGAGACCCGTAAATCATTTTTCTTCCGGTTAATAGTTAGTAATGGGAATTAATAGTATGATGTTTATGGCAAAAAGTAAAATGAGAGAATGTTAAACTAATTGGTGGGAATGAACTGCATGTGAGGCGTGTCACCTTGGGGAGATTTGTGCACGTGAGTGTGGCGCGAGGTGGTAAGATAAACAAAAATACCAGAAAGTCTACAGGTACAGCAAATCTGTGCACAGATTGTGCACAGATTTTGTTGTGGGGCCCACCACGGGTCCCACACAAATCATCCGAGCCGTTCATTAAATGTAAAACATTTTTTCAAGGGTCCCCGTAAAAAATAAGCTCAATCCGATACCTATAGGTGCTCGATCCAACCATATAACTTTTCATTATCCGGAAATCTGAATGAAAAGTTAGATGATTGGATGAAGCACCTATAGATATTGGATTGAGCTTATTTTTTACGGGAACCCTTGAAAAAATGTTTTACATTTAATGAACGGCTCGGATGATTTGTGTGGGACCCGAGGTGGGTCCCACAACAAAATCTGTGCACAGATTGCTGTACCTGTAGCAGCGTTCCAAAAATACTAAGAGATGGGACAATTTGCAGGGATCCGTGCAGAGATAATCGCATTTGGCCCCATTCTGAGACCCAAAAAAATCTAGAAAAATATTCATAAATTTTTGAATATTATTTTATAGGGCCCTGTAAAAAATCAGCTCCTGCGGATATCGGTAAGTATTACTTTTGGATTCGTAGGGGCAAACTCAGTTTGCCCCTACGAATCCAAAAGTAATACTTACCGATACCCTGTAAAAAATCAGCTCCTGCGGATATCGGTAAGTATTACTTTTGGATTCGTAGGGGCAAACTCAGTTTGCCCCTACGAATCCAAAAGTAATACTTACCGATATCCGCAGGAGCTGATTTTTTACAGGGCCCTATAAAATAATATTAAAAAATTTATGAATAATTTTCTAGATTTTTTTGGGTCTCAGAATGGGGCCAAATGCGATTGTCTCTGCACGGATCCCTGCAAACTGTTCCTGCTGTTAGCAGGACTGATAAAATAAATAAAGCTACATGTGGAGGGCATGCACGTGAGGTGGTAAAATAAAGCTACGTGTGGAGGGCATGCACTAATTTTCTCGGGGAAGTTTCCCTTCAAGGAAATAAAAAGATTATGGGAACTTGGGAAGGATAAGATGAGGGGAAGAGAGCAGTGGCGGAACCAGAAATCTCATCAAGAGGGATATACCTTTCACACTAAATTGAAAAAGATTCAGAGTGAAGTATTAATGTAGAAATACTAAGCACAAAAGCTTGTAGCGTAATATATTCAAAAAGCTTCTAAATATGAGCACGGAAGTCTAAATATTTGTTACTACATTTTTTTTTACAATTGATCCGACGAGTTCTTAATCATGAGAAATCATCAGTAGATCGCATGTCAGAAATAAATGTATCGAGTTGATCAGAGACTACCATGAGCTCTACTGAAGGAAATTACTCTTTTGGACAAAACTCGACAAGGGAAATCAACTTTTTAGTCGAAAATATGAAAAATGAGTTGGATGGATTCAAACATGCCACACAAAGTAGCAATTCGTTATTTTGGCCCGGTTAAATGAGCATTTAATTCTTGTAGGAGCCCATTAATTTAGTTGAAAATCCACGACAGTACGATGAACAATATGCCCAATACCGGAAAAATTTCAATTCTAACATGTATATAGGTGTTTAGAAAAAGAAAAAGAGAAGCGGGTGATAAAATTCCAGGGAGCACGTGACCCCTTGGGCATGTATTGGCTCTGCCCCTGGAAGAGAGTGAGGTATGTTGTAGAGACAAGGGTATGTGGAAATTGTTTATGGAAAAATTCTGTAAGTGTTTAAGGAAATGGTAGATGCCCGGGACCAAGTTTTTATTATTTCTTTTTCTTCTATATAGATTTCGAATTTCTTTTTCTATGGAATTTTTATATTAATATTCCAATTAATATATGGTCTAACCTTCCCGACCACAATTTTTCTTTTAAAAAAGTCATTTTACCAATTACTTGTTGACTTGGTTGAATCCAATTCATAAATCAAACAAAGGAAAGAGTGTAATTGTTTAACAGATATATCAAATGGAGAATTCTTTTTAAATAATAACGTGGGAGGATTAGATCGAATGTGGGAAATGGCCTTCCAATAATTATTTTGTTGTTTAAATTGAGCTGGTGGCGAAAAACATACTCCGTATGTTTTTATTACTCCATGACTTTGGTTGTGGTGCTTGAGAGTTGAGAATGCGGGTTGTTATGACAATAAATAAATCAAAAAGTGAAGCAAAATTAACGGTCTCGATCGATCGTCATGAATGTCTTGCGATCGTGTGGCTACTGCAAGAACGAGTGCAACATAAGACTTAGTTGACTATCAAATAGATAGAAAGTATTGATTTTAAAGGTAAATGCCAAGTTATTTTAATAGGATAGATATATTGTTTTAGTTTTTCCAGTTATGCTACAGTTACACATAATACTGTGTCTGTGAGTCTTTGTAAGGGTTTTTTTTTTCTCCTCAATTGGGTCAAAACTTACGGCATGTTTGGAACTTAGGGAAAAAGATAAGAAAAGAATTAAAGAATGAAAGTTTGAGGAAAGAGTGGAGACAAATTTATGGTGCTTTAAATCTGTTTTGTTATTTTCTTTTCTATTTCCTCTCAAACCAAATAAGGGAAAGAGCAAATTTTAAAAAAAATTCCTTTCTTTTTCTCTTTTCTATTTCATCTCTTGTTTCGTTTTATATACGGCAAATAATATCGTGATAATATCTTTATCGACTGTGATTGCGATTCAATTACGATTAGGATGATTTCCTCTCGTGTCATTCTCGGATACACATACGTAAGTTAGAAAAAGATGGGTTGTGAATCTTTTGGAAACCATAAATCATGGGGATAGGAGATTACCCGGACAATTAATATTATAAATATTTTTCCTTCCGCAAAACAAAAAACCCCGGAATCTCAACCCAATCTTTTTCCAAAAGAACCACAACCCATCTTTTTCTAACTTACGTATGTGTATATATACTACCTATCATGAGCTCCGAGAATGACACCCTCCCCCTTTCATAGTTATATTTTTAATTAGTAATCCACAATGGAACTCCGGCGCAAAACGTGCCAAGGATAATTTAACGAAGTTCGTGCACGTCCCCTGCCCGTTTTCGGATGGTGTTGGCGTGCACATCTTTCGAATAACTAAACGACTCTTCTTCTTGGTTCTTAGATTTTGCATGTTGCAATCACATGACATCTGATCCTAACATTTTTCCTGCAAAATCTACCGATTCTCGTGACCCGGTAATTCATACCGCTAATGGATCTGCGATGCGTGTTACTCTCGTAGGTCATGTTTCTACTCATAGCATGTCTCTTTTTTTATCTTAATTGGTCCCTAACCTTACCTTGAACCTAATTTCTATTGGTCAATTATGTGAACTCGGCCTCACTATCACCTTTTCTTCTTCTAGTTGCCAAGTGCAGGATTCTCGGACTGGACAGACTCTTGGGATAGTGCCGTAAAGTTGGACGACTATATGAGTTCATCAATCTTCACATCCCATGATCCCATCCCAGGTGCCCTGAATCGCTCTGACCATTGTTCCAGCTCCTCCCACTTGTTCTGTGAAGTAATTTCCAATGTTCTGTTACCTCAAATCCCTCGACTTCTCTTAGTCTTTGGTATTTCCAGTGGTCATTTAGGATTTGCTGAAGATGAACATGTTGATTGTCTTTCGTGTCAACTCGCTAAACAACCAACGCTTCTTTTTACCAAAAGGGATTCTCTTCCGCTCCATTTGATTTAGTTCACTGTGATACATGGGGACCTTCTCACAACACTACAGTGGGAGGATCCAAATACTTCGTTATTTTTGCAAACGATTATTCCTGTTTTACATGGCTATATATCGTGCATAATCAGAGTTATCAGAGGTTTCGTTTTGTCTTTCCAAAGAAAAAATGTTTTTTTTTTTTTTTTTCCCTCTCCTTTTGAAGAGGTTTCGATATATATAAGATAATTCCTATCGCAAGATTATTTTTGCCGATATATAATCCTTGTTTCACCCAAAAAATCTGCCATTGGTATACTTACCCGACTCTTTAGCCATTTCCCTGACTAATTGGACACAAGATTATTTGCTGGAGAAAAATTGCTAGCAAAATACAGAGCAAATCAACACCTCACACTTGTAGTGGGCCAAACCGGAGAAGGCTTTGGTCCAACGGTAAGGGACTTAGCCCCAACCCATATACCGTGTTAGATTTCTTGGAGGGTTCCAACCTAAAACCAATTGGCAATAGGTGGAGTAGCCTCTAGAATTTATTAACCAAGTTTGGGTGGCTTAGATGAACGATGTGGGACAAGTCTTAACATACCGCGTGGACCAAACCGGGTCACGACAACTGGTATGGGCTTGGAGGCCTGGAAATCATGAGCTTGAACCTATGGAACAACAGTTGTAAAGGCCTGGAAATCATGAGCAAGAACCTATGGAACAACAGTTGTAAAGGCCTGGAAATCATGAGCTTGCTCCTATGTAGCAACAGTTGTAGAGCCGGGCGGCCGAACCAGACCGGCACAGGATCGACCCATAGGGATAGCAGCCAGCATGGTTCCATGTGGGTAAAGTCCCAAACAAGGCTTCGATCTTATTTATAGACAATGCATGATGTAACATCTCATGCCAACTACTAGTCTAATAACTTGTTTAAATTTCGAAACACGTCCAAAATGCTTAATCTCAAATTACTAGTAGTATCTTAGTATATGGCAAATTATGTTTCCAAGACTAATCATGTACACGTCGATAGGGGACGGGGCGTTATACATGTAGAAAAATTGTTGATGAAGATACGCAACATACACTTCTGTATAGCTGAGATTAAATAATCGTACCAATAGGTTCTTCCCCAGTTAGAAAACCTTACATCGCATTTATCTACATAGAAATTCTTCACTTGAAACATGCTTTGTGAAATAAAATGCTAGCTTCGAGTTATACACATCAACTACTAATAGTACTTAACCAGATGAGGATGCTGCGTGTGACCTCCAATCCTCTATGGCGGAACGTAATGTATGGTTTTGAATAAGCACTTTATGCTGCAGCCTAACCTTTGTCACCGGCGAAGAACTGTGTGTCTTAAGCCATGATTTGATTGCTCTGCGCTCGTATGTAAAACCATCCGCGGCAATGTATGGATCCTCCATTACTACCTGAAATAACCATGGCATAATGCACAGAGAAACTATATTCTTTTAAACCTATCTATGGATGATCAAAATATATAAACATATAGATGGATTGGACATATTCACTAAACATGAAGTACTTCATGTAGTCCCCACCCCTCGCTTCCCCCTCCCTCACTCTGTCCTCTCTCTTCTTTGATGCAGAAGCATGGTATTAGTGCTTATTTGACAACTACTTGGAAGCCTATGTGAAAACCAAGGGTTATGTTAATTATTTCAAAGTGTCTATTTAGTTTCTAGTAACAAGTCCTTTAGGGGGTGCTCCAGTGAAAGCCGGCCCTAAGCAGGATCCAAACACGTTCAATCTGGATATAAAAGTGAAGTTCAATCTCTCGACAAGTTGAATCTCTCTGCTAACTCAGGAGTTAGCAAAGTATAAGGATGGCTATCCCAAGTTTCCAGACACTTCGTACTTCCACTCACGTCGGGGTTACCACTCGGCCCTAGGATGAATCAAAGAAGAGTGGGGAACGTCTCAAAGTGTCTGTCAAGTTTCTAGTCAAAGTATTCAATTATATGTTGGTATTAGCCACAGCCTAGTAATTGTAGTTTGAAAGTTGTGTTTCGGCTTTCTAGTAAGTTGTGTCTTTGTTTCAATAGTACTATAGGTATTAGGAAAATGTTCAGTAGTTATTACTATTAGTCTTGACTCTTGAGGTTTCCATTTTGTGATCCTTATATATTTGATCTACAGCAATGAGAAGGGAAGTTGAGTTGATTACTAAACTATTTGCAAGTGTGTCTTGTTTGGAGTGATGGAGTTAGCGATTCCTCCTATAATCAAGTGTGTGGATTGGTCATGTCAAGTGGCATCTGCGATTAGTAACGTTGAGGGGCATCCGCTGCCCTCGGTCGAGTGGCATTCCGAGACTATCCTAACCTGTGGGCTACGGCCTGCGTCATTCTTGCTCCTAACAAGCTCTCTAGAGATGGGAGCCTCCTAGCTAGCACACGTTATAAGCTCTCAGGAGCCACTTTAGGAGCTAGGTTGGAGCTGCATTGGATTAAAATGTAGTGCAACTTTGCTAACTACTTTAGTATCTAACACTAGGAGAGCATAATTGAGAGTGCATTGGAGATGCTCGAGTTTCAATTGCTCACCTGATAAATTGGGCAGAAGTAGTGGTTAGGTGGATGAATACTATTCCTTTGTACTCTTGAAGTGTCATCTGCCATATTAGCAAGTCTCTTCAAAAGCGGCAACACTTCATTTTCAAGATCCGGCCTATCTCTGCATCGAAGTCTGGAGCATTTCAGTGCCATTTGAGCCAGTTCCTCCACTTCGGCAGGTGGCCAATCCAATATAGATTTGTCGAGTATATCAGAGATCAAACCATTGGAAAGAGCAGCTTCAAATTTCAATAAAAGCCCATCTGGATGTTGAGCGGCCAACAATTGGAGGACAATGATTCCAAAAGCATATAGATCAGATTTAGGTCGGACAGTTCCGGTTCTGTGATACTCTGGATCCACATAGTAAAGAGAACCAAATATTATAGAGTCACTATATGCTGTGATATTGTCAGGCGCAACATTTGAAACAAGTTTAGCCAATCCCACATCACCAATTTTGCTCATGTAATTTCTGTCCAGAAATACATTTCCTGGTTTTAGATCTCGATGGATAATGGGGTCTGGTTTTGTGCTGTGCAAAAATGCAAGTCCAGCAGCTACTTCAAATGCTATCCGAAATCGAACAAACCAAGGAAGAGGATGCTTGCTGCTTTTTTCAGAAACGAAATCTTCTAGGCTTCCGTTTTCCATATATTCAAATACCAAGCAACCAATCTCTGGACAGGCTCCAAGCAGTAAAACAATGTGGGGGTGGCGTAGCTTGCAAAGAACTTCAATCTGAAAAACCATTGCCACTAGTCAGAATAACTAGAGTGGTAGGAGATATTTAGTACGGGACAAGCGAAAAAGTAAACAATCTAAATGTTAAGTTTAAGAAAGTTCACGAATATCGGCATTTTTATGTTTTACGTAAGAATATTCAGCCAGGACAAGATGAATCAACATGCTGCGGCCAACGGTGTTACATAAGTGTGCACAACCGAATAGTTAATAGGATCTGCACATTATAAAAAGTAAACACGGTTAATGAAAACGAGATTGATTTTCACACTCCCTTTTTACAATTCATACCCCTTTTTTGTCTTTATCCAAATGAATTTACTATCTTGCCTATTTTCAACACTTTTTCCCACATCCAAGAGCAACGGATATGTAAGAAGGCATGGGAACTTGAATGAAAACAGAAGAAAAGTATGGAGAAAACCTCTGTCAGAAATTCCTTTTTCTTCTCCGATGCATCAGAACAATGCAGAACTTTGACAGCTACTGGGGTTTTATCGAGAAAACATTGGTAAACTTTGCCGTATGATCCTTCACCAATCATCTTGGCCTCAGAGAAGGAATCAGTGGCTATCTCTATTTCCTCCTTTGTGTACCTTTTGTACCTTCTGTCATTTAACAAGAGCGCATCCATGATTTTCTTTTTCTCCAAAGATTCTTGGGCAGCTTTCCTTTCTGCTATTTTCTTTTCATAAGCCTCTTTAGCAAGCAACTTTCTTGCCTCCTCAATCTCCTTCATGGCTTCCAAATGCTTCCTTTTCTCGTCTGCAGCAATTTTCTTGTAAACTTCTTCTCTTCGCAAGGCGGCATTTACTTGTCTTTCTTCTTCAAGGCATTCAGAAGAAAGAAAGTGAATCTGTGCAACGGAGCATCAATAATAGTGGTCTAGCGTAATATAGAACACGAGACAACCTGTGTTTTTTCGGTTGTCTCGCTGTTCAAGGTTAATATAGCGTTCATATACTACCTACATGAGGAGATATTCATATTCTTCCTACATTAAGGAGAGACATTCACTATATTGAAGTCTACATGAGGAAAGGATAATATAACAAATCGCTAACCTGATTTTGGGCGTGGACAAAGTCCTCAAAAGCTCGATTGTACAGGTCAACAGTGTTCATTAATTCTTTACGCAGTTGTTCTACCTCAGCCTGCGCTTCCGTCTGTAGAAAAATATGCATCCCAAATGTTAGTATATATACACTGGTCACCGTCACATAGCAATGTGTACAAAGCAAGTAACGAATACTGTGTACCGCAGGACATATGTAACAGCAGACGGGTAAACCGAAACAATCACCTCAGCCATAGAAGGACATCCATCTTCTCCCTCAACTTCTAGGATAGTATTTCCCGAGTTTCGATGATTTCTTTCTTGGAGTGAATTGATGTGGTTGGGATTCCTTTTTTCTGCAGTAGCTATAGAATTCGAGTAACTAAGATCTGACACAGAAGTCGCTGCGTCATTAACTTCGCGATCCACTATGGAAGAATAATGGCCACTGTTTAATTCTAGACCCAGTTCTTCTGCCTCGGCCTGCGCATCCGACTGCCAAAAAATATGCATCCCAGATGTTAACACAGACTAGTCAACCATCACGTAGCAATGTGTAAAATGCAACTAATGAACATAATTGTACCACACAACATATGTAAAAGCAGGCGGAAAAATCGAAAGAATTCACCTGCTTTGTTTTCGTTGAAGCCACAGAACGACATTCATTTACTGCGTCAATATCTAGGATAGTATTTCCTGAGCTTTGATGATTTATTTCTGGGGGTGAACCAGAATGGTTGGGATGCGTCTGTTGTCCGATTGCCATAGAATTCAAGCGACTAAGATCTGATTCAGAGGACGCCACCGAGAAAGCATAATTGCTACTACCTAAGTCAGAGTTGCGAAGAGAACTTCTCTCCCTCTGGGCGGAGCTCCCGCCTCTAGAGCTGCTCTCTGCAAGATGTAGGCAGAAAAAAATTGTTATGGCGAGGCAAAAGAAACACCTAAGTAACGTGGAGGTTTAGTGTTTTCAACATACCACCAGTTGGCAAGGGAGCTGCCACGATTGTTGATGAGCTTGCCTCTTGACACAACATAAATTTTGCAAGTTTCAGGAGCATTTTTTAGGACTACCCGCGGCACAGTAGACTCTTTTATCTTCCTGATTGTTTAGATTAAACAAGAAGATAGCGCCATGAAGTTCAACAGATGATAAAGAACCACCTTGTGTAAGTCGTAAAAGGTTCACGTAAAGCTAACATATCGAAATTATGGGAGTGTAAGATGCCACATCGATCAAACGAATGGCCAAACCATTTGCATTTATACGACCACGCGACAGATACGATAGTAAGGATAATTTAAAACCCCCTCATTCAGTACTTTTGACATACCTCGGGAATAAATTGGTAGTGCGAAGGCCCAACACTAAACTGCTTACGCCAGAGTCGGTAACATATTGAAGAAGTGCTGATGCAGTATTGTCGCATTCCAGCACCGCAGTTTCAATCTAGAAAAAAGCAGCATTCAGGATTACACTTCAAGGAAAACTCAATTTCAGCAGACCATAGCAGAAAGGAAGAAAAAGCCTTAACCTTTTTTCTTCTGCATAGTTTCTTAAACGGTACAAATATCTCCTGACAAGCACGTTTTTTGTCCTGCATATACATTTTCACCGTATGGGCATCCACTTGCTCGATGGGGATAGCGTCTCCGGCTGCATAATATGGCGATGCCCACACGAGGTCATGATAAGTAAATGAAAGTAACATAGTTGGCAGTGCTGAAAATTGAGATACAAATCGTTGCCTTGTTTTGCACAAAGTTGTCTGGTTTAAACACCATGACTCAAGATGTGCTATAAATTCAGTGGATGAGCATTTTGGGCAGGCTGGCTGGCTACAAGGGACAGATTACACAGTTGGGGGTTACTTTTGACTAGCGAGTACACTCTTAATGCTGTTAGGCCAAAGGCCTCTTGACCGTGACCAGGTCACGTCGGGACAACCTTACCATCACGTCCAGACCTGATGTAGAACATGTGGAGGCCCAATTCCATGATCAGTTGGACCGAGCCAAGCCCCGGAAGCCCAAACGGTGTTTAATTTCAGATTACTCAATTTGGCAAAATTTGGACGAGCTCGGAATAGGCCCAAACTTGGTGGGCTGACTTACTTTCGCTCTCCGGTCAATACACATGAACCCTAGTTGATGATCGATGGTGTTTTTCGGCCTAATTACTCGTTTAGGCCTTCAATTGCGTTATTTTGTCATTTTAAGAAAGATTTGTTTCGTTAATAACTCTTAGACCATAATTCCTTTTAAGTTAATTCTTTTTGGGAAAGTCTTGTTTTTCTTTCCGTTTTCAGTTTTAGGAAAAGCCCCGAATTCTGGGACTTTTTATTTTCCAAGTTTATTTTTTAGGTTTCGGCCTATATAAGGGTTTGTAACCTAGAGATTATGCAGCTTTTTATCAATAATATTACAGGGATTCTCTCATTCTTTCTTGTGCGCAAGATTTGCTCGTTGCGACAAGTTGTTTATCTCGTTTGGATTAGTACGCTAACTAGTCTCTCGTGAATTCCGCTTGCGTCAAGACCACAAGCTTCGCAATCCTTTAATGCCAAGGATGTCAAATAACTTATATCAAATACAGTTGTTCATTCTACCGTAGTGAAGTTTCTAAACCTCAATGTCGAAATACATACATAAGCTAGAAAATGTAAATATGACCAAAAAGGGGTTTATTTGAAACTTATGAAAAGAAAAGAAAAGAAAAGAAGGGAATTCATTGTTTGGTTCAGAATGAAAGAGGTGAGAAAATAGCAAATTCAATAAATGAACACATTAAAATTTTCTTGACACTTTTGTCCTACTTTCCTTCTTAATTATTTTCTCACTCTATCTCTTCTCTCACTCACTTCAAGTTCTAAACACCGTATTAATGTTTCTCTATTCTTAAGTGCACAAGCAACAAGTACGCTATTACAACCACTCTCACCAACTCTGCCAAGGGAAGTACGTACGGAGGATAGAGAAAAGCACGTAGAAAAGCCATAAGGCCCCGTTCCAGAAATAGAAAAAGCTCTTCTTTTTTTCCAATAAGAAGGGGAGTTCCTGAAAAATAAGAAGGTTTGAAATAGAAAAAGCTCTTCTTTTTTGTCCAATAAGAAGGGGAAATCGGTCCGGCGGCCGCGCCGGACCGTCTCCGGCCACTGGATGGCCGATCATATGTACACGGAAAAGGGGTACTCGGATCAAGCACCCTACACACCTCGGATGCCGTTGATTCCCGCGTTGGCCCCCTTGGTTTTTTTTTGTACACGGAAAAGGGGTGCTCGGATCAAGCACCCTACACACCTCGGATGCCCTTGATTCCCGCGTTGGCCCCCTTGGTTTTTTTTTATAGAATTTTTGGACGGCTCGGATCGGCCGTCCGGTGGCCAGAGACGGCCCGGCGCGGCCGCCGGACCGATTTCCCTCCGCCGGCCCCCATATTGGTAAAAATAGTCTTCTTTTTGTAAAGGCAACTTCAAGCTCAAAAATCATGTATTTACGCAAATAATTTTTCTATCACAATGGATCTTGTTTGATAGATCTCATTGAGATCTTTAATACGGTGAAACAAAAAATTAATTTTTTTTTTTCATTTACATTATTTTTGAGTTTGAAAATGTGAAAGAAACTTTTTGTTTGGGAAAAAATAAGAAGGGTGGATTATTTTTGAATGAGAAGTGAAGGAAATAAGTACTTATTTTTTAAGAAGTGAAGGAAAATGTGAAGGAAATCGGGCAACCACTTGCACGAGCAAAAATTACCCAAACATCCCGGCAACAAACAGAGACTGAGGGGCATTTTCGGGCTCAAGGCCAACAATATAGCGATGGACAAGCCATCCTCAAAAACTCGTCCAATTCTCTTATTATGTACAGTCTTTTGTACATAACATTACATAACATAAGAGATGAGAAGAAATTACATGGAGTGGGAATTGAATTGATCGTAGGCACGACGTGAACGAGGACGAAACGAGTGGCTTTATCCATGAGATTCTCCACTGCCCACTTGACAGCTCCGCGGCTTCCGTCTTCCCCGAGGGTGCCGCCGCCGCTTTTG
The DNA here is from genome assembly GCA_020567845.1 of Rhododendron henanense subsp. lingbaoense. NCBI lineage: Eukaryota > Viridiplantae > Streptophyta > Magnoliopsida > Ericales > Ericaceae > Rhododendron > Rhododendron henanense. The sequence continues at coordinate 1,914,460 of CM036318.1, forward strand.
ACGGCCACTGCCACAGTCGCCATCCCTGGCAAAGTAAGGACGTTGCTGTCAGTCCTCTCAAGCAACTTGTTGAGGCACACGCAAGATGTTCTGGTCTGCCGAAATTAAGACAGGGAATATATCCAAAAGAATCCGTATATTTCTCAAGAAGCGTGACATTCGAAAAATCAAAAATATTGTTTCCATCGTCCTAGGGGAGTTAAAAGAAGTTAAAATTCTATTCTATACTTCACAGAGAATAAATTTAATTGGTTGTTATTAGTAAAACTCCTAACGCGTAAACATAAAAATAATATCCAAACGCGTAAACACAAAAAAAAAAAATATTAAGAAAGATTGAGTAGCATATAAGGAAGGATATTCGGATCGAGAAACCCATAACGTTAAATAATGCAACATTACATCACCAATGAACTGGACTCGCATTGGGCCCCCACTAGTGAATGATAAGATATTAGATATCGTATCTTATCACCCGATTGAGACCTAATTGTAAGTTATAATAATCATTTAAGAACTAAAGTCCTATGGGCTGACGACATCAAAATATGAATCTATACATTTAATAAAGCGAGAATATTGTTTCATCGTAATTTGCGAACGTAAGAAAAATAAATTTGGTAATTATTGGTAGAATTAATTCCGACCGCGTAAATATAAAATAAGATTTGAAGAGCCTTGTAGTAGTATTAATAAAGTATAGGTAACGAAGGACCAACGACAACAATCGAAAATGGAATATTACAAGCATCTTCTTTTGTGAACGGTAAAAAAAAATGAGTTTAAGTTTAACCTAAGGGGTGTTTCCGGTAGTGAATAAATTGTGAGAAAAAATTTGTAGCAAGCAAGTTGTCAAGTGTTTCCGATAGTGAATAAGTTGTTTCCGATAGTGAATAAGTGTTTCCGATAGTTTGGAAGGCGGTGCTTGATGGAGGGAACCCTCACCCTGGATGAATTAGGGTAGCCCAGTCCAGTGCCGCCGCGGACGAGATCGAAGGTGGGGAGTTCGATTGGAGGGTGTGTCACTGAGATATATTATGGTTTCTTAATTTTTTCTTAAGAGGTGACATTTTAGTTTGTTAGAATGAATGATCTTTGTTTTTTTTGTTTTTTTGTTTTATCCGCAGAATGAATGATCTTTTAATCGCGAGTTTATATTAACATATAGAATTCTAGGCTTAGGAAAGCTTTTATAAGTTTTATTTAACATTGCTATTACTATATTTTCTTATATAAATCTTATTGATTTGTGTTTATTAGTCTTAGTACTGTTGAATATCTAAATGCTTATGCCACAGCGCCTCAAGGCCTCGCATCGCGCATTCTCCTTGGGAAACATTAATGTTCGTTACTACTGCTACTACTTTAGAACTTGACTCTAGATCCTCTTATTTAGTACCCCTCCATAATAATAATAATAATAATAATAATAATAATAAGAGATGGGGCACAAGTCATGTCAAGCCATGAATAGAAATCATTCAATGTGACTGATATGCAAAAGTTTGGCCAATGTCTAAAATATATAAAGTCTAAAACAACAAGATTTTGGTCACCAAAAATTACTAACGATCAGAAATTCACTTTTGGTGACGAAAATATTATTTTTCGTCACCTATAGTAACTTTTGTTTACGAAAATCTTGTTGTTTCGTCACCTATAGTAAAAATTAAATTTCGTCACCATTTTTTTCGTTAGCAAATCTAGTAGTGTTTTTTCCATTCATCTTGACTGATCAAGGGCAGGATTGCACTCCGTCGCCTAGTCCTCACGTGCTGACTTCTCCTCATCATTGGTCTCTTAGTTCTGATGTGTGGGGCTTGAATCCACTTGCCAGAAATAGCCAGCCAAGAAGAGGGAAGTTTGTAGCTAGGTATGGTTGAGTCTGAAATGGACTGGTTGAATTCGCAATGATTTCTCTTCCTCTCTTGTTTGTGATTAATAAGGTTTATACGATATGCTCCCTCCGTCCTGTTTTATTCGTATCGTATCGTTTCAGAGGTTTAATTTTTTAAACGGGACATGCATTTAATGTGCTCAAATATAAATTAAAGATGTAAATTTTCAAGATTAATGAGCTTAGCCATGACCCATATACCGTGTACTTGGACAAAACCAGGTCACGATTGAGCTGGTAACTTTTATGGGTTGGAGGCCTGGACTCTTGAGCCCAAGCACATGGAAGTGCGGTTTCAAAGCCTGGCGGCCAAACCAGACCGGTATTGGATTCGACCAAAAGGGATGGCAGGCACCATGTAGACTCATGTAGACTCCAATAAGGTCCCGTTCAGTTGCTAGGAAAGTACAGGAAAGGATGGGAAAATCAACTTTCCCATGACTTTTGTAGTGTTCAGTTGGCAAGAAAGTAGTGGGAAACATGTTTTTAAGTTTTCCTGCAAGATTTACTTTCTTGCAAAAGTGATCCGGCCAAAAGCATAGGATTTTGCGTCACGGGAAAAGTTTTATCCATTGTGGGGCCAAAATAATTGGCGGGTAAGAAAAAAAGTGAATGACGCCAATAACAAAAAAATACAAATTAGGTTATTAGAAAGACACTTCGAGATTTATGTGAGCAACAATAATTTCGACTACTATGGTGCTTTCTGAGATAATTGTTGTGGAAAAAGATTGGTAGTTTATTGTTTTTGGAAGTATTTATTTATCTTGTCATTAGTCTTCAATTTTGTTTTGTACTAACTAATTTTCAGTGAGTTTTTGCATCGGCAACTAATCAAGCACGGTTGTTTAATATTTATTTATTTAGTTATCATCTACTTATTTTTTAAACTTTATTTGTACGGTTGATTATCAGAGAATGTCAATTTAAATGAGAGATTTACATGACCATTCAGAATATAGGAAATTGCAAGTCGATTTTTTGATTTCATGTTAAGGCTTTGCATTAGATAAAATACATTTTCCGTATGTGTTAACTTTTGAAATATGATAGCCTATTATTTAGCTCTCAAAGTTAATTTTATTTAAAATTAGCCATGGAAATAAAAATAAAAAAGTTTCTCATAAGTGTCTTTTCCCGGCAAATGAACCACTAAACTTTAGTTTTTCTGCCAAAAAAAACTGTCAAATGAACACTCATAAGAAAATAGATTTCTTTTTCCTTTACTTCACTTGACTTTAACTTTTCCTGAGAATAACTTTCCGGTACAACATTCCTGGCAACTGAACGGAGCCTAAGGGACTGGACGTTATACAGTTGAAAGATTGCAGACGAAGATACACAAACATACGCTCCCATTTAGTTATAGTCATTACAGTAGGTTCTTCCTGTGAGTTACGTACCTTATGTCGCAATTATCTCTACATAAAGTTCTTCACTCGACACTTTGGTATGTGGAATAAAATGCTAGCTTCAATTTATACACATCAACTACGAATACTTAACCAGAGGAGATGTTATGTTTGACCTCCAATCCTCTATGGCGGCACGTAATGTATGGTTTTGAATAATCACTTTATGCTCCAGCCTAAGCTTTGTTACCGGCGATAAACGGTGTCTCTCAAGCCATACTTTGATTGCTCTGTGCTCGTATGTAATACCATCAGCGGCAACGTATGGATCCTCCATTACTTCCTGAATTAGCCATAACATAATACAAAGAGAAATTTAGACAATGAGATGCAGCCAACATAAGGCTGTGTTTGGATCGCTTTTGTGAAGGGAAAGTATAAGGCAAACAAACAAGAAAATTATAAGTAAAGGGCCACCCAGTGCACAAGACTCCTTTTAGTGCAGGTCTGGAAAAGGCTTGGACTTAGGTAGCCTTACCTCTGCAAGATCGAATTGTTTGGTTCCCCTGTCATTTTTCTCTCCCTAAGTGAAACCGTGGTCCAAGATCCACACACGAACAAAGAGTCAAATGCTAGGAATTACAAAATATGAGAGCATCTCCAAACAACTAGCTAAAATAGGCTCTAAACTAAAAGAGTGTTCTATGACAAAAGGCAATAAAAGCAGCACCCAATTTGGTGTGGTAATTTAGGAATGATGATTGCTCCAATTGAGTTGCTAAAATGTGTGTTAAACGCTATTCATGCAAGTATATACATGGATATATTCAATAAAACTAAAGGTCATGTGGTCCCACCCCTCGCTTCCCGCCTCCCTCGCTCTCTCTTTTTGCTCCAAAAAAGCTCTCAAGAGATGAGAGCCTCTTAGCTAGCACGAAGGTCTCAGGAGAGACTATATGAGAGCAAAATTTAGTGAAAGTTTGCTAACTAGTTTAGTATCCAACACTAGGAGAGCCTAATTGAGAGTGCATTTGAGAACCAAGTTATCACCTGAAGTATTGGGCAGAAAAAGTGGTTAGGTGCATCAATAATATTCCTCTGTACCCTTGAAGCAACATCTGCCATATCAGCAAGTTTCTTCAAAAGCGGCAAAACTCCAGTTTCAAGATCTGGCCTATCTCTGCACCGAAGGCTGGAGCATCTCAGGGCCATCTGTGCTAGTTCCTTAGCTTCGGTAAAAGGCCAATCCGGTATAGATATGTCCAGTATGTCAGATAGGCAACCATTGGAAAGAGCGGTTTCAAATTTTGACAAAAGCCGATCTGGATGTTGTGCAGCCAGCAATTGGAGGACAATGATGCCAAAACCATAAAGATCAGATTTAGGACGGACAGTTCCTGTTCTGTGATACTCTGGATCCACATAGTGAAGAGTACCAAATACAGTGGAATCCCTATACTGGGTAATATTGTCAGGCGTAACATCTGAAACGAGTTTAGCCAATCCCACATCACCAATTTTGCTCACATAATTTCTGTCCAGAAATATATTTCCCGGTTTTAGATCTCGATGAATAATAGGGTGTGGTTTCGAGTTGTGTAAAAATGCAAGCCCACAAGCTACTTCAAATGCTATCCGAAATCGAACAAACCAAGGAAGAGGATCCCTGCTGCTTTGATCAGAAACGAAATCTTCTAGGCTTCCGTTTTCCATATATTCAAATACTAAGCAACCAATCTCTGGACAGGCTCCAAGCAGTAAAACAATGTGTGGGTGGCGTAACTGGCTAAGAACTTCAATCTGAAAATAATTGACAGAGGACAGCGCAAACGATTGCCTCCACAGTCAGAACAACTAAAGTGATCATGGAAATATTTAATATATGATGGGCGAAAAAGTGAACAAGCCACAAGTTAAAGCTCAAGTGAGTTCACGAATATTGGATATATTTTTTTTATGTTTTAAATAAGTAAATTAAGCTAGGACAAGATAAATCAACATTGTGTAGCAAAAGGTGTTTACACAAAGTGTGGACATCTGAATATTTCGTGAATGTTTTGGGTTAATAGGCATCTGCACATTAAAAAAAGTTAATTAAGAATTTCGTTTGTTATTGACCCAGCGTTGACAAAACTTCTACATTCATAAGTTCTAAAAAGACTTAGATGTTAAACAAATGATCATGCTAATAGAAAAGAAAAGCCTCAAGCAGGCATGTGAACTTGAATGAATACCGAAGAAAGAAATCAAGTAAAGAAAAAACCTCTGTCAGAAATTCCTTTTTCTTCTCCGATGCATCAGAACGCAGAACTTTGACAGCTACTGGGGTTTTATCGAGTTCACATCTGTAAACTTTGCCGTATGATCCTTCACCAATCATCTTAGCCTCAGAGAAGGAATCAGTAGCTCTCTCTATTTCATCCCTTGTGTACCTCCTGTACCTTCTGTCATTTGACAAGAGTGCATCCATAATTTTCTTCTTCTCCAAAGATTCTCTCTCAGCTATCCTTTCGGCTATTTTCTTTCCAGAAGCCTCTTTATCAAGCAATTTTCTTGCGATCTTAATCTCCTCTACGGCTTCCAAATGCTTCCTTTTATCTTCTGCAGCAATTTTCTTATAAGCTCTTTCTCTTTGCAAGGCAGCATTTACTTGTTTTTCTTCTTCAAGGCATTTAGAAGAAAGATATTGAACCTGCGCGATGGAGCATCAATAATAGTGGTCCACTTTATAATCTACCTTGAAAACTCTCCATAAGGTAAGGAAGCAAGAAACTTAGACCCTAGTTGCTCGACTCGACTACTATCAAGGGATATCTAATCTTGTGAGGTGATTAATATCACATGTTTTGCCTTGTATAGAATGTTACATCAAACGGAGTGGATATATATTTGTACGAGACTTTCCTAATCGTCGGTTGGATATATATTTCAATCCGTTGCTGTCATCTAGACAAACATACAGGGATGTAGTCTCCTTTTGGATTCAAACTTTTCTTGTCCAGGAAAATAGTCAAACTTTATCAGAATTTAAATAGTGGAAACCTTTTTTTTAAAATTATTGGTGAATAAGTTTGCGAATATTTCCAAGGCCAAATGAAAGATGAATACAAAATCTAGAATCTCATTAATTACGACTATATCATATGCAAACCTCCTTTTGGGTATGGACAAGGTCCTCACGAGCCCGATTGTACATGCCATGAGTGTTCATTAATTCTAAACGCATTTGTTCTACCTTTGCCTGCACATCCGACTGCAGAAAAATATGCATCCCAAATGTTAGCACAGACTAGCCGTCATTGTCGCATAACAGTGTGTACGAACTACAAAGCAAGTAATTAGTACAATGGTACAACACGACATAATGTGACAGCAGGCGGAAAAACATAAACAAATTCACCTGCTTTGTGTCGTTAGAAGCCACGGAAGAACATTCATTGAATGCCTCAATTTCTATGGTACTATTTGCCGAGTTCCGATGATTTATTCCTTGGAGCGAACCAGAATGGTTGGGATACCTCTGTGAATTCAAGTGACTAAGATCTGAGACTGATGACATTGCATCAATAACTTCATCATCCACTGAGGAATAATAATGGCCAGCAACTAATTCCTCGATTTCTCGGCTACTATTTCCCGAGTTCCAGTGATTTCTTTCTTGGAATGGACCAGAATGGTTGGGGTACCTCTGTGACAAGCGACTAATATCGGACACTAATGACGCTGTGTCAGTAACTCCACAATCCACTGAGGAAGAACGGTGGCCACCATTTAACTTGTAGATGCGAAGAGAACTGAGGCCTCTACAGGTAAACCACCACTGTCTAGAGCTGTTCTCTGCAAAATAGAGGTTGAAAAACTTGTTTTGACAAGGCAGAAGGAAAAACTAAGTACATGGAGGCTATCGACATTGAAGAGTAAGAGTTCTCAACATACCACCACTTGACAAGGGGGTGACAGAATTTGTGATGAGCCTTTGTCTTGACACAATATAAATACTGCAAGCTTTAGGAGCATTTTTTAGGACTGCTGATGGCACGATAGAATCTTCTAGCTTCTTGAGCATGAAACTAAATAAAAAGATAGTGACATCAGGTTCAACAGATCAAAGAACCACATGTAAGTCATAAAAGGTGTGAACGTAAAGGCTAACAGATCCATATTATCGGAGTGTAAGCTGCCAGTCAAATGGATGGCCAAACCGTTTTCATGTATAGGACCACGTGATAGATAAAATGGCAAGGATAATATAAATCCCCTGAATTCTACCAATAAAACCTTACCATAGTACCCTCAACGACAAAAACAAAAATCAGATGAACTAGAGATCTAGAACATGCAACTGAAAAAATGCTATCAGAAAATCGCCAACTAGAAGGAGGAGAAAGAACTGTGTAACGAACAACTTATTCAATACTTCTGATGACATACCTCATGAGAAAACAAGAAGTGCAGGAGCCCAACACTAAACTACTTACACCACAGTCGGTAACATATTTAAGAAGTACTGACGCAGGATTGTCACCTTCCAGCACCAAAGTTTCAATCTAGAAAAGCAGTATTCAGAATTATACTTCAACAAAAACTAAATTTGAGCAGAACATAGCCATAAGGAAAAAGAAAAACCTACCTTTTTTCTTTTGCATAGTTTCTTAAATGGTAAAAATATCTTCTGAAACTCAACTTTTGCGTCCTTCATAAACGTTTCCACCACATGGGTATCCAGTTGCTCAATGGGGATATTGGCTCCGGCTGCAGAATATGGCAACACCCACATGTGGTCATCACAAGTAAATGAAAGTAACACAGCAGTGCCGAAAATGAGAAACCTTGATGGAATTTAAACATATTAAGTTTTAGATTAGGGGGACAAACTACAAGACCAAACCTAAAGTGGTACTTGCTGTCATTTTGGATAACTTGATATCAATTATATATCCGGTCTAGTTCTAGCAGCTCAGTTGTTTAGATTAGTTGGCAGTCAACTGGTTTTGGGCAAGACACCCTATTTCCTTTCTCAATGGTTCCCTTTTGTTGGTGCCAAAAAGTGCACCTTGTTCGATTGCCTTCCCAATAATCCATTATTTGCGTCTACACGTGTGAGTCTGGAGTCCCAAATTGTTGGATTAGAGGTCAAAGAGGCGTATAAGCACAATAGAAAGGCTAGAGTGGGAGGTGGATTAGAGGTCAAAGGGGCGTATAATCACAATAGAAAGGCTAACCAGTGCACGAGCTTCCCACAATTGCAGGGTCAAGGGAAGAGTGGGATGTAGCGCAGCCTTAATCCCACAAATGGAGAGACAGTTCCCAAACCCGTGACCAAGTCACATTGAGGTTACCTTACCATTGCATCCGGGCTGCCCTACAGATAAATAATCACAATCCTTCTACAAATACAATTAGCTTTGTAATCCTTTGATTCCAAAGATTTCAAATCACTTCTATCAAAAAGTTAATTCTACTGTCATGAAGTTTCTATATCCAAAATATCAAAGAATAAAAATGTCAAAATCCCTTTATGAGAAATCTACATCTACCAAAAAGCCCTAATCTACATCTATCAAAAAGCTTTAGGCCCCGATTGTCTTGAGCCGGCCCTGGTTAAAGGAGTAGCTGAAGTAAAAACACTGTGAACCAACCCCAAGGGGTAGCTCAAGTGGCAATAGGAATGAGCTGTAAACCCAGACATACTGATTTCAAAACTTGGCCACCACTTGGGGCCAGGCCACCTCTTTGAGCCAGGCGTTAGGAGAGAAATCTCCAGTGAAACCCCTAGTCTCGGTGTGGATAGTTTGTCTTTGACCGGACTGGGAAGGGGAATAGTCAGTGGCGTAGCCAAGAATATACATCAGTGGGGATATTATAAATACAAAATCTCTAACAATAGCCAACTCCCGACGACATCCCACCGACCCATGACTTGATGGTTGTTGGTGATGCGGCGTGATTTTCATGTTGGTTGTTACATCATGTTACAAAGGAGAGTTTTCAAGTTTTGGAGTACTATTTTGTTCACTCCTGCACCTAAACACTAGGTGAACATGTGCGTATTACTCACTGTTCATGCTGGGTGAAAATTACTCACTCTTCAATAAATTCACCGAATCTTTACTTTGATATGATTGCAGGCGGGGTGAAAATTACTCACTCTTCAATAAATTCATCGAATCTTTACTTTGATATGATTGCAGACATTGATTTTGTGGAGCTTATTTGTGTAACAATTCAAACAAGTCATTCGTATTTTAACAAGTATTTAATCTAATAATATGTGTTTGCTTTAAATATTTGGTAAACTCAAACTACCAATTTCAAAAAAAAAGAAAAAGAAAAAAGGTGCAGTGGGGGCGGGTGCCCCAGTGGGAATAGAGTGGCTCCGCCACTGGGAATAGTTAAGGTGCGCATAAGCTGATCCAGACACCCTGACCATCCAACGAGAAAACAACATTGTGAGGTTATAGTGTCTTTTGAAGTATAACTGAAACTGAAAGTAAGAGGATTACATAGAGTAGGAACTGAAGTGATTCTAGGCACGACGTGGATGAGGACGAAACGATCGGCCTTGGGCATGAGGTTCTCCACCGCCCACCGGACAGCTCGACGGCTTCCGTTTCCCCCGCGGCCGCTGCCGCTGCCTTTGACGGCCACCGCCACGGTCGTCTTTGCCGGCAAATTGCGGCCGCCGCAGACGACCATCTTTCGTTCCATGCACTCCAACGAAAGCTTGACTTCGATTCTTTCGAAGCTCTAGAGAATCCGTACGTATAACTAACAAAAGCGGGAGTGACGGTGCCGTTATATGCGGAATCCGAAAAAACGTTAAAATTTAAATTAATTATTAGGTGAAATTACACGAGAATCCCTCATCTATACATTTTGAACACGAACACCCCTATACTTTAAAAATGCCCAAAAGCACCACCTCATCCATAATCGTTAACCAATCAATACCCTTCTGTCAAAAGACCGTTAAGATGAAGAGGCCAGCGTGGATAAATTTTTGTAGATGAGGAGGTCAGTGTAGGCGAGTTTTAAGGGGTAAAATCATCATTTCCCCTCATTATATTAACAGAGTTAGTCAATTTTTTTATTTCATACAAATGAGAAGGTCTAAATGATCGAATTTAAATGTTAGGAGGTCTCTGTGTCCAAAATATATAGATGAGGGGACCTCCGTATAATTTCACCTAATTATTAATAAAATTTGAATGGCTGAAATAAAAGATACGATGTAGAAATACTACGTATTTAATAGTTATAAAAAAATAGATATTGTGCGACCTACAGTAATAAATAATACAAGACTCCATACATCATTGATCCTTTTGTTGATATCAAAAACGTTAAATTCAATTAGTTATTAGTTGAATTTTGACTGTGTAAGGCTCATTTATAAGGCTCATTTATAAAAATAAAAAATTTGATTATAGCATTCCACTTTTAACCATTAGCACTCCACTATTTGTTTTTTTTCCTATTTGAAATTACAACAGTACCCTTCTATATGTGAGAAAGTGGATGAATACTAACAAACTAAATGGTAATTTGATAATTTCACATAAAATAAAGACAAAAGGTAGAATGTCAATGGCTAAATATGAAGTGCCAAAATCACTTGTATAGCATGTTGCTGGCAAGAATAAATAATACAATATGTATATTACATTGCACAATGGAGTAGTTTTTTTAGCAATGTCCTGCATGGCGCATATGCTAGTTAGAATTGAATTAATCACTGTTTCAATATACTAGAAAAGAGAAAATCTTTTTAACGGAGGGTTCCGTGAACAGTTGTTTATGGAGGTGAATTGCGACGGTCCAAAAGTGTTTTGGACGGTCCGGATGTTAATGAAACTTTTTCGGAGAATAGTTGAACTTTTTTCCGGAAAAATTTCATTTAAATCCGGACCGTCTAAAACTGAAATGGATAGCTGATGAGCATGAATAAGGGATTCACGGAGCCTCCATAAATAAGCCAACCTTACTAGATAAGTCAATGATCAACATGCAACTCTAAAGACATTTATTGAATTTGCATGTAATTTATTTAATTACACTGTCGCCATCAGTCCTAATTTACTCTCTCTCTCTCTCTCACTCTCTCTCTCTCTCTCTCTCCATCCAACACTTCATTTCACAACATCAAATTACTACTTCAATTTCTCTCTTTCATTTCTTTCCTTACCAATCGGCCGACTTCCAGTCAAGCTATAAACACGCAACTTTTATATATAAAATATAATATAAAAAGACGATATTTGTAACATTCGAGTGATGTTTGTACATAAAGTTTTTAGAGATTGGTTAGGACCGAACCGCGCGATTCCCAGTTCTTCATCAAGAAAATGCTCCTCAATCCTCACATCCAATTAACAGACTCATACGAATTCTCCCCACATCGGATATTTTTTCGAATCTCAATAATTTGCAAACTTCCTGTGAATGGTAGCAAGAGCCGTCTCTTCCTCTTCAACAACAAAATACTCATTTTGCTCCCGAGGCCGAAATAGATAAAACATTCCAATGTAACATCCAAGGGTCACAGTCTCTACAACGACAGCAAATAGCCACTCTAAACTACAGTCATCATCCCTGATATCACGGACAAAAATCCACGCCCACTTCAATACCCAGAATGTAAACACACATCCATTGAAGTATCCCAGAAGTCTCATCTTCCTCAGATCCTGCGCAGCAGTCCCATCCGTCTTTGCTGCTTCCTCGAGTGTCTTGATCGACAAAAAAATTGGAACGAAAACTATCGCGAAGCCCACGTAATCGAACAGGATTAACGCCAGAGACAAATACGTACAAGTAGTTGCTATTGGACAGGCCGGTTTCATCGGTATAAACATGGGCTATGTTTGCGATAACCTGAATTGTTATGCCCACTGCCAAGATTTTCTTGTCGTTGGCATGTAAATGTGGTTTTATGATTGTCCAACCAGTCCCAATCAACATGATTACGGTTAGCAAAAGCAGAGCTCGAAGGCAATGGAATAAATAAAACCATAAGTCCCATCCATGGGGGGTTCCAGTGACCTTGATATAGTGTTTGTCCTCTGCCTCGAAAAATAGATTCAACGATTTCATTATGACCAATATGGCCATTAGAATGTGTATCTTGTGAACGAACGACCTGTTCTTGTGGCATAGATATAACCAGAAGGCCAGAAACGGCAAGTAAATTAAGGACCGAAAAAATGAAGTAGATCATGGGCAATTGAGTTCTACCGGCTTCAAGATAGTCCTTGCTATTTCGGTCTAGGTTATAGGTTTCTACGTGAACCTGCATTGAGACAGAGATATTCGGCTCACAGTTAGAAAAATATATAGCGAGATGGTCTGGTGAAGGGATGGGGAGGGTTTTGTTCTTCAACACAAAAGCCGGGATAGGGAGGGTTTTGCTAATGGAAGATTGGGGAGGAGGTGAGAGTTCTACAAATGTGGCTATGGGTGGGAAGGCTTCTGGGATTTGATCGGGGTCTCAAGAATGCATGTTTTTGCTTCATGGGGACGTAGGACAAGGTGATAGGTTTGGATGGCGAGTCGATCCCCAAAGAAGAAACCTATATGCGAGGAGTTTATTGGGGCGGTAGAGGTGGTCTTGATTGAGACATTGGAGACCTTGAGTGAGAGATGACCTATGAGATCGAAACAGAAATCTTCAAAAAGGATGGTGGGATGAGAGTCTGAGGAGATCGCTATCGTTTTGATGTCCCCAATTGTTGTGGGCAGTTAGACAATGAGGAAGAAGAAGAGGGCGAGGAAACGGAGATGGGTGTCAGGAAAAATAATTTGATGCATTCTTTTAGGTGATATCTGTAAAATGGGATTTCCGATCAAAAAAATCTATATGAATTCTTTTGATCTTTTATGATTAGTGGAATTTTTCTTCCCCATTAACAAAAAAATCTATAGAATAGGATCACGGTGTTGCAAAGGGAGAAAAAAGAGGTGATGGCAATCGGGGTGGAGATTAGTAAGGAATGAAAGGGCATGAGAGATGCAAGACTTGGAGCAATACCAACGGTTATATACGCCTAGGAGGGCTCAAAATAAACAGTATTAAGCTGTAAAAGTCAGGATTAGCCTTGTTTTGCACTTCTAAATATTGACTTTTACAACTTTTTTGTTTTTTTCTATTGTTAAAAAAAAGCTGTAAAAGTCAGGATTTAAAAGCGCAAAACAAGGTTGTCCCAACAAACACACTCTATTTTTCGTATCGTTGACCCTTTTTTGGCAAACCATTATTGACCCTTTTTTGTAAAGATGGAGACTCAACAAGAAAACTAGACGTTAAAAGGTGTTCGAAATAAGAAAATGAGCTGTAAGTTATCCTTCAGAAGGAGAAAATCACAAGGTCTCCTGAATAATAAAAAATATTTCATTAGGATAGTTTGTGAGACTGACATTGTAAAATTCTTCCTCCCCTTGAATCGTTCTAAGTCTATGATTTATCACGTTCGAGTGAGGGATTTTATTGTTGATGGTGTCAGAAAGTTTTACATTCTTTTAGGTCAATGCTTTCGAATAAGTGCCTTCGGGCACGACACAATTTGCTAGAAAGTTTTACATGTCCTCTGCAGATTTCAAAAAAAAAGAGGTAAATTTGATTAATTGTTAGTTAAATTCTATCCGCGTAAATACGAGAGCACCCACAACACAATTCACTTTAGGATCATTCTAAATGAATCGAATTAACTTGACAAATGTAGTGACAAAACTCAAGTATCGTTAAATCATAACGTATTTACTGGTTGGAATTAAATCATTTTTTCAATATACGAATTCATTGATTCAATGTTGATCAAGATGCAACTTTTATTACATTTACTAAATTGCATGTAACCTTCAAATAAATTACACGGTCGTGCGACCTGCAATAGCAAATAATACAAGTTTCCATACATCATCGATCCTTCGTAGATGTTAAAAAAATTTAAATTTAATTAATTATCAGTTGAATTTTAACTGTGTGAACGTAAAATGTTATATTTCAAAACTTTACTGTCATTGAGCCACGTGGCTTGTGGAACCCGCAACAACGAATAATACAATATATAATATTTTTAATATTTTGTGAATGGTATCACGACAAAAATAGTTCATATATAAATCATTGCAAAGAAGGTACAACAATTAAAAGGGCCTAAGGCACGAGATCACAACGAGCGGAAAATGTTGGTCTGGGGTTTAGGCACTTACAGCTTTGTAATTGTAATTGGTAGCCACTAACCCAATGACGGTCAAACTCTGTGGTTTGGATTTCTCTCGTTAGAGCATCTCCAGTCTTGACCCATTTTAAGACTCAAATTTAAAAATGGGGCAAAAATCACAAAAATCTCTCTCCAATCTTTGACCCAAACCCTTCCCCATTTTGGGTTTTACCCATTTTTTTGTCCAAATTTGGGACAACTTTTGCCTTGACCCATTTCTCCAATGGCTAGTTAGAGAGAGAGAGGGAGGGAGGAGGGAGAGAAAGGGAGGAGGGAGAGAAAGAGAGACAATCTCGTCGGCAGTGGCAGCAGGTTGAGGGCCGGCGGTTTGAGAGACAATGCAGAAGGTGGCAGTGGCGCCGTTGTGACCTCTAAGTCGTCTTGGGTCCCCCAGAGTTGTTGTTCTCTTCTGGCCTCCTCCGATGATGATGAACGAGTTTCAGAGTTGTCTTTTATGGTTGTGTCTGGTTCTGGGTTTTGTGTGAAATTTTTTTTGTGTTTGATTCTCGGGGAGAGAGAGACGGAGATGGAGAAAGAAGAGTATCAAGTCTCCTCATTTTGGATTTGATTGTTTTACCTTATTTACCATTATGCCATTAAGAATAAAATGTATTTATATTTGGGTAAAATTTGAGTTTGATGGTTGGAGATGTGTCTACCAAAAATGGATTTTTACCCAAAATTTAACTCAAATTTGAGGAAAAATATGGGTGAAGGCTGGAGATGCTCTTACACACACAAATGTAGAGTGTTTTTGTCGAAATCTAGAAATTCTCGTATTCTTTTATTGAGCGGAGGCTAGGTGGACCAAGTTTCAAATATCCTGCTCGGCAATAGGTTCGTTACGTGGTACGAAAATAAGAAAATTATGAAGTTGTATTGCTTCGAATTCTCGATATATATCCAAAGAGATCACCCCAAGCGTAGGGTATAAGCGTCCAATTGAAGCATAATAAATCTGGTAGTCCGGGATCGTACCCAAGGGATAAATAATACGGCTTGATGGATTGTAGATGCAAGTATGGTTTCCGGCTTTTAGTCAGCCAACTTGGTTTTTCGTATGCGGTGGAAAGTAAAAAGGCTAAATTAAACGAGAATAAACTAGATAAAAAGAAGGTTAGGTCTAGGAATTACTAGCGCCCACGACTCAAGCAAAACCACATTTTTCACCCCAATACACGGTTTAACCCGGAAGATAAGATGGTTCGAAAATTAAGCTAGCTATAGAATTTATTTAGCAAACACCTCGAGCGACCGAGCTCCAAGCATCATGTGTGGTAAGTAGGCGAAACTCTTACCTACACATGATCAAGGAGGTTATCACCTCGGTAATTTGACAAACAAATCCAAGCCCCACATCAATTTCCAAAACAAAGTTGCAAACTTTTTGGTGAAAAATGCAATTTTTACTCAAGCCATGGGTGCTAATTACCCCATGACCCAACCTTATGAAACTACTCACACATATCTAAGAAGATAAGAGCAAACAAAAATCTACTTAGCATAAGTGTAAACACAAGCCTAAGAGAAAATTAGATGGAAAGATAGATCGGGAGAAACTAAACAACTTTAATTAAGGAGAGAGTAGCAAAAATTAACTTACAAGAGTTGAAAATGCAGAAATTAAGGGCTGGAAAATAAGAACACAAAAGAACACGAAGAACAATTTGAAATCTAAGTCTAGATCTAAAAACGAGTACAAATCTAATTTTCTACGTGTTTGTAAAAAAAAAGCTATTCTATTCTATGGTTGTACAATGACATCACGGGCTTTTATAGTCCAAGATACGCGCATGGGATATTCCTAGAAGATGCTCTGAAGATCCCCTCGTAAGCTCTCGGTACCGATGACAAATGGCTTAAAATGCTGATAAGCTCTCGGTACCGATATCTCCAATCTTAGCCATCGATGCCAAGCTGCTTAGTGGCTGACAGGAGATAAGAGCTTGGTACCGATGTCTCCAATCTTAGCCATCGGTGCCGAAGGCTTATCTTCAGAACTTGGACTTGCTTGGCTGCCCTGGCTTGGCCATGCCATCGGCTTGATCTTGGCCTTGCTTTGCCTTGGGCCATCGGGCCACTTGTTGCTCTGGCCTTCCTTGGCTGGACTAGGATGCCTTGGCCATCGGGTCATGCTTTGATGCTTTGCCTTGGCCATTGCTCGGGCTGCGCCTTGCTCTTAAAACCCCTTTATTTGATGATTTACCTACAAAACAAGACTAGCATACTCTACAAGCAAAAGCAATCAAAAGCAACTAATTAGGCGATGAAATAAATTAAAACTAACTACTAGTGCACCCTTTATTACATTATCGGGTGCTTATCATGTATCTTCACTGACACTTGTGGATTTTTGATCGGATGGTAAGTGCTTCATCCTAACAATTATTATCAAAACTAGGATTAAAGGTTCAATTCTCTCGGGCAAGTACTTAATAAACAATGCAATAACTATATTACACAATTTTTTAGGAATGTCCTGCATGGGGTATATAATACTCCTAGGCTCCTAGCTAGAATTGAATCACTGTTTCAATATACTAGATAATTCAATGATCAAGATGCAACTCTAAAGACATTTATTGAATTTGTATGTAATCTATAAATAAATTACACTGTCGCATTAGTCCTAATTTAGGGTCTGTTTGATTAACGAAAAAAATAAAATGGACAGTGAAAATGATAGAAAGTAAAGTGAAAAAAAAGAAAAAGAACTTTTTTTTTTCCTCATCCGTTTAATTAGAATGGAAGTTTTGCAAGAAAATAGTAGAAAAAATAAGATATATTTGTTTGGAGGGAATAAAATTGTAAAAATTAGAAGAGAAAAGGTGGAGGGAAGAAGATAAAGAAGGAAGTTAGAGTAATTGTTGTTGATTTTTTGGGAAAAATAAAATTTTCCTGCACATTTTGTGAGAAAAAGTAAAGCAAGCTCTCATGCTTTAAAAGGTTGTGTGGGCACACGCCCCAAAAATCCCGTGGTTTAGGCATAAAATTTCGGGTGCGCCCTTATCTCGCGGAAAGCGCGGCGAAGTGCTTCGCAGATCAGAGAGTCGCCACTCGGATTTTGCGGTTTGTACCCAAGAAACCGTTCTTTTGAAAACGTTTGGACTACGTTTGTTTGATTTTTGAAAAAGGCTTTTGTAGACTGGACCGTCGTCACCTTCGATCTTGAGGTTCGGGAGCCAGATTACGAGAGGGGAAGGGTTTTATGGCACCCCTCTCGCCCAGTCCGGAGACCGGTCTCTACTCGGGCGTTTTATAAAAACATTTGCATTTTCTCTCTTTATTTGATCATTCTTTTAACCAGTTAGGGCGGGGGAACAGTTAATAGGGATTAAAACTGTAACAGATTGCATTTATGTACAAAAGATGTAACAAAATATTTATGGATGTTTGCATTTATGTATAATAGATTGAGAACAAGCTTTTGTGGACATTTTAAGTAGACTAGAACATACTGATTGTGAGGTAATGCACACAGGAACAAGCCTGCATGCACTGGCCAAGCCACTGCATGTAGTCATGACCTGCGTGCGCCACACCACAATTGGCGTGCGCCGGTAAGCTTAAGACCACAGCTTCTGTTATCAACCCTCTGGGCTCTGGAAAGGACTAGTGCACACCCAGGACAAACCACACAGTTTATAAAGGCTATTAAGCTATTACAGACAGGTTAATGGGCTTGAAAGCCACCAAATAGACAGAAAACCCCTTAAACAGAGAGGGGAGGATGATCAAAGGCCTGGATGTAAGATCCATGCAAGAGCCAAGCCACTGGAACATGGATCACTAGCGCACGCCACTAAGGAAGGGCCGTACGCCAGTTCTCTCTTGGTCCCAATGCTTTGGCTTTGCATATTCTGGGCTCTGGAACAGGACCAGAGGGACCCAGAAGACCAAACTAAACAGTAAATACAGCTAGAAAAGAGAGCAGTTCTAAATACAGAAAGCTGTAAACTGGTTTTAACATGCAGCAGGGTGATCAAAGCTTAAATAATGCAAGAAAACAATGATCCATGATCTCCACGCCAGTTTTGCACATACCACCATTACTGGCGTACGGCACTCGTTACTGGCGTGCGCCACTTAACATTGTACACGGTTTTGAAACCTTGCTAGCATTAGGGCCAGGACTGGTATAGATTACCAGCCTTGACCCTGCCAGCCCCCCTCAGGGGTCAGAACAGAAAGCAGGAGCAAGAGGTATTATACCTTTGCTTGTGAGTTTTGTGGATGATTGGAGCTTTGAGCTTGAGAGAGGTTGATGGATGATGAGTGTAGAGATGGTTATGGACTGTGGAAGGTGTGTTCTTCACTTGCTCTTTCTATGAGGAAGAAAGGAAACAAAGAACACTTAAGATGAAGAAGACAAAATGAATTTTTGCCTTAATGGAGCTAACCCCTTGCAAATGAATGCAAGGGGGGTATTTATGGAGGAGGGAGACTGAGATCAGCCTGCCCTTAAGGGCTGTTTGGGATGGCCAAGCTTTGGAGGAAGCTCCCATGCATTTAATGCATGGGACTTGGCTTGATGGAAGGTGTAGGAGAGAGGGGAACAGTTTCTGGCCGAAGTAATGATCAGGAGACTGCCAGCTGACGTCAGGCGGCTACAGGAACTCCCGCCCATCTGGCTGCAAAAGTTTGATTTGATTGGTACTGACTGGCGTGCGCCGCTTGTTGAGTGGCGTGCGCCAGAGAGTGGTAATGACTGACACGTGGCAGTGGTTCCTGCGCACGCTAGTCCACCACCAGCGTACTCCAGCAGGGTTTTGTTGAGGCCATTTGGTTCTGGCTTAAGGGTTCGACAAGGGTTTGAAATGGGTTTGGACGAGGCTCGGGACGCTCAAAGCTCAAACTCATCAAACAACTCGGTATGTTCTCGACCTTAATCATCATCGGGGAATCAAAGACCGTAAGTAAACTAATCTGGATCGTCCAGAATAGGGTGTCTACAGGTTGTACATGAAAGTTCACTTTCTACCACTTTCTAGGATATTCTTACTAAGTGAACACAAAAAAGTACATATTTTTTTCTCTTTTCTCTTTATTGTATTTTCTATTATTATCTCGCTAATCAACGGACTCTCAGTCTCTCTTCCTCTCCAACACACACTCCATCTCACAACTTCATTTTTGGGTAGTTAATTCTACTTTCATTTCTTTCCTAATTATCGGCCGACTTCCAGTCAAGATAATAAAAGCACGATATTTGTAACATTTGACCGATGTTTGTACATATGTTTTTTATAGATTGATTAGGATTTACCGGAGAGTCCTTGATATATATGGGG
Source organism: Rhododendron henanense subsp. lingbaoense (assembly GCA_020567845.1). Classification (NCBI taxonomy): domain Eukaryota; kingdom Viridiplantae; phylum Streptophyta; class Magnoliopsida; order Ericales; family Ericaceae; genus Rhododendron; species Rhododendron henanense. The sequence goes on from CM036318.1 coordinate 1,934,219, forward strand.
CTGTTTCCACTAATCAAGAAGTTGTAGACTATGGCTCTGTTTGATATAACTGAAAACTGAAAGCTGAAAATTAAGTGCTGAAAGCTGAATGCTGATTTTATTAAGTTGAGAAGCTGTTTGATATGTACTGAATTTTAAGCACTGAATTAAACAAGTTGTTTGATCTGTAGAAGGAACTGAAGTCTTAAATTCACTAATTTTCCGACTTTGCCCTTCAAACCAATACTTCTATTGTGCTTTTCATTATAGATTTGAAGAACAAATATTATGATAGTATTCAAATCAAGAAATATATTCATTGTCGCAATTTGTCTCTTTTTTCTTCTTTTTTGAAACCAACCAGTAAGGCAGAAACCACCGCCACAACCATCACCAAATGAATAGAAGGTTTCAAGACAAATATACATATGCAATCAGAAACACGCACCACCAAATGAATTAATTAAGGTTCGATTCTTGAGGTTAGATTGCAAGAAAAGAATTTTTTGTGAATTCTCTAATTCTGGCGTAAATGGTATGCCTATAACTGGATCAAGGAGAAGATTAGTTAAGATGCTCATCCATCGAATTAGAAAAAAAAGAAAAGAAAAGAAAAGAGAAAGAAAACACATACCACACGAGTCATGACCCTTTAGTTCTAAATTTTGGGGAAATAATATGCTTGCAAACAATTTACATTTTTTTATCCGAAACAATTACCTAAAGCCATTTGATTATACAACAGAGCATGAATTGGGGGTAGGTAATCAAATGGGTTTGAACATCGAAATCCCCAAATCCATAAAGATGCATGAATCCAATAAATCCAATCTCGAAATTCTGGCAGCACTACTCCATGTTTCTCAATTGCAATTCGGAGAGAGAGAGAGAGAGATGGGTCTTATTAGTTGGGGAAGTTTGACAGTTTTGATCGACCTGGGAATTGGACAGAGGCGAGGGCATGGAAGAGACAAGAGGGCAAAGAAGAAGCGAGAAAAAAAAAAAAAAAAAGAACCGTGTTGCACTGAGCGTGTTCAGTGATAAGTAATAAGTAGGGGGGGAGCTACTTAATTTTTTACTCTTTGCTTTTGCCGTGCTCTGAACATATTCAGCACACACTATTTCGGTTATCAAACCAACTTATTTGATTTTTACTTAATCTATTCAGTTTTAAGTGCTGAATTAGGTTATCAAACAAACTTCTTTGTTTTCTCATTATTCAAAATTTTTCTCCGTTTGTAGTTCTGCTTCAAATTTTTATATATTATTATACAGTAGTTCGCCACGAGGGGTATCCGAAAAGTAAAAAAAATTGACTTTTACCAATTTTATTTAAAAAATATTCAAGAAAAAAACCCAAAAGCCGAGTTATTGGTCAAAGTTAAGATTCCTAGTATATGGACAGCAAAAATCAAGTGCTACAGGGTTCAAGAGATCGAGAGGAACAGAACTATAGAACATGTATGCTTATCTCATTCCACCAAAGAAAATAGCACAGCAATTGCCAAACATACATTTTTTAAGAGTTGGATTGAGTATGTGAATAAAAAGTTTCACTTAAATCTTGACCACAAAAGAACATATCTCCACAATTTTCAGGCTTTCGGCGTTCTTTTTTGTCCCGAGGACCGAACCGATTCCCAGTCCTCACATTCAATTTACAGACTCATACGAATTCCCCCCACATCTGATAAGGTTTTCCAAATTTCAATAGTCTGCAAACTCCCTGTGCATGGTAGCAAGAGCTGTCTCTTCTTCGTCTTCAACAACAAAATACTCATTTTGCTCCCGAGGCCGAAACAGATAAAACATTCCAATGTAAAATCCAATGGTCAAAGTCTCTTCAATGATAACAGTTAACCACTCTAAACCACAATCATCATCCGTGATCTCACCTACAAAAAACCACGCCATCCACTTCACTTGCCAGAACAAAAACACGAATGCATTGAAACATCCCAAAAGTCTCATCTTTCCCAGATCCCGCGCAGCAGTTCCATCTGTCCTCGCGGCTTCCTTGAGTGTCTTTATTGACAAAGTAATTGGAACCAAAACTATCGTAAATCCCACGAAATCGACCAGCAATAACGCCAGAGTCAAATACAAGTAGTTGCTATTGGATGGACCGGTTTCATCGGTGTTCTTGAAAAAATCTGGACCACTACATCTTAGGCGAATGTTGATGATTAAGCAGTTTTAATTTGTATGCTTCGATGAAGTGCGAAAAGACTTATGAACTCTCTAGAACTCCTAAGAAATGAACGAATAACTCAAAACAAGGAATGCGAGTACCGAATGGAACATAGAATGAGTGAAAGGGCACGGAAACGTGTTTAAGCCGAAGTGGCTCCGGCGATATTTGAATTGGCCTACTTTCGACGAACTATTCGTAACCAAAATTCTATTAATTCAACGGTTCAATTCCATCAGCTTTTTGTACTTTGAGTATCTCATGTATCGATGTAAAATAGGTTTCAATCCGGTTTAAACTTAGGGTGATTCAAGGATTTTTCCAAAATGTTTTGTTTTTCGACTTCTTTACAGTTAGATCATCAAATCTCTAGATTTACAAATAATTGGGGAGTCAAACTGATTTAATTTGAAAGTAGGCTAGACGAGCTTTTTAACATTTCAAACCAAGTGCGAATCGGAGTTAGGGAGTGTCCGTGCCAAGGCCGGACTGCAAAGTTCGGTCTGAAGTGAAGTTTTGATGATGCGCCCGGGGAGCAGTGAAAAGCGCCTGGGGCGCATAATATTGTTCCTGGGGCGCACAAAGCTCCACCATTTTCTCAAACTTTGCCGGTTTGTCACGGATACTCTCGAATACCACTTTTTGCAAGGTTGGAACCGTTAAAAACCTTATTGAGTCTACTTTCCAACCCAAGTAGTTTGAATCTATTAAAAAATTTGTATAAAAAGGTACGACCAAATTACCCTCAATGAGTCAAAAACTAAATCATTTCTATAAAACGGTTGCATCTTCCTCATTTTAAATCGAATAAAGACCTATTACATATCGAAAATGGGAAGTTTCAATTTTCTAAAAGATGTCGTAATCCAACCATCAAAATAATAAGGTTTAGTTCTTGAAAATTGCTGGACCACTACATCTTAGGCGAATGTTGATGATTAAGTAGTTTTAGTTTGTATGCTTCGATGAAGTGCGAAAAGACTTATGAACTCTCTAGAACTCCTAAGAAATGAACAAATAACTCCAAAACAAGGAATGCGAGTACAGAATGGAACATTGAATGAGCGGAAGGGCACAGAACGTGTTTAAGCCGAAGTGGCTCCGGCGATATTTGAATTGGCCTACTTTCGACCAACTATTCGTGACCTAAATTCTGATAATTCAATGGTTCAATTCCATCATCTTTTAGAACTTTGAATATCCTCTGTGTCGATGTAAAATAGGTTTCCATCCGGTTAAAAATTAGGGTGATTCAAGGATTTTAGCAAAATATTTTGTTTTTCGACTTCTTTACAGTAAGATCGTCAAATCTCTTGATTTACAAATATTTGGGGAGTTAAACTAATTTAATTTGAGAGTAGGCAAGACGAGCTATTTAACATTTCAAACCACGTGCGAATCGAAGTTCGGGAGTGTCCGTGCCAAGACCGGACTGCAAAGTTCGGTCCGAAGCGAAGTTTTGGTGATGCGCCCGGGGAGCAATGAAATGCGCCTGGGGCGCATAGTATTGCTCCTGGGGCGCACAAAGCTCCACCATTTTCTCAAACCTTGCCGGTCTGTCACGGATACTCTCGAACACCATTTTTGGCAAGGTTGGAGCCGTTAAAATACCTTATTGAGTCTACTTTCCAACCCAAGTAGTTTGGATCTATAATTTTTTTTTTTTGGTATAAAAAGGTACGACCAAATTACCCTCAATGAGTCAAAAACTAAATCATTTCAGTAAAACGGTTGCGTCTTCCTCATTTTAAATCGAATAAAGACCTATTATATATCGAAAAATGGAAGTTTCAATTTTCTAAAAGATGGTGGAATCCAACCATCAAAATAATAAGGTTTAGTTCTTGAAAATTGCTGGACCACTACATCTTAGGCGAATGTTGATGATTAAGCAGTTTTAATTTGTATGCTTCGATGAAGTACGAAAAGACTTATGAACTCTCTAGAACTCCTAAGAAATGAACTAATAACTCAAAACAAGGAATGCGAGTACCTAATGGAACATTGAATGAGCGGAAGGGCACGGAAACGTGTTTAAGCTGAAGTCGCTCCGGCGATATTTGAATTGGCCTACTTTCGACCAACTATTCGTGACCTAAATTATGTAAATTCAATGGTTCAATTCCATCATCTTTTAGAAATTTGAATATCCTCTGTATCGATGTAAAATAGGTTTCCATCCGGTTAAAAATTAGGGTGATTCAAGGATTTTAGCAAAATATTTTATTTTTCGACTTCTTTACAGTAAGATCGTCAAATCTCTTGATTTACAAATAATTGGGGAGTCAAACTAATTTAATTTGAAAGTAGGCAAGACGAGCTTTTTAACATTTCAAACCACGTGCGAATCGGAGTTCGGGAGTGTCCGTGCCAAGACCGGATTGCAAAGTTCGGTCCCAAGCGATGTTTTGGTGATGCGCCCGGGGAGCGATGAAATACGCCTGGGGCGCAAAATTTTGCTCCTGGGGCGCACAAAGCTCCACCATTTTCTCAAACTTTGCCGGTCTGTCACGGATACTCTCGAACACCATTTTTTGCAAGGATGGAGCCGTTAAAATACCTTATTGAGTCTACTTTCCAACCCAAGTAGTTTGGATCTATACAATTTTTTTATGTATAAAAAGGTACGACCAAATTACCCTCAATGTGTCAAAAACTAAATCATTTCGGTAAAATGGTTGCATCTTCCTCATTTTAAATCGAATAAAGACCTATTATATATCGAAAAAGGGAAGTTTCAATTTTCTAAAAGATGGTGGAATCCAACCATCAAAATAATAAGGTTTTGTTCTTGAAAATTGCTGGACCACTACATCTTAGGCGAATGTTGATGATTAAGCAATTTTAATTTGTATGCTTCGATGAAGTGCTAAAAGAGTTACGAACTCTCTAGAACTCCTAAGAAATGAACTAATAACTCAAAACAAGGAATGCGAGTAAAGAATGGAACATTGAATGAGAAGAAAGGCACGGAAACGTGTTTAAGCCAAAGTGGCTCCGGCGATATTTGAATTGGCCTACTTTCGACCAACTATTCGTGACCTAAATTATGTTAATTCAATGGTTCAATTCCAACATCTTCTAGAACTTTAAATATCCTTTGTATCGATGTAAAATAGGTTTCCATCCGGTTAAAAATTAGGGTGATTCAAGGATTTTAGCAAAATATTTTGTTTTTCAACTTCTTTACAGTAAGATCGTCAAATCTCTTGATTTACAAATAATTTTGGAGTCAAACTAATTTAATTTGAATGTAGGCAAGACGAGCTTTTTAACATTTTAAACCACGTGCTAATCGGAGTTCGGGAGTGTTCGTGCCAAGATCGGACTGCAAAGTTCGGTCCGAAGCGAAGTTTGATGATGCGCCTGGGGAGCAATGAAATGCGCCTGGGGCGCAAAGTATTGCTCCTGGGGCGCACATTGCTCCACCATATTCTAAAACTTTGCCGGTTTGTCATGGATACTCTCGAGCACCATTTTTTGCAAGGTTGGAACCGTTAAAAACCTTATTGAGTCTACTTTCCAACCCAAGTAGTTTGGATCTATAAATGTTTTTTGTAGAAAAAGGTACGACCAAATTACCCTCAATGAGTCAAAAACTAAATCATTTTGGTAAAACGGTTGCATCTTCCTCATTTTAAATCGAATAAAGACCTATTATATATCGAAAAAGGGAAGTTCCAATTTTCTAAAAGATGGTGGAATCCAACCATCAAAATAATAAGGTTTTGTTCTTGAAAATTGCTGGACCACTACATCTTAGGCGAATGTTGATGATTAAGCAGTTTTAATTTGTATGCTTCGATGAAGTGCGAAAAGACTTATGAACTCTCTAGAACTCCTAAAAAATGAACTAATAACTCAAAACAAGTAATGCGAGTACTGAATGGAACATAGAATGAGTGGAAAGGCACGGAAACGTGTTTAAGCCGAAGTGGCTCCGGCGATATTTGAATTGGCCAACTTTCAACCAACTATTCGTGACCTAAATTATGTTAATTCAATGGTTCAATTCCATCATCTTTTAGAACTATAAATATTCTCTGTATCGATGTAAAATTGGTTTCCATCCGGTTTAAAATTAGGGTGATTCAAGGATTTTTCCAAAATATTTTGTTTTTCGACTTCTATACAGTAAGATCGTCAAATCTTTTGATTTACAAATAATTGGGGAGTTAAACTAATTTAATTTGAAAGTAGGCTAGACGAACTTTTTAACATTTCAAACCACGTGCGAATCGGAGTTTGGGAGTGGCCGTGCCAAGACCGGACTGCGAAGTTCGGTCCGAAGCGAAGTTATGATGATGCGCCCGGGGAGCACTGAAATGCGCCTGGGGCGCATAGTATTGCTCCTGGGGCGCACATAGCTCCACAATTTTCTCAAACTTTGCCTGTTTGTTACGGATACTCTCGAACACAATTTTTTGCTTGGATGGAACCTTAAAAACCTTATTGAGTCTACTTTCCAACCCAAGTAGTTTGGATCTATAAATTTTTTTTGTATTAAAAGGTACGACCGAATTACCCTCATTGAGTCAAAAACTAAATCATTTCGGTAAAACGGTTGCATGTTCCTCATTTTAAATCTAATAAAGACCTATTATATATCGAAAAAGGGACGTATCAATTTTCTAAAAGACGGTGGAATCCAACCGTCAAAATAATAAGGTTCAGTTCTTGAAAATTGCTGGACCACTACATCTTGGGCGAATGTTGACGATTAAGCAGTTTTAATTTGTATGCTTCGATGAAGTGCGAAAAGACTTACGAACTCTCTAGAACTCCTAGGAAATGAACTAATAACTCAAAACAAGTAATGCGAGTACCGAATGAAACATAGATTGAGTGGAAGGGCACGGAAACGTGTTTAAGCCGATGTGGCTCCGGCGATATTTGAATTGGCCAACTTTCGACCAACTATTCGTGACCTTAATTCTGTTAATTCAATGGTTCAATTCCATCACCTTTTAGAACTTTGAATATCCTCTGTATCGATGTAAAATACGTTTTCATCCGGTTTAAAATTAGGGTGATTCAAAGATTTTTCGAAAATATTTTGTTTTTCGACTTCTTTACAGTAAGATCGTCAAATCTCTAGATTTACAAATAATTGGGGAGTCAAACTAGTTCAATTCCATCATCTTTTAGAACATTGAATGTCCTCTGTATCGATGTAAAATATGTTTCCATCCGGTTTAAAATTAGGGTGATTCTAGGATTTTTCAAAAATATTTTGTTTTTCGACTTCTTTACAATTAGATCGTCAAATCTCTCGATTTACAAATAATTGGGGGGTCAAACTAATTTAATTTGAAAGTAGGCTAGACGAACTTTTTAACATTTCAAACCACGTGCGAATCGGAGTTCGGGAGTGTCCGTGCCAAGACCGGACTGCGAAGTTCGGTCCAAAGCGAAGTTATGATGATGCGCCCGGGGAGCACTGAAATGCGCCTGGGGCGCATAGTATTGCTCCTGGGGCGCACACAGCTCCACAATTTTTTCAAACTTAGTCGGTTTGTCACGTATACTCTCGAACTCCATTTTTTGCAAGGTTGGAACCGTTAAAAACCTTTTTGAGTCTACTTTTCAACCCAAGTAGTTTGGACCTATAAAATGTTTTTGTATAAAAAGGTACGACCAAATTAGCCTCAATGAGTAAAAAACTTAATCATTTCGGTAAAACGGTTGCATCTTCCTCATTTTTAATCGAATAAAGACCTATTATATATCAAAAAAGGGAAGTTTCAATTTTCTAAAAGATGGTGGAATCCAACCATCAAAATAATAAGGTTCAGTTCTTGAAAATTGCTGGACCACTACATCTTAGGCGAATGTTGATGATTAAGCAGTTTTAATTTGTATGCTTCGATGAAGTGCGAAAAGACTAATGAACTCTCTAGAACTCCTTGGAAACGAACTAATAACTCAAAACAAGGAATGCGAGTACCGAATGGAACATAGAATGAGTTGAAGAACACGGAAACGTGTTTAAGCCGAAGTGGCTCCGGCGATATTTGAATTGGCCTACTTTCGACCAACTATTCGTGACCTAAATTCTGTTAATTCTATGGTTCAATTCCATCATCTTTTAGAACTTTGAATGTCCTCTGTATCGATGTAAAATAGGTTTCCAACCGGTTTAAAATTAGGGTGATTCAAGGATTTTTCAAAAATATTTTGTTTTTCGATTTCTTTACAGTAAGATCGTCAAATCTCTAGATTTACAAATAATTGGGGGGTCAAACTAATTTAATTTGAAAGTAGGCTAGAAGAACTTTTTAACATTTCAAACCACGTGCGAATCGGATTTCAGGAGTGTCCGTGCCAAGACCGGACTGCGAAGTTATGATGATGCGCCCGGGGAGCACTGAAATGCGCCTGGGCGCACACAGCTCCACAATTTTCTAAAACTTTGTCGGTTTGTCACGGATACTCTCGAACTCCATTTTTTGCAAGGTTGGAACCGTTAAAAACCTTTTTGAGTCTACTTTTCAACCCAAGTAGTTTGGATCTATAAAATGTTTTTGTATAAAAAGGTACGACCAAATTAGCTTCAATGAGTCAAAAACTTAATCATTTCGGTAAAACGGTTGCATCTTCCTCATTTTTAATCGAATAAAGACCTATTATATATCAAAAAAGGGAAGTTTCAATTTTCTAAAAGGTGGTGGAATCAAACCATCTTGAAAATTGCTGGACCACTACATCTTAGGCGAATGTTGTTGATTGAGCAGTTTTAATTTGTATAATTCGATGAAGTGCGAAAAGACTTATGAACTCTCTAGAACTCTTTGGAAAAGAACTAATAACTCAAAACAAGGAATGCGAGTACCGAATGGAACATAGAATGAGTGGAAGAACACGGAAACGTGTTTAAGCCGAAGTGGCTCCGGCGATATTTGAATTGGCCTACTTTCGACCAACTATTCCTGACCTAAATTCTGTTAATTCGATGGTTCAATTCCATCATCTTTTAGAACATTGAATGTCCTCTGTGTCGATGTAAAATAGGTTTCCATCCGGTTTAAAATTAGGGTGATTCATGGATTTTTCAAAATATTTTGTTTTTCGACTTCTTTACAGTAAGATCGTCAAATCTCTAGATTTAAAATAATTGGGGGGTCAAACTAATTTAATTTGAAAGTAGGCTAGACGAACTTTTTAACATTTCAAACCACGTGCGAATCAGAGTTCGGGAGTGTCCGTGCCAAGACCGGACTCCGAAGTTTGGTCCGAAGCAAAGTTATGATGATGCGCCCGGGGAGCACTGAAATGCGCCCGGGGCGCATAGTATTGCTCCTGGGGCGCACACAGCTCCACAATTTTCTCAAACTTTGTCGGTTTGTCACGGATACTCTCGAACTCCATTTTTTGCAAGGTTGGAAGCGTTAAAAACCTTTTTGAGTCTACTTTTCAACCCAACTAGTTTGGATCTATAAAATGTTTTTGTATAAAAAGGTACGACCAAATTAGCCTCAATGAGTCAAAAACTAAATCATTTCGGTAAAACGGTTGCATCTTCCTCATTTTTAATCGAATATAAACCTATTATATATCGAAAAAGGGAAGTTTCAATTTTCTAAAAGATGGTGGAATCCAACCATCAAAATAATAAGGTTCAGTTCTTGAAAATTGCCGGACCACTACATCTTAGGCGAATGTTGATGATTAAGCAGTTTTAATTTGTATGTTTCGATGAAGTGCGAAAAGACTAATGAACTCTCCAGAACTCCTTGGAAATGAACCAAGAACTCAAAACAAGGAATGAGAGTACCGAATGGAACACAAAATGAGTGGAAGGGCACGGAATCGTGTTTAAGCCGAAGTGGCTCCGGCGATATTTTAATTGGCCTACTTTCGACCAACTATTTGTGACCTAAATTCTGTTAATTCGAAGGTTCAATTCCATCACCTATTAGAACTTTGAATGTCCTCTGTATCGATGTAAAATAGGTTTCCATGCGGTTTAAAATTAGGGTGATTCATGGATTTTTCAAAAAATATTTTGTTTTTCGACTTCTTTAAAGTAAGATCGTCAAATCTAGATTTACAAATAATTGGGGGGGTCAAACTAATTTAATTTGAAAGTAGGCTAGACGAACTTTTTAACATTTCAAACCACGTGCGAATCGGAGTTTGGGAGTGGCCGTGCCAAGACCGGACTGCGAAGTTCGGTCCGAAGCGAAGTTATGATGATGCGCCCGGGGAGCACTGAAATGCGCCTGGGGCGCATAGTATTGCTCCTGGGGCGCACACAGCTCCACAATTTTCTCAAACTTTGTCGGTTTGTCACGTATACTCTCGAACTCCATTTTTTGCAAGGTTGGAACCGTTAAATACCTTTTTGACTCTACTTTTCAACACAACTAGTTTGGATCTATAAAATGTTTTTGTATAAAAAGGTACGACCAAATTAGCCTCAATGAGTCAAAAACTTAATCATTTCGGTAAAACGATTGCATCTTCCTCATTTTTAATCGAATATAAACCTATTATATATCGAAAATGGGAAGTTTCAATTTTCTAAAAGATGACGTAATCCAACCATCAAAATAATAAGGTTTAGTTCTTGAAAATTGCTGGACCACTACGTCTTAGGCGAATGTTGATGATTAAGTAGTTTTAGTTTGTATGCTTCGATGAAGTGCGAAAAGACTTATGAACTCTCTAGAACTCCTAAGAAATGAACAAATAACTCCAAAACAAGGAATGCGAGTACAGAATGGAACATTGAATGAGCGGAAGGGCACAGAACGTGTTTAAGCCGAAGTGGCTCCGGCGATATTTGAATTGACCTACTTTCGACCAACTATTCGTGACCTAAATTCTGTTAATTCGAAGGTTCAATTCCATCACCTATTAGAACTTTGAATGTCCTCTGTATCGATGTAAAATAGGTTTCCATGCGGTTTAAAATTTGGGTGATTCATGGATTTTTCAAAAATATTTTGTTTTTCGACTTCTTTACAGTAAGATCGTCAAATCTCTAGATTTACAAATAATTGGGGGGTCAAACTAATTTAATTTGAAAGTAGGCTAGACAAGCTTTTTAACATTTCAAACCACGTGCAAATCGGATTTTGGGAGTGTCCGTGCCATGACCGGACTGCGAAGTTCGGTCCGAAGTGAAGTTATGATGATGCGCCCGGGGAGCACTAAAATGCGCCTGGGGCGCATAGTATTGCTCCTGGGGCGCACACAGCTCCACAATTTTCTCAAACTTTGTCGGTTTGTCACGGATACTCTCGAACTCCATTTTTTGCAAGGTTGGAAGCGTTAAAAACCTTTTTGAGTCTACTTTTCAACCCAACTAGTTTGGATCTATAAAATGTTTTTGTATAAAAAGGTACGACCAAATTAGCCTCAATGAGTCAAAAACTTAATCATTTCGGTAAAACGGTTGCATATTCCTCATTTTTAATCGAATAAAGACCTATTATATATCAAAAAAAGGAAGTTTCAATTTTCTAAAAGGTGGTGGAATCCAACCATCAAAATAATAAGGTTCAGTTCTTGAAAATTGCTGGACCACTACATCTTAGGCGAATGTTGATGATTAAGCAGTTTTAATTTGTATAATTCGATGAAGTGCGAAAAGACAAATGAACTCTCTAGAACTCCTTGGAAATGAACCAATAACTCAAAACAAGGAATGAGAGTACCGAATGGAACATAGAATGAGTGGAAGAACACGGAAACGTGTTTAAGCGGAAGTGGCTCCGGCGATATTTGAATTAGACTACTTTCAACCAACTATTCGTGACCTAAATTATGTTAATTCAATGGTTCAATTCCATCATCTATTAGAACTTTGAATGTCCTTTGTATCGATGTAAAATAGGCTTCCATCCGGTTTAAAATTAGGGTGATTCAAGGATTTTTCAAAAAAAAAAAAAAATTTCGATTTCTTTACAGTAAGATCGTCAAATCTCTAGATTTACAAATAATTGGGGGGTCAAACTAATTTAATTTGAAAGTAGGCTAGACGAACTTTTTAACATTTCAAACCACGTGCGAATCGGATTTCGGGAGTGTCCGTGCCATGACCGGACTGCGAAGTTCGGTCCGAAGTGAAGTTATGATGATGCGCCCGGGGAGCACTAAAATGCGCCTGTGGCGCATAGTATTGCTCCTGGGGCGCACACAGCTCCACAATTTTCTCAAACTTTGTCGGTTTGTCACGGATACTCTCGAACTCCATTTTTTGCAAGGTTGGAACCGTTAAAAACCTTTTTGAGTCTACTTTTCAACCCAACTAGTTTGGATCTATAAAATGTTTTTGTATAAAAAGGTACGACCAAATTAGCCTCAATGAGTCAAAAACTTAATCATTTCGGTAAAACGGTTGCATATTCCTCATTTTTAATCGAATAAAGACCTATTATATATCAAAAAAGGGAAGTTTCAATTTTCTAAAAGGTGGTGGAATCCAACCATCAAAATAATAAGGTTCAGTTCTTGAAAATTGCTGGACCACTACATCTTAGGCGAATGTTGATGATTAAGCAGTTTTAATTTGTATAATTCGATGAAGTGCGAAAAGACAAATGAACTCTCTAGAACTCCTTGGAAATGAACCAATAACTCAAAACAAGGAATGAGAGTACCGAATGGAACATAGAATGAGTGGAAGGGCACGGAATTGTGTTTAAGCCGAAGTGGCTCCGGCGATATTTGAATTGGCCTACTTTCGTCCAACTATTCGTGACCTAAATTCTGTTAATTCAATGATTCAATTCCATCATCTTTTAGAACTTTGAATGTCCTCTATATCGATGTAAAATAGGTTTCCATCCGGTTTAAAATTAGGGTGATTCAAGGATTTTTCAAAAATATTTTTTTTTTCGACTTCTTTACAGTAAGATCGTCAAATCTCTAGATTTACAAATAATTGGGGGGTCAAACTAATTTAATTTGAAAGTAGGCTAGAAGAACTTTTTAACATTTCAATCCACGTGCGAATCGGATTTCGGGAGTGTCCGTGCCATGACCGGACTGCGAAGTTCGGTCTGAAGTGAAGTTATGATGATGCGCCCGGGGAGCACTGAAATGCGCCTGGGGCGCATAGTATTGCTCCTGGGGCGCACACAGCTCCACAATTTTCTCAAACTTTGTCGGTTTGTCACGGATACTCTCGAACTCCATTTTTTGCAAGGTTGGAACCGTTAAAAACCTTTTTGAGTCTACTTTTCAACCCAACTAGTGTGGATCTATAAAATGTTTTGTATAAAAAGATACGACCAAATTAGCCTCAATGAGTCAAAAACTTAATCATTTCGGTAAAAAGCTTGTTGAGTCTGCTTTCCAACCCAAGTAGTTTGAATCTATAATTTTTTGTATAAAAAATGGTATGACCAATTTACCCTTAGTGAGCCGAAAAGTACATCATTTCGGTAAAACGCTCGCATCTCCCTCATTTTGAATCGGATAAAGGCCTATTATATATCGATAAAGAGAACTTTCAATTAATAAAAGATGGTGGAATCCAACCATCAAAATAATAATGTATAGTTCACAAAAATTGGATAGTAAGCAGACCACTACATCTTTGGCGAATGCTGATGATTAAGCAGTTTTGTATGCTTTGATGAAGTTCGGAAAGCCTTATGAACTGTCCGGAACTCCTAAGAAATGAACTAATACCTTAAAACAAGGAATGCAAGTACCAAATGGAACATAAAATGAATGGAAGGGCGCAGAAACGTGTTTTAGCCGTAATGGCTCCGACGATCTTTGAATTGGCCTACTTTTAACCAACCATTCGTAACCCAAAATCTATTATTTTTATGATTCAATTCCATCATCTTTTATTGGAGTACTTTGAATACCCTCTGTATCGATATAAAATAGGTTTCAATCCGGTTTAAAGTTAGTGTAATTCAAGAATTTTTCCAAAATATTTTGTTTTCCGCCTTCTTGAGAGCAAGATCGTCATATCTTTTGATTTACGAATAATTTTGGTAATTTGGTTAGAAAGTAGGATAGACAAGCTTTATAACATTTCAAACCACGCGCAAATTGGAGTTCAGGATTGTCCGGGACAAACCTGCAAAATTTGAGAAATTTGTGGAGCTTTGTGCGCCCCAGGAGCAATTCTATGCGCCCTAGGCGCACTTCATTGCTCCCCAGGCGCATCATCAAAATTTTAAAATCCACCAAATTTTGCGGTCTTGGCACGGACACTCCCGAACTCCGTTTTTGCAAGGTTAGAATCATTAAAACCGTGCCGGAATTGGATCGATCCGGAGGGGTAGCAACTAGCATGGCTCCATGTGGATAACATCCCAAAAAATATATACGCTTGGATTCGTATATGGACAATGCATTATGCAACATCTCATGTAGACTACTATTAGACTTGTTTAAACCTAAAAACATGCCCGAAATGCTTAATCACTTGAAACTTGCCTTGTGAAATAAAATGCTAGCTTCGAATAATACCCAGCAACTACGAATGCTTAACCGGATGATGATGTTGCGCGTGACCTCCAATCCTGTATGGCGGAACGTAATGTATGGTTTTGAATAAGCACTTTATGCTGCAACCTAAGCTTTGTTACCGGCGATAGACCGTATCTCTCAAGCCACGCTTTGATGGCTCTGTGCTCGTATGTAAAACCATCAGCGGCAATGTATGGATCCTCCATTACTTCCTGAATTAGCCATGGAATAATGCACACAGAGAAATTTAGACAATGAGATGCAGCCAATATAAGGCTGTGTTTGGATCGGTTTTGTGAAGGGAATCTAAAAGGCAAGCAAACAAGGACATAACAAAGTATAGGGCTACCCAATGTACGAGACTCACTTACTGCAGGTCTGGGAAGGGTTGGACTTACGCAACCGTACCCCTGCAAGATTGATTTGTTTGGTTCCCCTATCATTTTCCTATCCCTAAGTGATCCCTCAACAAAAACCATGATTTGAAACCATGCATTTGCATGCGCAAAATAATGTATTTATGAGATATTTTGAAAAAAGTCACACCAATTTTTTCTTCTCAATGAGATCTTTAAATTGGTGACAATTTTGTCGAAAAAATTTCTAGCCAATACATAATTTTCTGCGTACAAAATGCATGGTTCTCCAAAAGGGGAAGCAATTCAAGACGGATGGAGTGTCTTAACACTAGGAGAGCCTAATTGAGAGTGAACCAGAGATGCTCTTATGGAGTTTCAATTTTTTACCTGAAGGATTGGGCAGAAGTAATGGTTAGGTGCATGAATACAATTCCTCTGTACCCTAACAGTAGCATCTGCCATATCAGCAAGTTTCTTCAAAAGCGGCAACACTTCAGATTCAAGATCGGGCCTCTCTCTGCATCGAAGTTCGGAGCATTTCAAGGCCATTTGAGCCATCTCCTCTGTTTCGGCAAGTGGCCAATCCGGTATAGACTTGTCCAATATATCATAGAGCGAACCATTGGAAATTGCATTTTTAAATTTCAGCAAAAGCCCATTGGGATGTTGTACGGCGAGCAATTGGAGCACAATGATTCCAAAAGCATATAGATCAGATTTAGGTCGGACAGTTCCAGTTCTTTGATACTCTGGATCCATATAGTGAAGACTGCCACATATAACAGAGTCCCTATATTCTGTGACATCGTCTGGCACAACATTTGATACGAGTTTAGCTAACTCCACATCACCAATTTTGCTCACATAATTTCTGTCCAGAAATATATTTCCCGGTTTTAGATCTCGATGAATAATAGGGTCTGGTTTTGTGTTGTGTAAAAATGCAAGTCCACAAGCTACTTCAAATGCTATCCGGAATCGAACAAACCAAGGAAGAGGATGCTTGCTGCTTTGGCCGGAAACAAAATCTTCTAGGCTTCCATTTTCCATATATTCAAATACTAAGCAACCAATCTCTGGACAGGCTCCGAGCAGTAAAACAATGTTTGGGTGGCATAACTGGCTAAGAACTTCAATCTGAAAATAATTGACCGAGGATAGCAAAAACCATAGCCAAAACAGTCAGAACAACTAAAGTGGTCAGAAATTTTTTAGTGCAGTGATAAGCAAAAATGTAAACAATGGACATGTTAAGCTAAAGTAAGTTCACGAATATTCGTATTTTTATGTTTCAAACAAGTAAATTCAGCTAGGACAAGATAAATCAACATTGTGGCCAAGGGTGTTTACACAAGCGTGCACAACCGAATATTTCGTGAATATTTTGAGTTAATAGGCATCTGCACATTATAAACAATAAACACAGTTAATTAAGAATTTCGTTTTATATTGAATGTAGCGTCGACTAAATTAGGTTAGGTGCACAATTAAAACTTCTCCTTTCATAAGTTCTAAAAAGACTTAGAACTTAATCAAATCATCATGCTAATAGAAAAGAAAAGCCTCAAGCAAGCATGGGAACTTGAATGAATACAGAAGAAAGAAATCAAGTAAAGAAAAAACCTCTGTCAGAAATTCCTTTTCCTTCTCCAATGCATCGGAACGTAGAACTTTGACAGCTACTGGGGTTTTATCGAGGTCACATCTGTATACTTTCCCGTATGATCCTTCACTAATCATCTTAGTCTCAGAGAAGGAATCGGTAGCTATCTCTATTTCATCCCTTGTGTACCTTCTGTACCTTCGGTCATTTGACAGGAGCGCATCTATTATTTTCTTTTTCTCCACAGATTCTTTGAGTGCATTAGATTCTGCTATTTGCCTTTCATAAGCCTCTTTAGCAAGCAGATTTCTTGCAATCTCAATCTCCTTCACGGCTTCCAAATGCTTCCTTTTCACTTCTGCAAGAATTTTCTTATAAACTTCTTCTCTTTGCAATGCGGTATTTACTTGTCTTTCTTCTTCAAGGCATTTAGAAGAAAGAAAGTGAACCTGTGCAATGGAGCATCAATAGCAGTGGTCTAGCGTAATATAGAACACGAGACAACCTATGTTTTATCGCTTGTCTTTATATTCAAGGTTCATTGAGTGTTCACATGTTCACATTTTCTACCTAAATGAAGGAGAGACATTCACTATATTGAAGGCTAACCTCATTTTGCGCTTGGACTAGGTCTTCAAAAGCTCGATTGTACATGCCAACAGTGTTCATTAATTCTATACGCAGTTGTTCTTCCTCAGCCTGCACATCCGACTATAGAAAAATATGCATCCAAACGTCAGCACAGACTAGTCATCATCACATAGCAAAGTGTACAAAGAGAGTAACTAATATATGGTATCACACAACGTACATAACAACAGGCAGAAAAACCAACACAATTCACCTTTTTTGTGTCTGTAGAAGCCACAGAATGACATTCATTTACTGACTCAACTTCTAGCATACTAGTTCCTGAGTTTCGATGATTTCTTTCTTGGAGTGAACCAGAACTGTTGGGATACCTCTCTTGTGCAATTGCTATAGAATTCAAGAAACTAACATCTGACACAGATGACGCTGTGTCATTATCTCCACAATCCTCTGAGGAAGAAGAACGGCAACCATTTAGTTCTAGACACAGTTGATCTACCTCAGCCTGCACGTCTGACTGCAGAAAAATTGGCATCCCGAATGTTAGCACAGACTAGTCAACCATCACATAGATATGTGAACAGAGTAAGTAATTTGACTGATGGTACCACGCAACATATGTAGCAGCATGCAGAAAAACCGAAACAATTTTACCTGCTTTGTTTCTGTAGAAGCCACAGAAGGACATTCATTTACTTCCTCAATTTCTATATTTCCCGAGTTTTGATGATTTCTTTCTTCGAGTGAACCAGAATGGTTGGACCCATGTGAATTAGAGCGACTAAGTTCTGACACAGTTGACGCTGTATCAGTAGCTCCACAATCCACTAATGACAAATAATGGCCACAATTTGACTTATAGATGTGAAGAGAACTGCGCTCTCCCCAGTTAAAGCACCATTGGCTAGCATTGTTCTCTGCAAAATAGAGGCAGGAAAATTGTTAGGCAAAGGAAACAACTAAGTACATGGAGGCTATCACCATTGAAGAATAGTTGTTTTCAGCATACCACCAGTTGACAAGGGGGTGGCAGAAGTTGTGAGGAGTCTGTGTCTTGACACAATGTAAACATTGCAGGCTTCAGGAGCATTTTTTAGGACTGCTGATGGCACGGTAGAATCTTTTAGCTTCCTGACCATTAAATTAAACAGAAAGATGGTGACATGAAGTTTGACAGATGGAAGAACCACATGTAAGTCATAAAAGGTTGACGTAAAGGCTGTTAGATAAAAATTATTGGAGTGTAAGATGCCACTTCAAACGACTGGCCAAACCATTTGCATATATAGGACCACGTGATAGATACAATGGTCAGAACAATATAAATACCCATGAATTCTAGCAATAAAACCTTGGTCTAGTAACTAGTATCCTCCAGGAAAAGAACAAAAATCTGATAAACTAGAGGTTTTGAACATGCAAGTAAGAAAATGCCATCAGAAAATCGCCAACTAGAAGGACTGAAGGAGGACAAAGAATGGGGAAATGAAAAACTTATTCAATGTTTTTGACATACCTCCTGATAAAACTGGAACTGCAAGAGCCCAACACTAAACTACTTACACCGGAGACAGTAACATATTTAAGAAGTGCTGACGCAAGATTGTCACCTTCCAGCACCAAAGTTTCAATCTAGAAAAGCAGTATTCGAGATTATGCTTCAACGTAAACTCAATATTATTCGAAAGACAATCAAGATTCGCAAAATATAACCGAAAGGAAAAGAAACCTACCTTTCTTCTTTTGCATAGTTTCTTCAATGGTAAAAATATCTCCTGAAAACCAAGTTTTGTGTCCTTTATATACATTTCCACCACATGGGCATCCAGTTGCTCAATGGGGATAGTGTCCCCGGCTGCAGAATATGGCAATGCCCACATGAGGACATGATAAGTAGATGAAAGTAACACAGTAAGCATTGCTGAAAAATGAGAGACCAATTATAACCTTGCAGGCATTTAAACAGATGGAGTTTTAGATTTGCAGGACAACAGACAACACAAACATAATGATGTACTTGTTGCATTAAACTATCAAGTTAACATTGTGAGTTAAACAGATTGCGTTTTTGGGGAAGATTCCTATTTCTTTACCAAACAGTTCCCTTTTGTTGGTGCCAAAAAGTGCACCTAGCTCGACTGTGATCCCTGTAGATATATTGGTTACCCCTACACGTGCAAGTCTACAGTCACAAATGCTGGAGAGTATTAGACGATGTCCCATATTGGTTACTTATTACCTCCGGATGAGGCTAACTCTTCACCCATAGTAAATTAAGGAAATGCAGTTGCATTACAAGTTAGTCCCTCCTTATACATCCCAAAAGATTTCAAAAACCAGAGTTTATGCGTCTTTGTTTGTGTGCAATATCGTCAGTTTCCATACAAAACTTCCAAAATTAAGCATCGCTTGGCACACCAGGAGTCTATTTGCCCTCAAAGATTGGAAATTAGAAGAATATGGACAAAATCAAGTGAATTAGAGGGCAAAGATTTGACTATAGGCTGCTTATAAAACTAGAGTGGGAGATGAATTAGAGGGCAAAGATATGTATAATCACAATAGAAAGGCTACCTAGTGCACGAGTCTCCTACTATTGCAGTGCACGAGCCTCCCACAAACGGAGAGGCTATTATCGAACCCGTGACCAAGTCACATTGGGGCAACCTTGCCGTTGCACCCGGACTTCCCTACAGTTGTATAATCACAAACATTCTGTACATACAAGCTTCACAATCCTTTTAATGCCAGGGACTTTAAAATCACTTCTATCAAATAATTCTACAGTAATGAAGTTTCCAAACTCCATGTTTCTAAACTCAATTCGAAATATATACGTAAGAGCATCTCCAGCCCTTGTCCTTTTTTCACACTTCAACTCAACGTTTGAGTAAAAACACATCAAAATCAACTTCGCTCCTTGACTCAAATTTATATCGAGGTGAGTTTTACTTAAATTAAGGGAGACTCAAATTTTTACTCAAGTTTTCAACGGCTATTTTGTACCTCTCAAATTTACAACTATGTCATTAATGAAACTTTCATTCAAATTTAGACTTAGATTTGAGTTTGTCCATCAGAGTGTTACATATCAAATAATTTTTTTACGGTTTTACTTAAAATTTGAATTTGAGTAAAAGTATAGGTAAAGGCCGGAGATACTCCCAGCTAGAAAATGTAAATTTGAGCAAAAATCATTGAATAACAACGTCAAAATCCCTTTCTGTGAAATCCCTATATCTAACAAAAAGCTTTAATGTTAACCGCACTGGGTTTGGCGGATTTGAGAAAGTAACTAAAGGCTTGCCCCAAGGGTCGCAAGTTCGAATCCCACGAACGCCAATCATTTCAAACCTTCGGGTCACTACAGGTTTGCCTAGTCTTTAACTTCAAGACGCGGGAACGGAATTAATCGAGCTGCGCAAAAAAAATTGCATTGCCCTCCCTTGAAGTACACACACGGTGATACATATACACTAACAAACATCGATCCCTACAAATTAAAAAAAAAAAAAGGTCAAAGTCTTGTGTATTAACTATTAATGTAAGTGATAAAAGAAGGAAATTACATGGAGTGGGAATTGAAGTGATGGGAGGCACGACGTGAACTAGGACGAAACGAGTGGCGTTAGGCATGAGGTTCTCGACCGCCCACCGGACAGCTCGACGGCTTCCGTTGCCCCCGAGGCTGCTGCCGCCGCCTTTGACGGCCACCGCCACAGTTGTCATCGCCGGCTGAGTATGGTAACTGTCAGCTCTCGCGTCGACTTGTTGAGGTGCGCGCAAACTTGCTTTATCGATAACCCGGTGTCCGAGCCAGCTCATATGCAAAACATGAGGTGCGCAACTTGTTCGGAAAGTTCAGAGTCAGCTGAGTTATAAAACAAAATCACATATACTCCAAGAATCGTGGCTTTGAAGCTGGAGAGAGAGAGAGAGAGAGAGAATAGTGAAGGGTGGGTTTGGACTTGTTGGCTGTTGCCGGCTTGAAGCTCACCTATGATGATCAAGTTTAGTGACTGAGAGTTTCCGTCTAGCGTGCCAAAGGTCCAGTCTCGCGCAGTACTTGATTCAAGTAATGATCGGGACCGTTCATATTGTATTACTCGTCGAAAAAAACATTCATACCAAGAATTAATTTGATCGGACTTCATGTTGTACATGAACTAATTGAAGAAAAAACTAGATTGCTTGACGTATCAAACAATATTTGGCTTCCCTTTTTTAAACATGAACTCAATTCGTTCATGTACAAATGAAATCCGATCAAATTGAGTTTTGACGTGGATATTATTATCGACAAATTATACAAAATAAACGATATTCGATCATTCAAGAGGTAAAAAAAACTGCAAAATAGAGGGAACTGGACCGTAGGTGCAGTGAATTGGAGCTCCAGTCCAAAGTTTACCCTACCTGGGACCCACGGCCTTTCTCTCCAAAATCTATACGTCTAATGAAACCAAAATTTATTCCATGTTCCTTGCGGAGTTCATAAAAAAATAAAAAAAGAGAGGTTATTTTCACAAAACAAAGTCAAATTTAGTTATTTGTTAAATAAAATTCCGACCGCCTAAGTATGAAATAATATTTATAAATTCTAATAGCATTAACGGAGAATATTTCGTTAGATCTGCAACAATAAATAATGCAATATCACATATATACATCATCGTTTGCCGATTTTAAAAAAAAAAGACAGTTGTTTAAATATTGACTGCGTCAATATAAAATACTACCAAGAAAGCTTAGTGGCATTAATGAACTACCACTCGATTTGTGGCACCCACAATAATGACTAATAAAAATATTATATGTCATATAATATAACACGATTGAGACCTATAAGGTATAATTAGCATTCAAAATTTAGAGTCTGCCGTCCCAATGACATCAACAGTACTATGAATCTATATGCATATAGACTGCTGATTTTGTCACTCCTTTTTTTTATTAACGCAACTTCCCTGTAAATGTTTTTTTGGTGCAAAAATATACTTGCAGGGAAGTGTCATTAACAAAAAAGAGAATGACAAAATCGTTTTCCTACATATAACAAAAACGGGAATATTAATTTGATTGTAATTGACGGACTTGAGGAAAAAATTAACTTTAGTTAGTTGTCGGTGAAATTCCAATTGCATAAACATAAAGCAATATTTGAAAAGCCGAAACAGTAGTCCGAACAGGGCTCAACGGAGGAGAAGTTTTTCAGTGCGGGGTGGGCACGGCCACGTGGTGCCGAGCACCGTCTCGGCCGTCCAAACATGTTTTGGACGGCCCAGATCTGTTCGGATATTTTTTTAATTAGTGTAAAATTATCAGAACACCCCATCAAGCCGAAACAGATCTGAGCCCTCCAAAATACGTTTAGACGATCGATATGCATGCTCGGCATCACGTGGCCCGTGCCCACCCGGCACTGAAAATTTTATCTCAACGGAGGGTCTGTCTGCAGGCGGCTCGAAAACAAGAAATGGAAGAGAAGACCGTTGCTGGAGGAATAGAGGGGTATAAGGACTTAATAATCCTCTTAAGCAACAAGAGGTTAGATCTTTTATTTCTTCTCATAAATTGTCTGTCATGGGTGTTGTGGAGACTAAAGTTAGAGATTCTAATATTTCTTCTACTGCTAAGTCCTGTTTTCCTTCTCACTGGTTGAGTGTTCATAACTACTCTGTGGGTCCAGTTGCTCAGATTTTCCTTGGGTGGGACCCTATTATTTTTGGCAATTCTATCTTGTTTTCTTCTGATCAACTGATTGTTTCTGAATTTCTTCCTCTGGATGGATCTGCTTCTTTTGTTCTATCTGCGGTATATGGGCATAATAGAGCTGTAGATAGACGACAGTTGTGGGATGATATGAGAACCATTGCTAACTCGATCTGCTAGTACTAAGCCTTGGGTTCAAATGGGGGATTTCAATACTGTTAGAGTAGCTTCAGAGAGACTGGTAGGTTTTGACTCTAATGTAGCTGCTGAATTCAATCAATGTTTAGCTGATATTCTACATGATGATTTACCAGCTAAGGGTTTTTGGTTCACTTGGACTAATAAAAGGGGTGGTTTGGGAGATCATAAAAGTAGGATTGATAGAGTAATCTCTAATAATCAGTGGTTGGTGGCTTTCCCTGCCTGTGAAGCTTCTTTTCTTGCTCCTGGATTATCAGATCATTGCCCCATGGTGTTAACTGTGCTGCCTTGTTTACGCAGAAAATGGTCTTTTAAAATTTTCAACTTTTGGCTTCAGAATCCTGTTTTTAAAGATGTTCTGGTCCAGTCTTGGACTGAGCATGTGATTGGTAGGCCTATGTTTGTGCTCTCTACAAAGCTGAAGAGATTAAAAGGTGTTCTCAAAAAGTTTAATTTTCAGTACTACTCTAACATTAGTAAAAGAGTATGTGAGGCAAAAGAGGAGTTAGATAGAGTACAAGTCTTGTATTTCCAATCTTCGTTTGATTCTGCTTTGTGTCATTCTGAGAAAGAAATGTTGGGCAAATATGTGGAGTTAAGAATGGCTGAGGAGTCTTTCTTGAAGCAGAAAGCTAGAATTAAATGGCTTGCTCTGGGTGATCAGAATTCTAGGTACTTCCATTGGAAAATGTGCTCCCATAGGGCAAGGAACACAATCCTTAGTCTCACTAATTCTGTTGGTACATTGATTGATGATCCTGAGGCTGTTAAGCAAGAGATCTTAGGTTACTATATTGGTCTGTTGGGTACCCCATTCATGGAAAGAACTGATTCTGTTCCTGTTCTTACGCAAGCTATCCAAACACAAGTTCCTCATCACCTTAGGGCTATGCTTGTTGCTCTTGTTACTGTGACTGAAATAAAGGCTGCTCTTATGTCCATTAATGGGGACAAGGCCCCTGGGCCTGATGGTTTCAACTCTTTATTTTTTCAGAAAAGTTAGGATGTGCTGGGAAGTGATTTTGTTGCTGCTGTTACCTCTTTTTTTGAAATTGGTATGCTCCTTAAAGAATGGAATGCCACTGCTATTTCCTTGATTCCAAAGGTCAGTGCTCCTTCCTCTGTCAAAGACTACAGGCCTATATCCTGTTGCAATGTGAAGTATAAATGCATTACTAAAATCCTTGCAAATAGGATGCAAGGTGTTTTGCCTTTTGTTATTGATCAAGCTCAATCTGCTTTTATCAAAGGACGATCAAATGTTGATAATGTCCTTCTGATGCAAGAGTTAGTTAGAGGGTATCATAGAGATCATGGCATTCCTAGATGTGCAATCAAAATTGATCTTATGAAAGCTTATGACTCGGTTGACTGGGATTTCCTTTTTGATACTATGATTTGTATGGAATTCCCTAGTTTGTTTGTGCACTGGATTAAGCAATGTGTTTCCTCAGCTAAATACTCAGTGGTCATTAATGGGAATATGGAGGGTTACTTTCCAGGTTATAGAGGCTTAAGGCAAGGTGATCCTATCTCACCCTACCTTTTTCTGATTGTTAAGGAAGCTTTTGCTGCTATTCTCAAATACAGAGTCCAAAATGGTGGTTTCTCTTACCATCCAAGTGTAGTGCTTTGAATATATGTCATCTTGCTTTTGCTGATGATCTTTTCATCCTGAGTAGTGTGGATCAAGTTTCTTTTGAGCTTATTAATGGTGTTCTGACTGATTTCCACTCCTTCTCTGGTCTTCAACCTAATATTCATAAAAGTGCTGTTTTTTATGGGGCTGTTGATGTGCATCTTAAGGCTCGAATGAGGGCTTTTCTTCCTTTTCCTGAAGGCCATTTTCCAATTAAATACCCGGGTGTTCCTTTGATTTCTTCTAAGCTTACAACTGCTGATTGTGCTATCTTGAAGGAGAAAATTCTTCACAGAATTTTGAGCTGGGATTCTAAGACATTATCTTATGGTGGGAGGGCCTTGCTCATTCAGTCTGTTTTGTTCAGCATTCAAGTGTACTGGACCTCTATTTTTATCATTCCTAGTAAAGTGATTAAGGAGATTGAATGTACTCTAATGGCTTTTCTCTGGTCTGGTACTGAACTTAAGCATTCAGGGGCTAAAGTTAAGTGGGATCAGATTTGTTGTCCTAAGGAGGAAAGGGGTTTGGGGTTTCGAAGAATAAAGGAGTGGAATATGGCTTCTATGCTAAGGCATTTTATGGGCTTTATGTAAGAAAGCTGACACTCTTTGGGTTAAGTGGATACACACATATTTCATTAAAGAGAACTGTCTTTGGACCATGGATATTCCTTGTGATTCTTCTTGGACTATGAGGAAAATCCTTGGCTTAAGGAAACTGTGTCAACCCCTTATCAGATGTATTGTTGGTAATGGGGCTAATACTTTTCTTTGGCTGGATAATTGGCACAACTTGGGTCCTTTGTATGCTAAGTTTGGTGAGAGGGTGGTGTCTAATTTGGGCAGAGCGTTATGGGCTAAAGTTGATACAATCATAGAACAAGGTGATTGGTGCTGGTCTAGATTGAGAAATCAGTCAATTCAAACTATTATGGCTCATACTTCCCCAAGTTTGAGACCATATCCTAACACTGAAGATTCTGTTTGTTGGTTACCTCATCCAAGTGGCATGTTTACTGTTCAGTCAGCTTGTAATGCTATTAGGAAAAGGTATCCAGCTCAGCCTTGGCACAAGAATGTCTGGGGTGGTAATATTGTCCCTAGATGGTCTTTTATTCTTTGGTTGGCTGTCCTTCAAAGACTTAGCACCAAAGGTCGGTTGAGAAGCTGGGGTCTACAGTTGGATGGCACCAGCCCTCTTTGTAAGTCTGCTGATGAAACTCACCAACACTTATTTTTTGAATGTTCTTTTTCCACTATTGTGTGGCAGCATATGGCTACCAAAAATATGATTTTGGATATGCCTGGTAGCTTGGTGGAGGTTCTTGACTGGTATTGTGGGCAGGTCAATGGTAAAAGTTTGAAATCTATTAGTCTTCAATGTTCCCTAGCAGCAACGGTCTATGGTCTATGGAGGGAGAGAAATTGTCGAATCTTCTAAGGGAAAGTGATGGGGCATGATCAGGTGATGAATAGCACCGGACGAGACAAGCTTACCGGGAATTTCGGCCGAAATTTTGTTTTTTGTTTTTCCAGTTCTGGGTCCCAAAAAAAGTGATTTGGGTCCAAAAAAAATTGTTTCAGAATAATGTGAGTAAAAAACATTGTTTCAGAATTTTAGCAAAACGTGGGCTTAACTATGGTACGTACGCGAGGCTCAAATCCGGGATTTGCACCCCCCCTGCGGGCGAATAACCCGTGACGCGCACCCGGTTACTTGGTTTCCGAATCAGTTTCTCCAAATTGCCTTCGGCCATGGCCCATTTTCCCGAGCGCGCGAGACCTCTTCTTGGGTTCTCATTCACAAGCCCACTAGAGTGCAAAGCCATTTAAGATGGAAAAGAGTTTTGTAACTAGGCAATGTGGGACAAGAGGCAAACACATAGGTATTTTATAATGAATTGCATGGTATGGAGGATTTTTTTGAATTATAATTATATATAATTATTATAAATATCGTAGTTGCGGTAAATCCGAAACGGTACCCGGTATTTGACCGGTACCGGTACGTACCGTACCAGTAGGAAAACCGGTACCCTGACCGGTACGGTATTCATAACATTGGTTGTAAGGGATTATATCCCTAGACTTTGGTTTTTGTTGTTTGAGCTTAATAAGATCTGCACTTATCAAAAAAAAAAAAAAAGGTTAAGCGGAGCCAAAAGAAAACAATCAATAATGCATTATTACATTTTTTGTCTTTGGCACATTTCAGGAAAAAAAAAAAGAGCTAAGTTCAATTAATTGTTAGCTGAATTTCTACTACGTGAATATGAATTCTTTTAAAAAAAGCTTAATAGCATTAATGTTAATTAGGGTCAGCGCAAATACAAAAATGGGAAAATAGTTTTCATTGCGGACTTCAATAACATTACATTAAATCTATTGTTAATAGAAATCCGACCTCGTAAATATAGAAGAAAACATTTGAAAAGCATTATGCTATTATTACTAATAAAGTAGGTCCTATGACCAACAAAATGCAATATTACATACATTGTCTTTTTCGGACTTCAACAAAAATTATGTTTAATTACTTAATTAAATCAATTATTAGTTGAATTTCGACCACGCAAATATTAATGCTACTAAAAATCTTTGCGCTTGGGGTATATTAGTTGAATATCGACCGCGCGAATATTTTTACTGCTACTAAAAGTCTTTGCGCTTGTGGCAATGATGCAGCTATTAAGGTAATAACCGAGGAGCGTCAATTGCTGCGGTTGGGGCAATGATGCAGCTATTGAGGTAATAACCGAGGTGCGTCAAATTGCCGGTTGGAAAAAATCTTACTGGCACTAATGAACTGGCCGTTGGCCCATGAGGTCCACAATAATATAAACAATATACAATAGACCGAAACCCATGAGATATATTTAGCATTTAAAGACTAGAGGCCACTTCTAGGATCTGGTACGAGCTTGATGACGTATTGTACAGAGTTAAGTGACACATCACAGCCACAAGAGAAAAGTTATTGGGCCCATATATACAACAAGGACGTCGTATCATATGTACGTAGATTGTGAGATCTCAAAGTTCCCACACCGAGGTAAATTGGGAAAGTGATGTAATACCATAATATTGGCTCGCGACGAGCTGCTGTATAACTTGGGATTAAAATTATGAGCCACGTGGTTAGGCTAGGTCAGTTGACGCGGTTCGTTAGCACATGCACACGTGCCCGAGACTAGTAAGCAAAAAATTCGAATAGTTATGTGTATTTAGCTAGCTAAATGCCTATTTCATCATCCGGGCATATTCGCATAGTTTATGACTTATCACTTAACTAGTGGATGCCCGTGCCTTTAGGCACGGCGCAATGCATTCTAAACATAGTCTAAAGGCACGACGCGACACGTTTTTGGAACTGAAAGTATAAACCAAGAGGCCATGACATGAAGAACTGAAAGTTTTTTGTCAGGATTTAAGAGCCCATATACTACCAAGCTACATAAATTGGCTATACACATGCCATGACATGAAGAATCTATATACTCCAAGCCTGATAAACGTTTTATTGAACCTCTAGAACTAACACATCAATACACCAATTAAAGACTAAAACTTCAATACACTAACTAACACTTCAATACAACAATCAAAGGTTGAAACTTCAATACACTAAAAAATTTCGTGGATTAAACATCAATTTAAACACCAAATCTGGTAATCGTATTTTTTTTCTTTAAGTTTTTTCTTTGTTTTGAAGATTAAATGGCAATTAGAAAACCCTATGCAAAATTGAGGATAGGGGGATTCTTACCATAGAGAGAGAACCAAATGGATTTTTTCGTGGATATGGAGAAGACGTGTACAGAGATTGAGGCGATCAAACAGCGACGAATTGAGGGGGGGCTCCAACCCGAAACGTCGGATGAGTTGATGGGTGTTGAGTGTTTCGTTGTGCGCCGAGGAGTGGGTTCTGAGAGAGAGAGAGAGAGACCGTAACTATGGAGGGAGAGAGGAGAGAAGAAAGAGGAAGATAGAATTAAACAACTACTATAACCTATTGAAAACAAGTTGATTACAGTTGGATTACAGAAATGGGTAGACAGACGTGCATGAGACTTGTTAGCAGGTTGGAATCAATGATTCAATCCAACGGTTGTAACCTATTGGAATTTCGATCCGACAGCTGGAGACATGCTTTTGTTTATATAGGTAGACAAAAACCGCTCTATTTTATAATATAGATGATTTATAAGAAGAAGTAGAATTATCCGAAATAACACACTCCAGTTATAACCAATTGGGAAAAGGAAAAAAAAAAAAAAAATTGCTGACCAAAAAAAAAATAAAAATTGAGTAGGTAACCTCGTGCATGGTATAAACATTAGTATCAACAAAAACCAAAATCCTATGAAGCTACTTATGCATGTGACCTGCGTAGGGACTAGCTAAGAACATAGTCGGCATGCATGCTCTAGGGATAGGTACCAGTACCACCTGGGTGGTGGCCTGGTGGTCAGCATGTCTTTGGTGGGATTGGTAGGTCACGGGTTCGAGGCGTGCTATCGACACACCCTCCAACCCTGGGGCGGAGACCTCACGGCTCGAGTCTTTGGACCCCTCAAATCTCCCTTGCTGAGAGCGCTTTGGCCACATGGTACAGTGCTCACCTTTGGGTTTCGGTCCTCTCCTAGGGACTTGCTGCGGGTTTGGATGACTCTATAGTCACGCCCAGGAGCAGGTCGCCATGTCGAGTCTTTGGACCCCTCCAGCCCTTTTGCTTTGCAAAAAAAAATGCTCTAAGGATAGGTGGTATTGCTGTACTATATATAGCAACGAATAGTGGCAAAGTGCTATATTATTGTAGTGTTGCTAACAACTACTATGTTAAATACTCCCTCCGTCCCGGTTTGTTAATTTGTCCCCTTTCTGACTTTTTGAGAGCGTTTGACCTCTCACAGAATTGTCTATAATTTTCAGTTCGTAATGTTTTTAATATGCAATATGGATCTTGTTTGATTGATCTCAATTAGTTTTATAATTTTTATTATACAAAATCTTCAAAATCATAAAAAAATATTATAAAATGTAAGATATAAGTATATTTTTTAAAGACGCGAATTTTGACAATTGGACAAACAAATTAGGACGGAGGGAGTACGAGAGAAGAACTGTTTTTATTGAATTCGATTACAGTACTATACAATGAGCTCCTCTATTTATAGAGGAGAGTGAGCCTAATTAAGGAAGGAAATCATACCAATTAACTATGGAAGAAAATCATTATAATTACAATCAAATATCAATCTCAATATGACGATATGATCAAGATATTATTTATTGTATTATATTCATTTATTCTAACACATTTATTGTCCATCCGGAAAATAAAAAAGCCCCAAGCTCTTTGGTTGAGGTGTGTGCATATTTTTTAAAAAATTATCCAACATTAGGTCCCCACGTGTATCGATGTGCACGAAATATTATTTCGGAATAGTTATTTTCACGTAAAACAATTGTTACACATATGTAAAATAGCCTCATGAAGGTTGGGCTGCTGATGGAGGTTGGGCTGGGGTTGTGGGGTTGTGGGCGTTTGGACGGCTGCAGTTGGGGAAGCCTGCGGTTTGGCTGGAGATTTGGGGGCTGCTTTCGAGTGGTTTCTAGGACTGTGGTGGCAGCGGTGGTGGTCTGATGGAGGTGTTAGGTTGGCTAGGCTTTAGGATTTTTTCCTTTTGCAGGTGGGTTTTTGTTTGGGCTGTGGCCGTTAGGCTTGGGTGTCTGGGCCTAATCCACTTGTTTGAGCTGGGCTCTTTTCGGGTGTTTGTTGGTGTCTTACCAATTTTTGAATTTTTTTTTTCTGTTTTTAAAAAAAATATATTAGGTGAGGTGTAGTGATAGGTGAGGTACTACAGTCTGTGCATGATGCTCTCTGGTATATCACTACAGGGTTTCTGTTTTGTATCATTTTCATTAAAGGCAAGACTAGTGTTGTCACATGCAGGAGGCCGATCCGGCAAAACATCCCGAGCAAGTTGCTGTCAAGGGCCTGAGAGGTTCTGACTTCTGAGATGACATAGCGCAAGAGATTTCACTGTGAAGTAAGGACGGCGTAAGCAGAACTGGCCCTATGCTAAAGTTCGAGCTGCAGCCACTTTAGCTCCCAAAAATATACGAATTTTAGGAGCCCCATTTTTTTTATTGGAAAAAAATAGATATTAAAACTCGATAACAGGTACATCGAGAAAACAAAAAACAGGAAACATTCACCAGCATAGCGAAATGTTGATGGCAAAATAAACAGATAAACATAACTACAATACAACACCAGAAAAACCCCTCTTACTTTGATACCCCTCATAATATTCCACAAAAAAAGGGCCATAATCTTCGAAGAAGGCCCCTGAAAAGTAAGGACCACTGGACCAGCCTTGGACGAAAGTCTACAAACAGGATTTTTGCTCTTTTAGTCATTTCCCTTTGGTTGGTGGATGTAAAAACATTTTTCATTAAGAAATATGTTACTCCAATTTCATGCAACGAAACACTGGAAATCGGTAAATTGTTGTCTCAGAAAAATATTTTATGCCCAAACAAAACGAGTTTCGATTATACAGGAAGTATTTTAACATGCATGCAATCAACCTTCATATCCAAAGAAACAGTCTACTGATAACCTGCATCAGCACAAGAGGATAAGAATTAACGAGAAAAAAAGAAGAGAGAGAACAGAAAACACTCTCAATGGATACGATGCAAGGCTGGATCCAATATACTTGGAAGCAATTTTAAGTGCAACGACTAATTGCATGAATTTCCATGGCTGTACTAATTTTCAATTGAAAATTGTGTTGTAACCGACGGCTGATCTTCCCTTTATCAGCGGACCAACGTACTTAAAAATAATCTTACAATCCACTAGCCGTTTAAAGTCAAATCAAAAGCCATGTATGGATTGTCTATAATAGTTGGTAGTACTAGAGAGGTTTTGAACCTGAGACCTAGGAAAGATCAAGTACCCAGTTGATAAAAAAAAAGAAGAAGATCAAGTGCCTAAAATTCAGACCTTGCCCACCATCTTGAGGGTTTGGACCATTGATATTGTTAGAAAAGTGAATCGGCAAGAAACTAGCTTTTATTTTATTGATGTGTTCAAACCATAACCCTAGCATGCATTTATATAGGCGCAATTTAAGAGTTTGTGACTAAGAAACATAAACAAAAAAAGAAAACATGCGTAACAAAGAAATCAAGACTAGGAAACATGAATAATAACCTAGACTAAATAAGCAACATCTATATAAAACCTAGTAATTAACATCGTAACATAATACTGTAATTTCTAATACTAGTGCTTACCTGTGCCTACGGCACTACGCACCCCGGTTGAAATTGTCCGTGCATACAGCACTTGCCAACTAGTGGCTTAAACATTAGTGTGTAGTATGTGATCCTCTTCTTTCGTGCCTACAGCACGAAAGATAATTACCCGTGCTTATGGCACTCTCCCAACTATACATTTAAGCTAGCTACAAAGAACTATAAATTTGCTTATGGATTTTCAGTAAATACTAGGTAAAAAGTTAAAACAAGTAGCACATCAGTTAGTGCTCTGCATCAACTAAATCAGAAAAAATCTAAGTACACCAACCAATGCTCTGCATTTAACAACATAACAGCAGATATAAGCACACCAGTCAGTGCTCTGCATAATAAGGGAATACTTACGGATCTGAAGTATCGCGATTCGACATACTCTTTAATTCCTTCCAATGCGACCTTCACTTTTCTTTCATTTCACTTTTGTGCACCTCGTTGCCTACAACAAAAGAGGTATATAGAAGAAACCAAGAGGTATATGGTTATCTTTTTCTTTCCCTTATCCACGACGGTTCCCCTTTGTTTTTCCTTAGCCATTGCTTCAGCCTTTCTTTTATACTTTCCGACAAAAAAGAGTAAATACTTTTAATGTATAATTAAAAGTTGTAAAATATGCAGTCATTCAGTATAGATATTTCTTCTCCTAAAAACCGATGCTATGTAATGAAAAAAACAATGAATAACTTTTACCTCCTTGACTTGATAACTCAATCATTGTTTCTTGGTTGGTCAGTGGGAAAAAAATTTATTGCCTCGTGGGATTGTATACTGCAAGTAATGAATGAGGCTTGCTCCGATCAACCAACCAACTCCCTCCTTGCAATTACGAACCAACCAAACGAAACCAAATACAGTTAAAAAAAAAAAAACGAAACCAAATCAACAAAACCCTAATCTTCTTTTTATGGAAAAAAAAAAAAAAAACCAAATCAACCACAAAGCCAAGAGATCAATGAATTAAGTTACCGAGATGAAGAACCAGAGTGAATCGTAGTCGCCGCAAACAGGGGTGTCAATCTGCCGTTTGGAGCCGAAAAAAAATCTGCCGCTTTTTTTTTTTTTTTGATCCGGAAATCTGCCGCTTTGATATGGCTTCATTAAATGCGCTATCAGCTTATTGTGAAAAGTTGTAATTTGTCCAAACAATGTAAGTTATTTACGAAGATGCCATTGGTTTGTATGTGAAAGGGAGAGAAATTTGGACCGTTGGATTTGTTTGTATGGGTAGATAAAACTTGTGTGAGGGAGAAATCTAAACCATTGAGAAGAAATATTCCTAAACACCCTTCTGTTTTATTATATAGATTTTGATACCAGATGCCTTCATGATCAGTAACCACCAAAGAAACTTGGCAACATGTGGGCAGCACTAGGGTTTGAGGGGTTCAAGTGAACCTCCTGGGTTCAAAAAATGTGCTAAAATTTTGTATATTTTTGCGTATAATTTGATATTTCTTTTCTATTGTCGGCACTGAATCAGTCGTACAAAGCAGAGTAAATAAAAATTTACTGAAATTTGTGAGTAAATAGATCATATAGCTCAGAAAAATAAAATTAATTAGGCTCGAAAAGTCTTAAGCAAAGTAAACATAGTTATCTTATATAGTACTGTTTTGTATGCAAAATTTTTTGTATATATTTTTATAACCGTTGAGTTAAAATCTTGCTGCCGCGGTTGAATTGTACAGTATTTACAATTTTCAAAGTCCAGTAGGGGGCTGACCGTGGAAAAAAGAAAAGAACAAGAAAAAGGAAGCAAGTCTATTACATGCTTGGTGTTTCTGTGTGTGCTTCAACATGAGAATGAGAGAGAGAGAAGGTGGTGGTGCGTGACAGATAGAGAGTGAGCACGCAGAGCTTCAAGCATGGAGCTTCCATGAAAGAAATACCATGTGTGCTCACTCTCTTCTGTCACCTTCCACTGAAAATACCCCCTCACCTATAGATACATATTCTGTATAGCATGATGATCATCATCATAACCTGTTGCAACCTTCTCCAGCTGGTATTCTCTCTGCAACCCAATAAGCTAGCCTATCTTATCTTCTTATAGATTATTCTCTCTAATACTAATGAATGAATGAATAGAGAAAGCTTGATTTGATTTGAGTTAAGAAGTGAGGGTTTCTTGTAGCTTTTATAGGGCACTGTACGGTCGTGTATGATTTGTCAACTACCGATGGGGGAATAGTATAATGTTATATTATCCATTCCTACTAATAAAAACTAGAAAGATTATTGATACCCCTAGCCACCAATAGCATGAGATCAAATCTTCTGTATCGAAAAAGTGTTTATTTTATACCTCTATTCTCATTCAATTTCTGTTATACATGGATTGTGCAATAGTCTCTTCCCGAGAAGTCTTTTGTACAATCTTAAAACTGACACTGCACGAGAAAAAAGATACAGACACTTTTAAGTGGTGGTAACCTTAGGTGCAATAAGTGATCACATAATGTGAATGGAATATGTTAGTTACTGGTCTCTCTATTGCATGTTCAGTTCATTCCTGGCCATGAAAAGTAAAAGAAGAAACTTTAATACTTTTTCCAAACTCAGTTCTTTTTTATTCCTTTGTAATTGGTTCGGATGAGCTTATATTCAATGAATGTGAAACTCTATGGTTCGGATTCTTATTCATTCAACGCTCACACCAGTTCCGTTGTATATTTATTTTGAAGAACGAGTGCAAGTTACACGGACTGTTGCGTATAGCAAGTATCTATATCCTAAGAGTTTACGTCACCGATTACTATTACACCCCTATTTAGGGGGCCGGATCCGATCGATCAAGTTTCCCCCGATCAGTTTCGTCCATTACCCAAACAAATCATGTCGTCCAAAACACTTTTGGGTGACCCAGATGAAAAAAATGGACGAAACTGCTCGGGTGGAGACTTGACCGGATCCGACCCCCCTATTTAGGTGCCCGGCCTGAACCCTCCCCGAAGCGCGATCCAAATCAAATCAGGCCTCCACAAAACCCAACACAAGGGACACACCAAATGTTTCTGAAAATCTCCCATGTTTAGTTAAGGAATTACATCCGAGGTCAAGGATCGAATATTGGTCCCCCAGCCGGGCCGATATTCCTCAAATTAAATACTAATCAAAAGAAGAATAATCAAAGGTGAAAAGAAGCTTATTATCTTTGTTAATTAACAAAGTTTATGACCAGCCAATTAGCACTGGACAAAGTCTGGGGTGCTGTGGGCATTAGGAGATTTGTGCTTTAGCAGAATGGGCAAAAAAGTGGCACAAAGTATATATGCTTTTGAATTAGTTAATTAGTGTGGTTAAGTTGAAACTGTAGAATTAGAACCATCGAAAATGTGGGCACCAATGGCTGCAAAAAGGATGGTTTGGATTGGAAGATCACGTCAGGCTTTTTTCCAAAATTCGCTGTTAATGGTAGAATAATTGGTTTGTATATTGTCGCTAGATATGATTCCAGTTTGATTAGATTATTCTGAGTTTTGGCAGTATTAGTTTATTAATCCTTTTGATAATAAGCGTCGTTTTATTTAGGGACGGAGCTACGTTGGGGCCCTCCCGAGCCTCCCGAGTTCTAAAATTTTTATTTTGTATACATCTGATTTTTGAATAGTATTTATAATTATTCGTGTATAGCTAGCTATATGTTGACAAGTTATTTTACATTCTCATTTCTCAATTTTTTTTCATAAATAAAAAAGACTTCTCCAACATCGCTCATTTAAGCTTCTTTAAGCTTTGTTAATATATTCTAGAGGCTACTCCACCTATTGCGAATTGGGTTTAGGTTGGGACCCTCTAAGAAATCTAACATCTTTCATAAATAATAAATAAGCACATGACTGTTGAAGTAGCCTAAGGTAAAAAAAAAACTTTATGATATAATACACATATGCAAATGGGCAGGGTTCGATTCTGTAAACACCCATTCCCCTCTCCAAATTCTCTAGGATTACCTAGATTAAGGTTTATCAAATGGCAAAAATAATAATAATAATAATAATAATAATAATAATAATAATAATAATAATAATAAGTATACGTTCAAATAAAAAGCTCATATCTATTAATTAAGTAAGCCCCTCTCGAGTTAGAATTTCTTACTCCATCACTGATTTTATTCATCAAGAATCGGTTAAAAGGAAGGGCATAAGCATGCCTAGCTAAATGATGGGCGACACAA
Organism: Rhododendron henanense subsp. lingbaoense; assembly: GCA_020567845.1. Lineage (NCBI taxonomy): Eukaryota > Viridiplantae > Streptophyta > Magnoliopsida > Ericales > Ericaceae > Rhododendron > Rhododendron henanense. Next base: position 1,970,449 of record CM036318.1, read on the forward strand.
TTCCCAGAACGTCTAACATGGCTAAAGTACTCAAATCTTATTAGTTTAATCCTTGATAAAGCATATCCGAGAGTATGTTAGCATGTTACCTCGGAAGTCAGAACCATAGTATAAGGGAAAATGTTATAAGCATATCCGAGAGTAATACATATCAATTTTGGTCGTCCGATACTGATATCCTTAGCGAAAATGTTATACAAGAAAACTTTACATGAAAGTGTCCATAAAAGAGAAATGAATTGTTCAAATTCACTTCAAGTTCTTGTTGCTATTGTTGATTTTGACTGATGCTATTGTGACAGTATTTGGTAACCATGTAATATGTCGTTAGAAACGTAGGGAGAAAGGGGCATATGGGGGCCAAGGCCGGCCTCTGCAGTTTTGTTTTTTGTTTTTTAATTTAATATTAATACTTTACATGGGTGGCTCTTGAAGTAAAGAATTGGCCATGGAAACATCCTTTTCAACTTCACAAGACCCAAATTTTTTCGCCGTTCCTAATATGAGGCCTATATGCAGTGAATAATGCATATTTAATGCAAAGAAAGTTAAAATTTCAATGTACTTTCTATAGATATTCATGCACTTTTTTGGATATCTATACGATCTTTCACATATATCAATAAATTTTTTGCACATTAACCATTGTCTACTGAGTTGAGGTTAACAGTTTCATATTTCGGCCCCCCGTATACGAAATTCTAGTTTCGTCCCTGTATGTCGTTATTGCATAAGGTAGAATGTGCAGCAATTAGGGCAGAATCTGACAATTCATTGTTAACAGTACTATAACACATCACGTAGTATTCAAAATATGGTTACCAAATTAAGTAGAGGTGATTGAATTTTAGAGAGTTGATGAGCACATCGCGTGATGTCTTTGTGTCGATACTTCAAAAGTCATGCACCCTTAACCCACATTCAAACCATTTCCAAAATGACCCTGACCGGAAAGAAGCTTCTGTAGTTGAATCTCTTCCGTTAATCTAGCCGTTGCTTGAAGGGAAAGACAGAAGGAATTATTCTTAGGTGGTGACCCATGATAGATTGGTCCTCTAATTAATACTAACACTATCTAATGCATATCAAAATGATTACGTAATACCTTCATTATACATACGTAATCCCATGTTCTATAAAGAGGGTTATTCCAGTTTTTTTTTTTTTTCCTCGGCAGAAGAAACTTATTAATTTTTGAAAAACATCAACAAACCAATGGCACAACGCAAACGCCACCCGACACCCAAAAAATTAACGAGGAAGGCAAGAAGCCAACCAAAACAATAAGGATCAAAAGGAAAAAATATTTAAGCACCTCCAAACCTCATAACCCAACCAAAAAATGACTTCTGCTGCAGAGAAAACCAAACCAAACCAAAACCGAAGCAACCTGTACCAGTACACAGCCAACACCGACCCCCTCTGCTATAATTGTCCCGAACCAATAAAAAATACCAAAACCGAAAAAATATAATTGCACCATACTCTCAAGACCTCAGGCATTTCCAAATAACAAGCAACGGAGACAAGTAGCATTTTAAAGCTCCAAAGAAATAGAGGCATCATCCTCCATAATAGCAAAATCACCATCTTCTAATTTACCAAATTCAATGATCATATATATATATATATATATATATATATATATATATATATATATAGCAATTTTAACTTCCTCCATTTCAGCAACCTTCTTCAAATAAAGCTCTTTCCCTTCTAAATCTTACTCCCATGGAGCAAAACGTACACGTACTACTATACATCATCTTACGAGCTTGCGTAATTAAAATAGAGTTTATGTTACGAATGTCAAGAAATGATAAAGAAGAAAAAGATACCTCCATATCTTGATTATTAAATTTGATTGCCTTTATCCAAGCAGTAAGAAGTTTTTCTTCTTTCTAATCTTCTTTTTTGATCTACTCAATCTCCTTTCCAATTTTAAAACAGCTTCATGGATTGATCTCTACCGTGAAATGTTAAGCTCTTCTTTTTTCTCTCTTTTACGACTGGTTCCAAAGGAGCTGATATATCATCCATCGATACATCCATCATCCGGCCCATATACCATAGAGAGGGTTATTCAAGCTGGACTTCAGTTGTTGTGCTTCTTTGAGGCTCCATTTGGATGGATGTGCATCTTAACTATAGGAATTTGACCCTACTATTAATATCTTATCAAGAATCAAGAATTTCCTTTGGGTGTGGTTCGCGGGTGGCTTTTGCCGGTGTACCCATGATCCTTTTAATCTTTGTTATCATCTTCAAAGATTAATAAAATCTTTTTTTTGCGATAAAAAAAAGACTAGCTCAAACTAAAATTTCATACTGAGAATATTGGTATTTTGACCCTTGCGTTTGAGGGCTCTATCATGATTCATGATGGACGTGAAAGAACCATTTCATGAATATTTATTTGAAAATGTTCGTGTTAAAGATAATTGCTATAAGTACTCTTTCATTCTAGTTTCACAAGTCATCTAGAACTAGACATACAGGTTCGATTCTCCTTATCAGTAACTCTTATGATCACCTCACTTCACATAGGCTACGGAAAGGGGCTGCAGGAATTAGTCTGAGATGTGCACAAATTGGCCCGAGACACCTTATATTACCAAAGTAATTATTAAGCTTTCCTAATGAATAATGTGAAAGAACAAAAAAAACGTCATCACTATTTTTTTTTTTTGGAACATGATAGAAATACGTCATCACTATTTGGTTTTCTTCTTTCTTTCTCTATGTTTTCTTTTGCTCTCTCTACCAGGTATAGCCGTATAGTTGTGGGTGCCCTATAAATCCCTACTCTTTCTTTCTCTGGTTTGACGATCAAGGACATCAGTACGTTTATACACATCTCAACTAATCCTCTCTTGGATTCGGTTAAATGCAGGTCATCCATGTCGAGACTAGAGAATTCACAAGAAATTACTTTCTTGCGGTCTAACCAGAAGAATCAAATTAATTAATCCTCGTCAATTGTGTGGAGAGGAAACCCACCAATGAACTGGACTCACCTTGGGGCTATATATTCCTACTCTTTCAAATAGTTTCTTTTCTCCTCTCCATGTAACTCAAAAAGTCCCTTAATTTTTCTCTATTGAAGCATCTTTTTTTGGAAGAAAAAAGAAGAAGAAAGAAACAGAATTCAACGTACGTTTGTTCCGTATCCTTAATTATGTTCTCATACATGCATCTTGAAATGATTCCAAGATCGCAAGCAAGCGGTTTGGATGGCTTCAAATTCCTGTTCTAGAGGAATTGTTGAATATTCCCAACCTTCTGACTGGTTTGCCGTTAATTATGGAGAAGTTTTTCAGTGCCGGGTGGGCACGGGCCACGTGGTGCCGAGCACCATCTCGGCCGTCCAAACATGTTTTGGACGGCTCAAATCTGTTTGGGTAATTTTTAGTGTAAAATTACCAAAACACCCCCACAAGCCCAAACAAATTTGGGCCGTCCAAAATACGTTTGGATGGCCGAGATGCGTGCTCGGCACCACGTAGCCCGTGCCCACCCGGCACTGAAAAATTTCTCCCTTCTTTCTTCTAAGTAGGGCAAACAAGTTGAGTACACATATATAAGGCATAGAATATGAATCAAAATGAACACAACATTAGTCGTGCACCTACCAAACTAATAAGGTGAACAATACCCTCCATATTCAAGAATCAAGGCATATAATTCAATCTAATTTAGGCCTGTTTTGGCTAAATAATCATCCAGGATTAGTTTTTGTCGCTATCTAGGATTAACTAAAATTCTACCCTTTTGGGGATTTTTTGTGTGACACCCCCTTCAAGTCAAAAGTCTATATGGGTGATTTTGGGTATATAAGAACCCATGTAATTAAGCTACTATTAGTAACTTGGACAGAAGCATTTTGAGACATAATGTTAGGCTTCAATAGGTTATTGGGTCAGTGGTCTACATGAAACTTTATAGAGGTATCAAAACAACGCATGTACACGAGTGGGGTCAGGGCTCTCGGTGGATCTGGTCACTTGGAAAAAATATCATGAAATACCATAGTGACTACTGACTAGTACTTAACCCCTCACAAGGATGCTATAGGCTATAAATGTGTGAAGATTGTAACTCTCAATCTTACGTTGAAAGTCTACATGAATGATCTTATAACAAACCACGTAAGTTACTATGTGTAACTTGGATTTAAGTATATCAAACCCTATTATTAGGCTCCATCTAATTATACAAGCAGTAATCAACATGGCACATCACAATTTGAACGTTAACCTCTACTTAGGCCTATTATGGTATAATAAGACAAGTGACTTATTTTCTTCTCTTTATTCCAAAAAAATTCACATATCTTTTGGTTTACTTTGGTCTTTAATCAAAAATTTTGAGTTTGGATCATAATTTTTTATTTTTTCGATCATTGAAGTCAAGACGAATCACTAATCCATAGAAATTTGATGTAAAACTAACTAATGCCAAAAAAAATGAATGAAGACACTATAGGCTTATTTTTACCAAAATGGGCCTTATTGTTTGGTGGTTATGTGACTTTTTAACATATAATGGTCGAAAGTTTTATTAGGCCTAACTAATATGGGGTGACCAAAGTAATTTTCACATGCAACAAAGAAACTTGTTAGTGTATGACTGGACCAATAAATTCACATGCAAACACCTGGCCTTGACGATTTTTGTAGTGGTCTTTCTTTCTACCAAATTTTCATAAGCGAAACTTTAATTTTTTTTATGGTTGGATTCCATCATCTCTTTGTACCTCAAAAATTTTATCTGTTGATATATAATGGGTTTTGATCGGATTTAAAATGAGGGACATACAAGCGTTTTACCGATTTTTTTGTAACACTGAGGGTAAAATGGTCACATCCCTTGATATACAAACGATTTTTTATCCGAACTGCTTGGGTTAGAAAGAAAATTGAACAATCTTTTCAACGGTAAACCACGCGCAGATTGGAGTTCGAAAGTGTCCAGGGCAACCCTTCAACGTTTGACGTCTTTTGAAGCTATATTGCTCCTGAGGCGCATTTCAAATGCGCCCTAGGCGCATCCTACATTCCTAAACAAGTCAAACTTTGCGAGCTTGATATAGACACTTCCGAAATTTGATTTGCACGTGGTTTGACCCATTGAAAAGCTTGTTCAATTTGCTTTCTAACCCAAGTATTTTGGATAAAAAAAAATCATTTGTATATCAAGAGATGTGACCATTTTACCCCCAGTTGCTCAAAAAATAATTCATTTCGGTAAAACGCTCATATGTCCCTCATTTTAAATCAGATCAAGACCCACTATATATCAATAATCAGAGTTTTTAAGGTATTAAGAGATGGTGCAATCCAAAAAAAAAAAAAAAGTTTCACTAATGAAAATGAAAATTGGGTAGAAAAAACCACTACAAAAATCGTCAAGGCGACTAAGGCTAAAACACGTTCTAAGTTTCATTCGGTGATCAAATCCTTAGTTTGTAGGTATATCTTCATTGGTTAAGTGAGTATCAAAGAGTTTATAAAACATTTACACTTCATCGAATGATAGGAAAAACTGTTTCATCATTCGCCGAAAGTGGGGCTTAAATAGTTTCGAAGCCAAATTTTGAAAGTTATGACCACCAACACAATGTAAAAACTCTTTGAAATGGTTTTTTTTTTTTTGATAGGCAACAAAATTTTATTCAGAGATCTTGACAAAGGATACATCAAGATGGGGGAAGGGAAGGGGAATCCAACCAAGGGTTGGATGAAAAAAAACTGTTTGGACAAGCCCAAACACTCCCAAAATAGGCCAGGCCCCAAGAGATACATACACAATCAGCAAATGGGCCTGACCCAAACAGACTAAACTCAAATTAGTCAAACCACAGCCATAACCCTAAACCCTACAGCAGAAACTCCAGCCATCAGTCGCCGTCGACATCCAACGCCGCCACCCACTCCACCGCCAGACGCCACCACCACAAGCCACCCCCGCCACCAAAACACCACCTAAGGCGAGGCCCATAGGAAACATAGGCCCCGCTCCCAATGGCAAAGCCCATAGGGTACATAGGCCAAGCCACTCCAGAACGCCGACCACCACCCTAGCCACCGACAGACCAGCCCCGGATCAAAATCACCAGACAACAGCAGACAAGCCCTCCGCCAAGAGCCCCCGTGCGCAGCCGGAGACCCAACGACGACCACCGAGACACCGTCGATTCGGCTCCCATAAATGATCTGAGCCAACCGACCACAGTGGTACCAATCCGCATCGGGACGCCGCCTGCTGCCGCCACCCACGAACCAAGAACCACCGCCCTGCTACCACCATCCCAACCCAGACCTCACTAACACCCCTGAACCCATCTCCCTTATTGCCACCGAAATCCCCAAAAACTCTCAATCAGCCACCGGAAACCTCAGATCCGTGAGACCCCCCAAAAACCTGCAGCAAAAAAAAAAAACCTTAACCTCCACCACAACCACCAGCCACCACCCCGACCAAATCGCCACACCTACAGCCTTCATCTAAGTAGAAGCAGCAGGGACAAGATCCGCTGCTCCACTTCGCCGTTAAGCAGAGACCGGACCCAACCAACAAAAGGAAACCGGTGGGAGCCAAGTCGGAGAGATCGACAAGCCGTTAGGCCAAAACAAGCCGGCGAACCCAACAGAAACACCGGAGACGATCCAAGGCAAAACGGAAAGGGAGCGGGGCAGGCAGAAGAGAAGGGGGAAAAGGAGGAAAAAGAGAAGAGGAAGAGAGCCCGGGGGGAGGAGGAACGGGCATCTCCCCCCCGAGCGGAGGAGATCGCCGGAGAAGGCCCAGACGATTGCTATTCTAGAGAGAGAGGCTCTATACGCTTTTTCCTGATCTTTGCTTTCATTATCTTCTTTGAAATGGTTTCTCCTATGCTTCGATGAAATGTAGATGCTCTTTGAACTCTTTGAAACACTAAAGCAATGAAGATATACGTACGAACAAGGGATTTGATTACCAAATAAAACATAGAACGTGTTTTATCCTTGGTTACCTTGAAGATTTTTGTAGTGGTCTTCTTTCTACCCAATTTTCATAAATGAAACTTTAATTTTTTTTATGATTGTATTCCATCATCTCTTAGTACGTCAAAAACTCTATCTATTGATATATAATGGGTCTTGATCCGTTTTAAAATGAGGGACATATGAGCGTTTTACTGAAATAAATTATTTTCTAACCCACTGAGGTAAAATGGTCACATCTCTTGTTATACAAATGATTTTTTATCCAAAATAATTGGGTTAGAAAGTAAATTAAACAAGTTTTTCAACGATTCAAGCCACTTGCAAATCGGATTTCGGGAGTTCTTATATCAAGCTTGCAAAGTTTGACTTGTTTTGGAATGTGGAGGATGCGCCTGGAGCGCATTCAAGTGCTCCTGAGAATTGCTCCTGGGGCACCAAAGCTCCACAAATTTCTCAAACTTTGCGGGTTTGTCCCGGACACTCTCGAGCTCCATTTTTTGCAAGATTTGAACCGTTAAAAAGCTTGTTGAGTCTACTTTCCAACACAGGTAGTTTGAATCTATAATTTTTTGTATAGAAAATGGTATGACCAATTTACCATTAGTGAGCTGAAAACTAAATCATTTCGGTAAAACGCTCGCATCTCTCTCATTTTAAATCGGATAAAGGCCTATTATATACGGATAAAGAGAACTTTTCAATTTACTAAAAGATGGTGGAATCCAACCATCAAAATAATAATGTTTAGTTCACAAAATATGGGTAGTATGCAGACCACTACATCTTCAGTGAATGCTAATGATTAAGCAGTTTTGTATGCTTTGATGAAGTTCGGAAAGCCTTATGAACTGTCCAGAACTCCTAAGAAATGAACTAATACCTTAAAACAAGGAATGCAAGTACCAAATGGTACATAGAATGAATGGAAGGGCACAGAAACATGTTTTAGCCGTAGTGGCTCCGACGATCTTTGAATTGACCAACTTTTGACCAACTATTCGTAACCCAAAATCTATTATTTTTATGGTTCAATTCCATCATCTTTTAGTACTTTGAATACCCTCTGTATCGATATAAAATAGGTTTCGGTCCAGTTCAAATTTTTAAAACACAATATGAGTAAAAAAAAACGGTTGACTATTGTAGTGGGTGATCCCCTTGTTCTCCTTGGTTTTTTGGGCCTTTTCTTTTCTCAATTTTTTTTTCATTTGTCAGTTTTGCGCTACATTTTTGTGGATTAGTATTAGTTTGTCTCGATAAGAGAAATCGTAAATGTACAAAAATTCCCAAAATGTTTTAGAAATACAGTATCCAACAAAGAGACCAAAAGGCCTAGGTCCGTCGCCCACCTGGAGAGTCAATTTTTTGGATCCGTCACAGATGGTGGGCTGACCAGAAAACTTGGGCCTGCCACAAAACCAAGCCCGACCGAGTACTTGCTCCCACCACCCACACATGCTAATGGGCCTTGACCCAGGCATACCGAGCTTCCGATAATCACTCATTTATTACTTCCTTTTGCAAGGCTTGATTTTCTGGCTCTGCGTACAAATAAATTGAACGATTCCGATCATTTGCGTGGATGGCTTACACAAAACTTATGTTAAATATTTTATGAGTGGAACCGGCCCCTACAAGGGTATTTTGCATAGGTATGTGTATACATACAGGTATTTGCATAATTATTTCCCGGAATAATTATGGCTTACACAAAACAAACTCATATGCAAAATATAAGGTGCGCGCAACTTGTTCGGAACGTTAAGAGTCAGCTGAGTTATAAAACAAAATCACATAATACTCCAAGCATCGTGGCTTTGAAGCTGGAGCTAGAGTGGAGAATAATAAGAGAGAGAGAGAGAGAGAGAGAGAGAGAGAGAGAGAGAGGGAGGGAGGGAGGGAGGGAGAGGGTGGGTTTGGACTTGTTGCCGGCTTGAATTGAAGCTCACCTATGATGATCAAGTTTAGACCCAGTACCACGTACTAATAATTTTTCTACTTTTTTGTTTTTATTTGAATTTTTTTACGTTTGTTAGTTTTGTGTCTATTTTTTTAGTTTTTCGATTCGTCTCGTTAAGATGAATCCGAAAAATTTAAAAATATATTTTTTTACCCAAATATTTTGAATAAGGACCACTTTTAAGTAAAAAAAAATTGATGTTTTTTTTACTTAAAAGTGGTCCTTATTCAAAATATTTGGGTAAAAATAAAAAATAATTAATTTTCCTATTCGTCTCGTCAAGAAGAATTAAGAAATCACAAAAGTTTGGTGCAAAACTAACAAACGTGAAAAAATTCAAATAAGGGCAAAACTAAAACTTTTTTTAAAAGTTATAAAAGCAGGAACAAGGCCTTAGTTGAGAGTTTCCATCTAGCGTGCCAAAGGTCCAATCTCGTGCAGTACTTGATTCAGGAAATCGGGACCGTTCATATTGTATTACTCGTCGAAAAAACCATTCATATCAAAAATTAATTTGATTGGACTTCATGTTGTACATGAACTAATTGAAGAAAAAACTATTGTTTGACATATCAAACAATATTTGGCTTCCCTTTTTTTAACACGAACTCAATTCGTTCATGTACAAATGAAATCCGATCAAATTGAATTTTGACGTGGATATTATTATCGACAAATTATACAAAATAAACGATTCGATCATTCAAGAGGTAAAAAAAACTGCAAAATAGAGGGAACTGGACCGTAGGTGCAGTGAATTGGAGCTCCAGTCCAAAGTTTACCCTACCTGGGACCCACGGCCTTTCTCTCCAAAATCTATACGTCTCATAAAACCAAAATTTATTCCATGTTCCTTGCGGAGTTCATATAAAAAAAAAAAAAAAAGAGGTTAAATTTTCACAAAACAAAGTCAAATTTAGTTATTTGTTAATAAAATTCCGACCGCCTAAGTATGAAATAATATTTATAAATTCTAATAGCATTAACGGAGAATATTTCGTTAGATCTGCAACAATAAATAATGCAATATCACATATATACATCATCGTTTGCCGATTTTAAAAAAAGACAGTTGTTTAAATTTTGATTGCGTCAATATAAAATACTACCAAGAAAGTGTAGACACCCCAATCTGAGTCTCCCAATTGTTTTACTTCATTTTTCGGTTTTCTTGTTTCCCCGACGATGAATCAGATAAAAAACAGTCTTGGGTGCGAAAAGAATTGAACTTGGAATGAGTGGAATCCCTTCTATCCCTTTTGAACCCCAAAACCCTAAGTCAAAACCCTAACCAAGGTTTGACCAGCGTGCATTGCTATGGCTCCCACGCGCGATTGTGAGATTGCCAGGTGTTGGTCAAGGTCAAACATTGACCGTTGACCAGCATGCGATTAATATCACAGACGCGCGACGAAGCCAGTACGACACGCGCGGGTCAATACCTGTCCCTATCACTTTTTTTTAGCTGGATATTGTAATCATCAGGGGGTCTACAGGGCTGTAGAACCCCGTTTTCGTCGATAGCACAGTGTTCTGCAGGCTTGGGGTGCACCACCCACACAACCACTCCCATCACCTTGTTGGAGTCAATCTCCACCAAGTGAGGCCAACCAGCCATGTTGGCTGGTTGCTTAGCCTAGCCCTCCACCAACCTAGCACCTCTCAATCTCCTATATATACTCCCATTGGTCTTTCAAGTCCAAGGTTATCAAAACTCAAGCGAAAAAGGCTATACAAACCCTAACACACTTGATACTCTCTCTTGCTTGCCATCTTCATACACTCATTTCACAAGCTTTACCACCTTGTTTAATCTATTTCCAAACCACTCAAGCAAATGTATAAACTTACTGCTTGTTTACTGTTTGATCCCTGAGGGGGGCTGACAGGGTCAAGGCTAGTAATCAATACCAATCCTGGCCCTAAAGTCAGCAAGGTTACAAGAACCGTGTACTGGTATACCCACGGGCGATGGACCCACATACGCACACGGCTGTCACAGGCTGTACGCAACGGTACACATGGGGATGGTGATGCCAGTTATTTTTTGTTTTTACTATGTTATAAATCACTATGATGCATGTTAAAAACTGATCTCCTGATTCGCATGTTGATATCTATAGCTTAGCTTAGATTTCCTTTATGTTTACTTTGGAATGCCCCTGGGTTACTTCTGAACATGTCTCAGAGCCCAGACATGCAAAAGTAATTCCTGGAAATCCAATCATGACCCACGAGCGTGTATCTCACTTTATCGCGCGCTAGTCAACCTATTTCCAGAGACTGCCTTTGCATGGGAACTTGGCATTTGGCCTTTGATTTAATACCCCCACTGTTTAGGGGTTGCATGTCAATTTTATTCATTATGTTTGTAATAATTATCTACTTTCAGTACATATAAACTATTTGGTTTGCCCCCCTGGGTGTGCACTGGTTCTTTCAGAGCCCAGAAGGGAATAAAATTCAAACTGTTGGTGGAGCATCAACATGTGCGCGTGTGTATGGGTTTGGCGCGCGTTGGTGGACTTGCATGTATGTAGATCCATGCATACAAGTTGGCCACTGTTTGTGTCAAATTCATCAATGCACTATTTTTCAACTTTTCATCCATTCATGCCATATCGATCACATCCTGCAAATTGTTACAGTTTTAATCCCCGATTAACTGTTCCACCGCCCTAATTGGCTAAAAATCGATTAATAAAAGAAGAATTACAAAGTTTTCACAAAATGCCTAAGTAGAGACCGATCTCTGGATTGGGCTAGAGGGGTGCCTTAAAACACTTCCCCTCTCGTAACCTGGTTCCCGAACCCAGATATGATTATGACGGACTGGTACTTTCACTTTTTCAAATCAAACAGTGTGGCAGGTGCTTTGAAATACGGTTTCTTGGGTGTCGGACCTTCAAACCCGAGTGGCGACTCTGTATTTCGAGCGCTTGCTTCCCCGCTCGCGCTCCCTTGATCCGAAGCCCCTTGCTTTTAGGAAAACGGAATTTCCTAAGGGTATGCTGCCCACAGAAAGCTTAGTGGCATTAATGAACTAAACCACTCGATTTGTGGCACCCACAATAATGACTAATAAAAATATTATATGTCATATATAATATAACACGATTGAGACCTATAAGGCAGAGACGGACTAGGTGTGGTCGTATGGGGGCCACAGCCCCCACATTGTTTCAGATGTTTTTTTTAAAAACAATAATATTAATAGTAGTTTTTTTTTTTTATTAAGAACACCTAGATATTGTATATTGTATTGAGTGTTATTTAGACACTTAAATTCTTTTAAAATGTGTTCGTTTTAGGTTACATAACCCAATTTCTCTCTCTACGCTACGATCTCCCATAAGTTTTTTCATCAATTATTTATCTCATTCATCTTTTTATCTCTCTTCACTTACTATCTAAAAAATCTCTCTCAAAATCTAAACCAAACAAACTATTAGATTTCCGAATATTAAAATTTCAAAATCTTGTTCATAGTTCAGCCCCTACATTTACGAAATCCTGGTTCTGTCCCTGCTATAAGGTATAATTAGCATTCAAAATTTAGAGTCTGCCGTCCCAATGACATCAACTGTACTATGAATCTATACATATAACAAAAACGGGAATATTAATTTGATTGTAATTGACAGAGCTCAATGAAAGAAAATAATTTATGTAGTCGACCCCAAGTAATTGAAACATAAGACACGGTTTGGAAGCCTAAATAGTAGTCCGAACAGGGCTCAACGGAGGGTCTGTCTGCAGGCGGCTCCAAAACAAGAAATGGAAGAGAAGACCGTTGCAGGAGGAATAGAGGGATATATATAGGGTTAAACGGAGCCAAAAGAAAACAATCAATAATGCATTATTACATTTTTGGTCTTTGGCACACATTTCAGAAAAGAAAAAAAAAAGCTAAGTTCAATTAATTGTTAGCTGAATTTCTACTACGTGAATATGAATTCTATTAAAAAAGCTTAATAGCATTAATGTTAATTATGATCGAAATCCTTTTTTTTTTTTGAATAAAGACAAAAAAATAGGCTTATTGGCTTATTTTTGTCTTTATTCAAAAAAATTAGGTTTCGATCGAAATTTTTTACTTTTTAAATTCCTCTCGTCATGACGATGCAATAATCCCAAAAAATTGACGAAAAACTAACAAATACGAAATAAATAAAGATGGTTGACTATTAAAAACTAGCTAGGAAGACTTCTTAAGAACTTAAAAGTCAAATTTAAATAGACTCTTCGATCAACTCAATGACTTCATGCACTTTGACCGGCATAACTATACTATAGCAACGAACAGTGGCAAATTGTTATATTATTGCATGCAATGTAGCTAAGAACTAACAACATTAGGTATAATGTGCATATTGCTAAAAAAAAAATCTCCAACATTAGGTCCCCACATGTATCGACGTGCACAAAATATTATTCGGAATAGTTATTTTTACGTAAAACAATTGTTACATGTAAAATAGCCTGGCCTCACGAATTTTATTTTCTGCTGCATGAGAGAAATTTTAAGTTCCAAGAGCAATGAGCCGGGTTAAATATATTGTGCGGGCAAGACTGGTGTTGTCACATGCTGGAAGGCCGAGGTCCGGGAAGGTTCTGACTTCTGAGATGTCATTGCAAGAGATTTCACTGTGAAGTAAGGACGGCGCGTAATTGCAAAGCCGGCCCTGAGTTGAAGTTCGAGGCGCATGGCAAACAAATAAATATACTAAAACTTGACAACGGGTATATCGAGAAAACAAAAAACTGAAAACATCCACCGTCGAAATGTTGATGGCAAAACGAACAAGATAAACTTAACTACATTACAACACCGGAAAAGCCCCTCATACGTACTTTGATACCCCTCATAACGGTCCCAAAAAAAAGGGCCATATTTTTTTTTAACATGTGAGATTTTTGCTCTTTTAGTCATTTCCATTTGGTTGGTGGATGTAAACCACTTTTCCTCAGGAAATAAGTTACTCCAATTTCATGTAACGAAACACCGGAAATTAGTATTAAAAAAAAAAAAAAACCCAGTAATTCAGAATGTTCTGAGTCAACTTGCGCACACTTCGAACTAATTCCTACAGCCCCTTCCACAATCGTTTCACACATTTATGCACAGGGTGAGATGGCCCCAAGTGTTGTTGTCAAGGAGAATCGAACTTGAGAATTTAGGATGGAGCAAACACCTAAACCTCAGACCAAGACCACCTGGTCAACCCTTGAAGTTATAATTGGTAGATTATTGTCTCAGAAAAATATTTTATGCCCAAACAAAACGAGTTTCGATTATACAGAAGTATTTAACATGCAGTCAACCTTCATATCCAAAGATATATACCCTGCATACGCGTAAGAATTATCAGAGTTAACGGGAAAAAGAGAGAGAGAGAGAGAGAGAGAGAGAGAGAGAGAGAGAGAGAGAGAAGATACACTTTCAAAAAAATAAAAATAAATAAGCAACATAATAAGAAAACCGAGTAACATTGTAACATAGTAATTTTTAATATTTTGATGATAAGTAACCACCCAAGAAACTTGTCAACATGTGGGCGGCTTCACTAGGGTTTGAAAGGGTTGAAGCGAACCAACTGGATTCTAAAAATTAAATGTACTAAAATTAATTTTATATATTTTTCAGTATGATTTGATATTTCTCTTCTATTGTCCGCACTAAATCAGTCGTGCAAAGCAGAGTAAATGAAAATTTACTGACGTTTGTGAGTAAATGGATCAAATAGCTCAACAAAATAAAATAAATTAGACTAGTTAAATATTCAAGCTAAGCAAAGTAAATATAGTTCTCTTATATAGTGTTTTGTATGTAAAAGAAATTTTATACGTTTTTGTCACCGCTGCGTTAAGATCCCGCAGCCGCCGCTGAATTGTATTTACAATTTTCAAAGTCCAGCAGGGGGCTGACCGTGGAAAAAAGAAAAGAACAAGAAAAAGGAAGCAAGTCCTCTACATGCTTGGTGTTTCTGTGTGTGCTTCAACATGAGAGAGAGAGAGAGAGAGAGAGAGAGAGAGAGAGAGAGAGAGAAGGTGGTGGTGCGTGACAGATAGAGAGTGAGCACGCAGAGCTTCAAGCATGGAGCTTCCATGAAAGAAATACCATGTGTGCTCACTTTCTTCTGTCACCTTCCACTGAAAATACCCCCCCACCTGTTGGCTGTTGCAACCTTCTCCAGCTGGTATTCTCCCTGCAACCCAATAAGCTAGCCTATCTATCTTCTTATAGATGATTACTCTCTCTACTACTAATGAATGAATGAATAGAGAAAGCTTGATTTGATTTGAGTTAAGAAGTGAGGGTTTCTTGTAGCTTTTATAGGGCACTGAACGGTCGTGTATGATTTGTCAACTACCGATGGGGGAATAGTATAATGTTATATTATCCATTCCTACTAATAAAAACTAGAAAGATTATTGATACCCCTAGCCACCAATAGCATGAGAACAAATCTTCTGTATCGAAAAAGTGTTTATTTATATATACCTTTATTCTCGTGCAATTTCTGTTGCGCATGGATTGCACATGCAATAGTCTTTTCCCGAGAAGTCTTTTGTGCAATCTTGCGACTCATGACACTGCACGAGAAAAGAGATACAGACACTTTTAGGTGGTGGTAACCTTAGGTGCAATAAGTGGTCACATAATGTGAATGGAATATGTTAGTTACTGGTCTCTCTATTGCATGTTCAGTTAATTCCTGGCCATGAAAAGTAAAAGAAGAAACTTTAATACTTTTTCCAAACTCAGTTGTTCTTTTTTACTCCTTTGTAATTGGTTCGGATGAGCTTATATCCAATGAATGTGAAACTCTATGGTTCGGATTCTCATTACACACCAAATATATAGTTTGTTGAATACATTCACCGCTCACACCAGTTCCGTTGTATATTTACCAAATGAAGAACGAGTGCAAGTTACACGGACTGTTGCGTATAGCAAGTATCTATATCCTAAGAGTTTACGTCACCAATTACTATTTTACCCCTATTTAGGGGGCCGGATCCGATCAAATTTTGCCTGACAAGTTTTGTCCATTTTTTCATCCAGACCGTCCAAAACACTTTTGGGTGACCCAGATAAAAAAAAAATGGACGAAACTACTCGGGTGGAGACTTGACCAGATCCGACCCCCCTATTTAGGCGCCTGGCCTGAACCCTCCCCGAAGCGCGATCCAAATCAAATCAGGCCTCCACAAAACCCAACACAAGGGACACACCAAATGTTTCTGAAAATCTCCCATGTTTAGTTAAGGAATTACATCCGAGGTCAAGGATCGAATATTGGTCCCCCAGCTGGGCCAATATTCCTCAAATTAAATACTACTAATCAAAGAAGAATAATCAAAGGTGAAAAGAAGCTTATTGTCTTTGTTAATTAATTAACAAAGTTTATAACCAGCCAATTAGCACTGGACAAAGTCTGGGGTGCTGTGGGCATTAGGAGATTTGTGCTTTAGCAGAATGGGCAAAAAAGTGGCACAAAGTATATATGCTTTTGGATTAGTTAATTAGTGTGGTTAAGTTGAAACTGTACAATTAGAACCATCGAAAATGTGGGCACCAATGGCTGCAAAAAGGATGGTTTGGATTGGAAGATCACGTCAGGCTTTTTTCCAAAATTCGCTGTTAATGGTAGAATAATTGGTTTGTATATTGTCGCTTGATATGATTCCAGTTTGATTAGATTATTCTGAGTTATGGCAGTTTTAGTTTAATCCTTTTGATAATAAGCGTTGTTTTATTCAGGGGCGGAGCTATGTTGGGGCCCTCCCAAGAGCCTCCCGAGTTTTAAAATTTTATTTTGTATACATCTGATTTTTGAATAGTATTTATATTTATTCGTGTATAACTAGTTACTTATAATCTTAATAATTTTAATTTAATTTGATAAAAAAATCAGTTATTTTACATTCTCATAAATAAAAAAGACTTCTCCCACATCGCTCATTTAAGTTTTTGTTAATACAGTATATTTTAGAGACTACTCCAACCTATTGCCAATTGGGTTTAGGTTAGAACCCTCCAAAAAATTTAACATCTTTCATACATAACAAATAAACACGTGACTGTTGAAGTAGCCTAAGATAAAAAAACAAAATGATATTGGAAAGCAAAAACTATATGATATAATAAGTATACGTTGCAAGGGGAGTAGAGTGCAGTTGATGCCCTCTTATACTCCTGTGCACGTGGACAGGTTCAATTCCCGTAAGTACTCATTCTCCTCTCCAAGTCCCCTAGAATAGAATATATTAGATTTAACAAGTGGCAAAAAAATAATAATAAATATATGTTCAAATAAAATCTATTAAGTCAGCCCCTCTCGTGTCAGAATTTCTTGCTCCGCCGCTGATATTATTCATCAACAATTGGTTAAAAGGAAGAGCATAATAAAGTCGGAGGCAACTTCCAACCATACATCAGAGTCTAGAACAAAATAGGCATGCCTAGCTAAATGATGGGCGACACAATTCCCAGAACGTCTAACATGGCTAAAGTCCTCAAATCTTATTAGTTTAATCCTTGATATTTAAAGCATATCCGAGAGTATGTTAGCATGTTACCTCGGAAGTTAGAACCATAATTCGGGCAGAATCTGTCAATTCATTGATAACGTATAACACATCACGTAGTATTTAAAATATGGTCACCAAAATAGAGGTGATTGATTTTAGAGAGTTGATGAGCACATCGCGTGATGTCTTTGTGTCAATTCTTCAAATGTCATGCACCCTTAACCCACGTGGAGTTCTCTAACCATTTACAAAATGACCCAGACTGCAGAAAGGCCTCTGCAATTGAATCTCTTCCGTTAATCTAGTCGTTGCTTAAAGGGAAAGACAAAAGGAAATATTCTTTTCCATCCATCTCAACAATTAACAAATACGGACCACGTAAACACTTTGAGATGATTGCGATCACTGCCCTCTGCAGTCAATCCAACTGTGGACTGCAGACGAGTAATATTTTTTACAGAAATAAATGCCGACAGACTAAGGTCCCATTCCGCTTTCTTTCTAAACCTTCTTTTTCAAAAAGAATGTAATTTCAAATATAACGAAAATGAAAAATAATTTTTTGATTTTTTTTGCACCGTTTAAAAGATCTCAATGAGATCTATCAAATAAGATACATAATTTTTGAATTTAAAATTACCTTCATTTTCTAAAAGTTCTTTTTCTTAGAAACTAGAACACCCAATAAGCATCGTACTTCATAGAGAAAATTAATTAGCCATCCTATTTGCCCAACTTATTTAGGTTCCCATCTTACTAGGTTTGAAAACTTAAGTCGACATCCTGAAATTTAAATAATACCTAAAACACCCCTAATCATGACAAATACATAAATCATGACAAAATCATGAAAATACAGGAATTATGACAAAGTCATCCGAAATCATGACAACCTTAAACAATTTTTTTAAGTTAGTTCTACATCCCGAATTTCTAGTTATACATCCTGAATTTCTTCACCTATATAGTAAGGAATTTTAGGATCTTAAACTAACTTTTTAAGTTAGTTCTACATCCCGAATTTCTTCACCTATATAGTGAAGAATTTTAGGACCTTAAACTAATTTTTAAAATTAGTTTTACATCCCAAATTTCTTTACCTATATAGTAAGGAATTTTAGGATCTTAAACTAACTTTTTAAGTTAGTTCTACATCCCAAATTTCTTCACCTACATAGGGAAGAATTTTAGGACCTTAAACTAATTTTTTAAGTTAGTTCTACATCCCGAATTGCTTCAATCATATAGTCAGGAATTTTAGGACCTTAATCTAACTTTTTAAGTTAGTTGTACATCCCGAATTTCTTCACCTATGTAGTGAAGAATTTTAGGACCTTAAACTAACTTTGTAAGTTAGTTCTATATCCCGAATTTCTTCACCTATATAGTGAGGAATTTTAGGACTTTAAACTAACTTTTTAAGTTAGTTCTACATCCTGAATTTCTTCACCTATATAGGGAAGAATTTGAGGACCTTAAACTAACTTTTTAAGTTAGTTCTACATCCCAAATTTCTTCACCTATATAGTGAAGAATTTGAGGACCTTAAACTAACTTTTTAAGTTAGTTCTACATCCCAAATTTCTTCACCTATATAGTGAGGAATTTTAGGACCTTTATCTAACTTTTTAAGTTAGTTCTACATCCCGGATGATTTTGTCGTGATTCTGGATGACTTTGTCATGATTGCCCCCTTAATCTTAGGTGGTGATCCTTGATAGATTGGTACTCTAATTAATAACACTATCTAATGCATATCAAAATGATTACGTAATACGTACATTATACATACGTAATCCCGTATTCTATAAAGAGGGTTATTCAGGCCGGCTGATTCCAGTTTTTTTTTTTTTTCTCAGCAGAAGAAACTTATTAATTTTTGAAAAACATCAACAAACCAATGGCACAACACAAACGCAACCCAACACCCCAAAAAATTAACGAGGAAGGCAAGACGCCAACCAAAACAATAAGGACCAAAAAGGAAAAAATATTTAAGCACCTCCAAACCTCATAACCCAACCAAAAAATGACTTCAACTGCAAAGAAAACCAAACCAAAACCGAAGCAACCTGCACCAGAACACAGCCAACACCGACCCCCTCTGCTAAAATTGTCCCAAACCAATAAAAAAAATACCAAAACTGAAAAATATAATCGCACCATACTCTCAAGACCTTAGGCATTTCCAAATAACAAGCAACGGAGACAAGTAGGATTAAAGCTCCAAAGAAATAGAGGCATCAACCTCCATAATAGCAAAATCACCATCTTCTAATTTAGCAATTCTATGATCAATTTTTTATTTTTTTTTATAGCAATTTTACCTTCCTCCATTTCAGCAATTTTCTTCAAATAAAATTCTTTCCCTTTTAAATCTTACTCCCATGGAGCAAAACATACATCATCTTACGAGCTTGCTTAATTAAAATAGAGTTTCTGTTACGAATGTCAAGGAATGATAAAGAAGAAAAAGATACCTCCATATCTTGATTATTAAATTTGATTGCCTTTATCCAAGCAGTAAATTCTTCTTTCTAATCTTCTTTTTTGATCTACTCAATCTCCTTTCCAATTTTAAAACATCTTCATGGATTGATCTCTCCCGTGAAATGTTAAGCTCTTCTTTTTTCTCTCTTTTAACGACTGGTTCCAAAGCAGCTGATGTATCATCCATCGATACATCCATCGATACATCCATCATCCCATATACCATAGAGAGGGTTATTCAGGCTGGACTTCAGTTGTTGTGCTTCTCTGAAGGCTCCATTTGGATGGATGTGCATCTTAACTATAGGAATTTGACCCTAGTATTTATATCTTATCAAGAATCAAGAATTTCCTTTGGATGTGGTTCGTGGGTGGCTTTTGCCGGTGTGCCCGTGATTCTTTTAATTAATCTTTGTTATCATCTTCAAAGATTAATTATCTTTTTTTTGCGATAAAAAAAGAATAGCTCAAACTAAAATTTCATACTGAGAATTGGTATTTCGACCTTGCGTTTGAGGGCTCTATCATGATTCATGATGGACGTGAAAGAACCATTTCATGAATATTTATTTGAAAATGTTCGTGTTAAAGATAAGGGAAAATTTCAAAATGACACCTGAACTTTGCACCAAATGTCACAGAGACACCTGAACTTAAGTTTATTTCAATTAAACACATGTACTAACAAAATCCCCAAATTTAGACACCTGAACTTAAGTTTATTTCAATTAAACACCTGTACTAACAAAATCCCCAAATTTAGACCCCCGCCGTTATTCTCTGTCCCAAAAATTGCTAACATGGCATCTCCAACCCGTTTAAGTTGCCCTATTACACATATTTCCAACAAGGGACGATGCACCCACTACGTATAAGTACTTTACATTCGCTTGGGTGCATCGTCCCTTGTTGGAAATATGTGTAATAGGGCAACTTAAACGGGTTGGAGATGCCATGTTAGCAATTTTTGGGACAGAGAATAACGGCGGGGGTCTAAATTTGGGGATTTTGTTAGTACAGGTGTTTAATTGAAATAAACTTAAGTTCAGGTGTCTAAATTTGGGGATTTTGTTAGTACATGTGTTTAATTGAAATAAACTTAAGTTCAGGTGTCTCTGTGACATTTGGTGCAAAGTTCAGGTGTCATTTTGAAATTTTCCCTAAAGATAATTGCTATATATACAAGGATCTAAGTACTCTTTCATTCTAGTTTCACAAGTCATCTAGAACTAGACGTACAGGTTCGATTCTCCTTATCAGTAACTCTTATGGTCACCTCACTTCACATATAAGATTGTGAAACCGCTATGGGAAGGAGCTGCAGGAATTAGTCTGAGGTGCGCACAAATTGGCCCCGGACACCTTATATTACCAAAGTAATGATTAAGTTTTCCTAATGAATAATGTGAAAGAACAAAAAAACGTCATCACTATTTTTTATTTTTTTTTGGAACATGATAGAAATACGTCATCACTATTTGGTTAATTTTCTTCTTTCTTTCTCTATGTTTTCTTTTACTCTCTCTACCAGGTATAGCCGTATAGTTGTGGGTGCCCTATAAATCCCTACTCTTTCTTTCTCTGGTTCGACGCTCAAGAACATCAATATGTTTATACACATCTCAACTAATCCTCTCGTGGATTCGGTCAAAGGCATGTCATCCACGCCGAGATTAGAGAATTCACAAGAAATTACTTTCTTGCGGTCCAACCAGAAGAATCGAATTAATCCTGGTCAATTGTGTGGAGAGGAAACCCACCAACCAACTGGACTCACCTTGGGGCTATATCCCTACTCTTTTCAAAAAGGCCCTTTTCTCCTCTCCATATAACGCAGAAAGTCCATTTTTCTCTATTGAAGCATCTTTTTTTGGAAGAAAAAAGAAGAAGAAAGAAACAGAATTCAACGTACGTTTGTTCCGTATCCCTAATTATGCTCTCATACATGCATCTTGAAATGATTCCAAGATCGCAAGCAAGCGGTTTGGATGGCTTCAAGTTCCGTTCTAGAGGAGTTGTTGAATATTCCCAACCTTCTGACTGGTTTGCTGTTAATTAGGGAGAAGTTTTTCAGTGCCGGGTGGGCACGGGCCACGTGGTGCCGAGCACCATCTCGGCCGTCCAAACGTATTTTGGACGGCCTAGATTTGTTTGGGTAATTTTTAATGTAAAATTACCAAAACACCCCCTCAAGTCCAAACAAATCTGGGCCGTCCAAAACACGTTTGAACGGCCGAGATGCGTGCTCTGCACCACGTGGCCCTTGCCCACCCGGCACTGAAAAATTTCTCTTAATTAGGACATTCTTTCTTCTAAGTAGGGCAAACAAATTGAGTACACATATATAAGGCATAGAATATGAATCAAAATGAACACACAACATTAGTCATGCACCTACAAGACTAATAAGGTGAACAATACCCTCCATATTCAAGAATCAAGGCATATAATTAGATCTCATTTAGGCCCGTTTCAACTAAATAATCATCCAGGATTAGTTTTTGCCACTATCCAGGAATAACTAAAATTCTACCCTTTTGGGGATTTTTTGTGTGACACCCCCTTCAGGTCAAAAGTCTATATGGGTGATTTTGGGTATATAAGAAACCATGTAATTAAGCTACTATTAGTAACTTGGACATATATATGCATTTTGAGACATAATGTTAGGCTTCAATAGGTTAATGGGTCAGTGGTCAACATGAAACTTTATAGCGTATCAGAGCGACGCATGTACACGAGTGGGGTCGGGACTCTTGGTGGCTTTGGTCACTTGGAAAAAAACTCATGAAATACCATAGTGACTCTAGTACTTAATCCCTCACAAGGATGCTAGGCTATAAAGGTGTGAAGATTGGAACTGTCAATCTTATGCTGAAAGTCTACATGAATGATCTTATAACAAACCACGTAAGTTACTATGAGTAACTTGGATTTAAGTATATCAAACCCTATTATTAGGCTCCAACAAATTATACAAGCAATAATCAACATGGCACATCACAATTTGAACGTTAACCTCTACTTAGGCCTATTATGGTATAATAAGACAAGTGACTTATTTTCTTCTCTTTATTCCAAAAAAATTCACAAATCTTTTGGTTTACTTTTGTCTTTAATCAAAAAATTTGAGTTTCGATCATAATTTTTTTATTTTTTCGATTATTGAAGTCGAGACGAATCACTAATCCATAGAAATTTGACGTAAAACTAACTAATGCCAAAAAAATGAATGATGACAATATAGGCTTATTTTTACCAAAATGGGCCTTATTGTTTGGTGGTTATGTGACTTTTTAACATATAATGGTCCAAAGTTTTAGGGGCTAGCTATTTGCAACCACAAATTTTCTAAACGTAGCCTGTTTTAAACATGGTGAACAGTGTACGTGCAGTTTAAAACAGGTTACGTTTAGAAAATTTATGGTTGCAAATATCAAGCCCCCAAGTTTTATTAGGCCTAACTAACATGGGAGACCAAAGTAATTTTCCTTCTTAGCTTGATCTAATTATACGACGCCGTATTGACCTTGTTAAACAGCTTGATTTTATTCTCCTTTCTGAAATTGTTACCGAAGCAAATTTCTCAAAACCCTAGCCATCAGAGATTCCGAGGATTCAGAGAGGACGAGGGTTTAAGCAGTTGAGATGGGGAATCCGAAGCAGAAATGGACGGCGGAGGAAGAAGAAGCGCTGCGTGCCGGAGTAGCGAAGCACGGCACCGGAAAGTGGAAGAATATCCAGAAAGATCCCGAATTCAACCACTTCCTCTACTCTCGTTCCAACATTGATCTCAAGGTCCCCACTTTTGCCTCTCTCTCTATATATACATGCATACATTAATCGAACAATATATAATTATGTGCTTATATATGTCTGCAATATTCGTGGGCATGAATACGCGACTCAGTATCACCTCGGAAGTTGTATTTACGTGCTTCAGTTGATTATAGCATCCATTATTACGATAGGCGAAATTAGTGAGTGTGAATTGGGGGAATCAAGACCGTGTTCGTTTTGGGATTTTGGATTTGGGACTCTCTCTCTCTCTCCGCACGGCCCCCGATAAATTTTCTCTCAATTATTACTCTCATTTCTCTATCTCTCCCTGCACTCATTACCCAAATCCCAAAATGAACAGGCTCAAGACACAACTTGTGGATGACGTGGACAATTTGTGTGCATACACTTGCACACACTTACAGTGGCTAAGGGGCCCACACACACTGTGTCATGTGCAAGTGTTTGTGTAGTTTTGTGTGTGCTCTAAGTGTTTGTGTAGTTTTGTGTGTGCTCTAGTGTTTTTTGTTTTTTAGTAGTGGTGTAGCACCTACTCGGAATGCTGGAATGGTGATCCACTGATCCTTACCAATAAGAGAAGGAATCAAAGGACCAGTGAAGCCCAAATGAACACATTGATTGAGTGGGTGAGAGATAAGCGTGGCCTAACCCATTTACGCATGCCCGTGTGCACATGCCATGGTGGTGCCCAAGATGGTTGAGTATTCTCTTAGTCCTGTTTTGTTTGTCCATCTTCCCAATTTAGGATGTCGCAAAATGCTTGTGCACTTTGATTCTTTGAAGACTCAAATCATCAAACTTTGTAGTTTCCAAAACTTGTTAAGAAAGCTATTTGGCGAAGACATATCATCATTTGCGGTGTGGGAGCAAAGATGTCGCACATTCAAATCAACAGTTGGTCAACTAGGTTTTAGACAGAAGGTATTATTCAAAAAAGAAAGGACAAATAATACACGTTTGGGGTTCTAAAACGTAAAATCAGGTGATGGAGCCCATGAGGCCATTTCCTCGATGTAGCGACATGTGATCTAATGTCTTCAACGTTTGTGCCCACCAGATGTGATCCTTTCATATGGAGGGTGTCCAACAAGGGAGTAATCTCCGCAGTGAGATATTTAATATATCCATCTTGAGAAAAGAAGCAGGGCTTCATTTTGATGGGTACCATTGGTAAATGGAACGAAACCCACGTTCCTGTTTTTAAGTGACGTGTGAGACATTGGAGTGGGTGACTTTCACACTCATGTAGCAAATGAAGAAGTTTCCATCTCTCTCTCTCTCTCTCTCTCTCTCTCTGTGTGTGTTGGTCTCGTGTTTAATCTACCAGATGCATGTTGTTTTTACATTTTTTCTCCTTTTGCCCTCATGCCCAGGGATATGGGACGAGGTGCTGTTGGTCCATACATTTTTTCAGTTGGGTCATTGCTTTTTGAGATACTAACCAGACATGTATGTCTTAGCCTGATCAATTATACATGCCTCTAAAGCTGCTTTTGCTGGTAGTTATGGACAATGTGTGACGCCATTACTATTTCTCGGATGATCTTTGTGTAGTGACTTCATTATCTTATCTTGAATGATTAGTCTAATGAATCATTTCTTGAAAACAACTACCCAGAAAGATATGAAATGCAGATATCCACAGACTGCATGAGTGCATGACAATCATTCTTTTTCGCATGAATTTTCAAGAATTTAACATATATATGCAGTTGATATAGCGTCCAATGTTTTTCCTACACAGGACAAATGGAGAAATATGAGTGTTAGTGCCACTGGCCAAGGTCCTAGGGAAAAATCACGGTCATCAAAAGCGAAGGCCAACCCAGATGCTCCCGCCACTCCATTGCTCAATGCACAGACTTCTGTGGCCACCACTCCGGTTGCAAATGATGCATCAGCAGATGTAATCATGGAGGATTCGAAATGCTTGTTAGATGGGAAAACTGCGTCAAAGTATGCTACCTTGTCTTTTCTGCTACTAATCGGTATCTTTGATAATCATGTCGTTTCCCCTAGGATAAATTATTTGTTTTTCCTTCCTTTTTTCTTTTGTCTTTCTCTTGCTCTATATTTAATTTTCATGATGCTTGACATTATTGCTTAATTGCAGGTATAATGTCATGATTTATGAAGCACTTTCAACCCTAAAGGACCCAAATGGATCAGATACTACTGCTATAGTTAGTTTTATTGAGGTCAGATTGAAGTATTGGTTCATATTTATTAGCTTTATATTCCTTCTTTGTTCATTGAATCACTTGGTAGAAGCAAGCTATATATCCTGCTTTTAAAAATTCACTAAACCACCTCCTGAATTTTCAAAAGCTGAAATCATACATATGACATGGCAATAGGAGATATACACCATGAAGTGTTGTGATATCTGACCTCGAATAAGACCACTGCATCAAAACTAACTCGTATCTTGTATATTTAAACTCGTGTCAATTGACTAGGCCCTTTCTAACCCCAATTGAAGCTCATTATACTTATCAAAAAGAAAATTTAACTTATAAAAAAAAAATTGAAGCTCATTATCTTTTCCAGCAAATTAAGTTAAAGCCAGGCAGATACTCACTATTTTGTCAAAAGTTTCCAACAGTTTTACTATATGGTGTTAGTATAAGATGCTGCTTTCTTTGAGATATGCCGCTTGGATCACATGCGGGAACCTTAGTACTTAATGTTTTCGCACCACCAAAATCTACTTGACGTTAGGGGAAATAAGGAAGGTCTAACCTACATCAGGGCAACCAAATTAGCATCCAAGACTTCCTAGTCTTACTATGGACCTAATACATGTTGTCTGTTATTTGCATTCAAGGCTAGATCATGTACCATTGCAGCAACCGCCCTAATCCTTCCGAGTTTTTTTTTTTTTTTTTGACATGTTGCTTACACTTGAATGGTTCTTTTGTGCGTTTTTCTTTTCATTTGTTCATGTTTGTTCTTTTTCCTTTTTGTTTTTTCCAAAGATTTCCTTCTCCTTAAAGAAGGAAAGGAAACGCGTCTCAGTATGTGTTGCATCTTAACAGATTATGGCTAGTTTGGAGATGTGTCAGAAATTTGAACTTTGAAGAAAAAGGAGATGTGATTTTTACTGGGCAAACCAAAAAAAATCCGTCAAGCTTACTTTCTTTGTTCAGGAGATTGTTGTTATGCAGCTTATGCTTACTTTTTCTGTCAAGTTACTGCCTTTATATTTTGGTTCACTAAATGACAATTTCCAGAGCTGAAATTCTAGTTATGACCTTGCGAAGCATGGCATCTTGTGTGGTAGAAGTTTTTGTTATGATATTGTATTTGATTCTTCCAAAAATTGTTCATTTCATACCTCTATTTGTTTAGCTGGTCCGTTTCTGTTGTTTTGTTCAAGAAATTACTTGGTTTAACTAAGTTCATTGAGTGAGTGGACTTTGTTCATATAAATGTATGTAGAAGTGTATTTACTTTCAGTTGTGCTACTGATCTCCAACAACTCATGCTACTTCGTTGTACTACTATTTCTTTGTTTGCCATGATTGAATTGATGAGTGAACTGTTTCATCACTTACGCAGCAAAGGAATGAGGTGCCCCAAAACTTCAGGAGGTTGTTGAGTTCTAGATTAAGAAGGCTTGTTGCACAAGACAAACTTGAAAAGGTGACTCATGAAATTTTTACTGAAGTTACTCCACTCCTTATATTTGTCGATCATCTACTTCTTGTTGAAGTTTTATGTATATTCTGTTTAAACATTCGGTGAGTATATCGTTTGCTTTTGACTTCTATGTGTCTCGCTTTAGGATGCTGTTAATCAACTTGTGAAAGTGCCATGTTAATGTTGCAAACCTGGCATTTTCTGCCATGTTAATGTTGCAAACCTTGCATTTTCTGCCGTGTTTTTTTTTGTATTGTTGAAGTAACTTGTGAGAATATAATGGTGATGTTCTCTGTCTACGTAGTACGTACATATGGTGGCCCTTGAACCCTTCAGCCTTACCTTGGGAAAACCTGATGTACTTGTGTTTTGTTGCTTTCTACTTATGGGAAATGTGTAAGAACACTGGTGGACCATTAATTAGGGGACTAGACATGTCCCCGAGAGCACATTGTTTTGTTTGGAATTAGAATGTTAGAAACACGGACAAGTCTACCGACCTCAGGTAAAACAAACCCGACACAACATCTCCGGGCGCGCTTCAATATGCATTTGATTTCTTGTATTTATCTTTGCTAGTCAGATACATGGTAACGCACTGGGACCAAATTAGAGGTCATAATGGCCAAAGTTCAAATTGTCGTGTACGCGTAGTCCATGAAGACTTAATAGTGACTGCCTATATAATGTTGAGTAGGTTTTTACCTGATTTGGCAGATAAGTTATGGTATCTTTTTCTATACACCTATATATAACTATTTCATATTCGATGTTCACCGAACATGTTTCTGTCCATGCTTCTTTGATTAGAGCAGTTGCTCGTTTCT